>CM056383.1:67963084-68058369 GCA_029718625.1 Synaphobranchus kaupii
GAGCGGACTTAAAAGCTTTGTCCTCTGATGGTCGTGATGTATGCAATGCTTCCAAATTATGGCACATGCAATTCTAATGAAGGCAAGCTGAATCAAGCGGTTTGCAGAGCTACACAGTTTTTTGTGTGGGAACACATACCGTTTATTGAGTTCTATAATGCACACTTACCGGTGCAAGCAGATGGACTTCCGCAGTACTCGGGACCTTGCAAGGTCCTTGATTGCTTGCCAAGGCAAAATAAACGTTGAGGGTTTGCAGCAATGTGAACGCATGGAAAATGGAGTCGGGATGGAAAATGCTCTTTTCAGAACATGAAGGAGCATAATTGAAGAGCCTGGTGCTAAAAGTACTGAAGTCACATTTTTAGACAATTCAAGTTGAGCATAGAAACATGCTGTATTTGTTTATCGAAGTCCACCCTATAACTGTTGTTAACAGAAAAGGTGCCTAAGCAATGCATAAAAACAGCAAAACTTTTAATGGCTGATTTTATGGATCAATGATATTTTCGGATTAGATTTTCTTAAAATAGACATTTTCTAACTTCATTACTTTTAGCACCACGGTCTTCAATTAGAACAGGCCCTTAAGCCACAAAATGTGTAAACCCACCCTACAAATAGTGGGGATTCACATTTTTCAGTTTACCATGAAAAAGCATCAGGGCATCAAGGGCCCCTTAGTCTTAGATATGGAACAGGGGTGCACTGGGGCCCATTAGTCTTAGAAAGGGCACTGGGGCCCCTTAGTCTTAAATATAGAACAGGGGTGCAAACTGGGGCCCATTAGTCTTAGATATGGAACAGGGGTGCAAACTGGGGCCCATTAGTCTTAGATATGGAACAGGGGTGCAAACTGGGGCCCATTAGTCTTAGATATGGCACTGGGGCCCCTTAGTCTTAGATATGGAACAGGTGTGCAAACTGGAGCCCATTAGTCTTAGATATGGCACTGGGGCCCATTAGTCTTAGATATGGAACAGGGGTGCAAACTGGGGCCCATTAGTCTTAGATATGGAACAGGGGTGCAAACTGGGGCCCATTAGTCTTAGATATGGCACTGGGTCCCCTTAGTGTTAGATATGGAACAGGTGTGCAAACTGGGGCCCATTAGTCTTAGATATGGCACTGGGGCCCCTTAGTCTTAGATATGGAACAGGGGTGAAAACTGGGGCCCATTAGTCTTAGATATGGAACAGGGTGCAAACTGGGGCCCATTAGTCTTAGATATGGAACAGGGGTGCACTGTGGCCCACTAGTCTTAGATATGGAACAGGGGTGCAAATTGGGGCCCATTAGTCTTAGATATGGAACAGGGGTGCAAACTGGAGCCCATTAGTCTTAGATATGGCACTGGGGCCCCTTAGTGTTAGGTATGGAACAGGTGTGCAAACTGGGGCCCATTAGTCTTAGATATGGCACTGGGGCCCCTTAGTCTTAGATATGGAACAGGGGTGAAAACTGGGGCCCATTAGTCTTAGATATGGAACAGGGGTGCAAACTGGGGCCCCTTAGTCTTAGATATGGAACAGGGGTGAAAACTGGGGCCCATTAGTCTTAGATATGGAACAGGGGTGAAAACTGGGGCCCGATATGGAACAGGGGTGCAAACTGGGGCCCATTAGTCTTAGATATGGCACTGGGGCCCCTTAGTGTTAGGTATGGAACAGGTGTGCAAACTGGGGCCCATTAGTCTTAGATATGGCACTGGGGCCCCTTAGTCTTAGATATGGAACAGGGGTGAAAACTGGGGCCCATTAGTCTTAGATATGGAACAGGGGTGCAAACTGGGGCCCATTAGTCTTAGATATGGAACAGGGGTGCACTGTGGCCCACTAGTCTTAGATATGGAACAGGGGTGCAAATTGGGGCCCATTAGTCTTAGATATGGAACAGGGGTGCAAACTGGAGCCCATTAGTCTTAGATATGGAACAGGGGTGCAAACTGGGGCCCATTAGTCTTAGATATGGAACAGGGGTGCAAACTGGGGCCCATTAGTCTTAGATATGGAACAGGGGTGCACTGTGGCCCACTAGTCTTAGATATGGAACAGGGGTGCAAATTGGGGCCCATTAGTCTTAGATATGGAACAGGGGTGCAAACTGGGGCCCATTAGTCTTAGATATGGAACAGGGGTGCACTGTGGCCCACTTGTCTTAGATATGGAACAGGGGTGCAAACTGGGGCCCATTAGTCTTAGATATGGCACCGGGGCCCCTTAGTCTTAGATATGGAACAGGGGTGCAAACTGGGGCCCATTAGTCTTAGATATGGCACCGGGGCACATTGACTGCGGAAGGGCGGTCAGCCAGGGAGGAGTAAACACAGGCCGGGTTTGTTCCTGAGCTGCCTTCTAATTATCAAGCAGAGAAGCCATTATCATTTTTGCCCGTGTCCGTTTCTGAGGATTGAGCCTGAATTACTGGTGTCAGGCTGAACACAAACTGCTCCAGATTGTCTGTCTGGTGGAACTGGGGTGACACACACACACACACACGCACACGCACACGCACACGCACACCCTGTGGGACGTATATTTTCCCTCTTTGAAAAAGTATCCTGGAGAGGTTATAACACATTATGACATATAATTACAGCTGCACTGCTCTTCATTTCCCTGGTAACTAGCATCAGGTGACTCATTCGGCAGTCTAGTCTCCAGCTAGGTCATGAGACTGCTCAAGATTCAGTTTTTTTATTTTTATTTGAAGGAGCTTTGAAAAAGCATGAATAATTATTACTATTAAACTATAATAAATTGAATCGAATTGCTCACTTTTTAAGTGGATATTCAGTGCTTTCAGTGGTTAACTGTAAAACAAAGGTACATTAAAATATTATTTCAAGCTAAATTACCTCAGAGGGTTTTTACCCATTTTTCAGAATTGCTCTTCATTTTAAATTAGAAAGACATTTCTGAGTGAATTGGGAATGAGAAAATGGTCATGGAAAAAAAACGCTTCAAGAAAAATAAAAAACGTAGCTCATTTGGAATTAGAGGTGAGCCGCTTATGTTAGCGGGATTTAGTCTGGAGCTAACCTTTTTGTGCTTTGTTGCTGCTAAAAGCCAGGAAGAAAGAGACATGCCAAGAAATGAAAAGCGTTTTGTAGAGGATTGTCATGAAAAAAAAGAAAAGAAACTGCTCATCTTAGATTTAAGCTTAAATAGATTTTCGGCAAAGCCAAGATCTCTTTTATATATAATTTTAAAGAAATCTAATAGCCTGGGTCCTGTGACTTCAGACCAACTGTGTACATAGGGCCTGATTTACTAAGACCTTTAGCATGTGTAAAACCAATGATTGGTCATGGTATTTTTTTAGTGCCAATTGGTTGGCTGTGTTATTAGTGTTGCATGTGCTAAAAGGTTTGGCACACGCTAAAGGTCTTAGTACATCAGGCCCAAAGTGTGTTTAATTCAGTCCATCACCTGTGTTTCCATGAGGCATTTGTAAAGGCTATGCTGGAAAACTTAAGAGTCTTAAATGTGCTGCATTTGCAACATCAAATGATTGTTCTGGCAATATGGATTTCACACGTCCTTCTTTGAGAAGGTGTAAGGTATAATACAAATATTGTACCACGCCTTGCATGCCGGGTTTAACCTTAGACGTGTCGCATCACTTTCCGCAACCTGTGTATGTACTGTATGCATTACCTGTGTATCTGTGTACTTGAAAATCAACTGTCATTTTGATTCAAAAAATCTTTCAAGAAGCAATACACAAGCAGGGGGAAGTTTTTCACTGCACTGTGTACATTTGTTACAATTATTCACAGCTGTTTTCAGCACTGAATTCAACTTCCCATTAATTTGAGCATACAGAATAGCATGTTACCTGTGCTGTTTATTTAATACACCTCGTCTTTATCAAGGGTATGCATGATTCTGAAGGGCACTGTACTGTATGTATACAGATCATAGCTCCGTAGTAAATTCTTATTCATAACTGATAGACACATTTTATACAGAGATACCAGGAAGTGTCTCAATTAACTGTCGAAAATTTTATATTGAATATTATGAAATGATTGGCATGGCATTTTGGTTACATTCTGTCATACATATGGTGCCAAACTCATGTCAATAGACCGACATACTTTTGGGAATAAAAGACTGTAGTGATTTGCAACATGCAGGGAAAAAACACATGATCCTGTAGGCGAATGACATAGTACGACAGATATTGTTTTATTAATGCATTATTGTGAGATATTATTGGATTAAATAAAAGAGAGGGCTTTCCATAGAAAGGGGCTCGGTTCAATTTATACGTGTGAATTTTGATGCAGACTGTTAACCATATGATTGAGGACCTCATAAATGATTAATGAAATCCTCCATAAACATCCATCCACTCTAGAACCATATCATTTGGATTCAGATGAATACTGAAACCGAGAGTCTACATTAATCACTGGTCGGTTTTGTGGAATAATTGACAGTAATCCATTCTAATCCACTGGTGCAATACAGCTCTCAGTTTTGATCACGGTAGAATTGATGTACATGTCCTGCCTTTTATAATATGTAAAAAAAAATTTTTTTCTCCCTTGTATTTTTTAAAGATTATATAACTATTGAATTTCTTTTAGCAAACGTATAAATCACAATAAATGAGAGTGAAAATGGTATTGCTCCTCAGTCTTTCCGGCCCAAATTATTAACAGAATGATTTATTTAAAAACGGAAGAGCATGTAACAAGATGGCAATCTTGGATATTGCTTTAAGGAGGAAAGCACAGAAATACAGTAATAGGTTTGAATTTTTACCTTGCCATTTCAATACGGATATAGTGGATGAATTATTTGGGGTTACTCAAGGCTTCCTCTCTAGGTTGCCCTTGACTTTAAATAACACTACTTGACGAGTGCTTTCATGATTCCCAATTGAGAGTCTGGTGGTCACATAGATTTACAGCAGTTAAAAAAGTAATATATGGCAAAGTCAAAGGGAAAAACAAAGAGAGGTCTGGATTTCTCTGTTAAGAATGCCGATAGAAAAGATTGAGTTCCAGCACTTGTAGAATTAATTTTTTTTCCTTTTTCCAATTTAATTCAGCTTCTCAAAGTGGAGCCAAGTGGAAATGCACCAGAGGACACTGATGGCCACAAAGCTTGTGCCATGGATCTTCCCGTTTTAATTATTGGTGAAGTCTAAAATAAATGCTAAGTTGTTAGCCTTATGAGAGGCCCCACTTAAGGCCCTCTTGCATGCAGTATTGGAAGGGAATTTAAATTCTATTTATTTTTTGTGTGATGGCCAGTTCTTAAACTGGGAACATAGATAATACACACTTTTTTTGTGAGCAGACTCCTGTAATTTGACTCTATCTTGATTCTTTTCTTGAACTTTGTGAAGCTGTAGAACATTGTGGCAATACAATCACCTGTGGAATCTTATCAACTGTGCCTCTGCCTTTTCCGTTTATTTTGAGTGTTAAATTAACATAAATTAGTTCCAAGTTGTACACTTTGAAATCAAGCTCTACAGGTTAATGTGAAGGTTTATGTAACATTTTTAAGTTAAGTAAAAATAGACCATGCATAAGGATGGCATTTGCTCTTCACGTCAATAATGTGTTGGGCAGGACAACTCAGGATAATTGGCAGTTCAAACTTTAGATAATTGGCCATTGTTGGAATAACTTTAGTTATTTCGTAAAGTTACAGATACAGAGGTTACATCAATGACATATGTATCACTAAGTCAAGTGTAATGTTAATCAAGTGTAAACAAATCCCATAATCCCTTTATTGTATTCATGGTATAAAATGAATACTTTAGGAGACAAAAAAAGACTATGATGTACCTGAAAACATATCAAACATATCACATATGAAGGGAATAAAGGGAAAACATAAAAAATGAAAGCCTGAAAAAATATAAATCCATTCATTGTGTCAATTTTTTCATGGTCAATCTCAATCTACCACCACCACCTGCCTGTGCGTGATTGGGATTGCACCTGAATAAAGCAGGATTCTGCAGTGTGGAGTAGCTACCAGTCTGGTGAGAGCTCTGCAGCAATCCTCTGAGTAAACCTGAGAACCTGAGGTCAGGATCTTGGTTTTACTGAGAAATCTAAACCAGCAGAACTTTGCTAGGCGGGACTCGAGTTCCTACATTGTCAATATGCAGCTGAAAGACAACCATCAAGCCACGTGGGCAGCTGTTCCAAAAATCGACAGTCGACCAGCAGGGCCTTCAACCCAGACTAAGAATATAACACAACCCAGTCTTCAACCACTAAGTATAGACTAAGACTATAACACAACCCAGTCTTCAGCCACTAAGTATAGACTAAGACTATAACACAACCCAGTCTTCAGCCACTAAGTATAGACTAAGACTATAACACAACCCAGTCTTCAGCCACTAAGTATAGACTAAGACTATAACACAACCCAGTCTTCAGCCACTAAGTATAGACTAAGACTATAACACAACCCAGTCTTCAGCCACTAAGTATAGACTAAGACTATAACACAACCCAGTCTTCAGCCACTAAGTATAGACTAAGACTATAACACAACCCAGTCTTCAACCACCAAGTATAGACTAAGACTATAACACAACCCAGTCTTCAACCATCAAGTATAGACTAAGACTATGACAATCTCATAACTAGACTTGAGAGTATCTTAATGAGATCTTTATACCAATAATATGTCCTCTGGTGTGATTCCAATAAAAGACATCTTTGCATGTATATACCTTGTTCATGCTATTGAATATGTGACTATGGGTAGGACGTCTATTATGGTATTGTGAGGGAATGTGCAAGGATATGTTTAACAATAAGCATTTAGGAAAATATCGGGTTGGACGTCCTACTGGGCCAGGGGTTGATTGAACAGAAGGACACTGTTGCACTTGGTGAAATGGGCAAATGGACCCTTTTACCCCCCTTCCCAAATTTCCAATGCATCCATGTGTGCTAAATAGTTGGACAATCCATGTTCATTTATTTATCAGATATCCTACTAACAAAACATTATTGAAAACCGTAGTAATTCAGCACATGTTCAAAAAGGAAGCCTTTGGTACACCTTGTTAGGCAAGATTACTCCAGAACTTTCATCTCATTTCAGCCAAGACACATTCATCTCATTTCAGCCAAGACACATTCATCTCATTTCAGCCAAGACAAGACAATTGTTGTATCGTCTCTGCAAAATGCTTCATTTTTTTAAAAACAAAAAACTTGACTTTTTAATTACGCATTGTTGCTTGCTGCAGGGACTAGCGGCTTGGCTGGTGAAGGGCCCGTGCACATCCTATCGGTGTAATCTCACACTAATTACACTGTGATGGAGGGGAAGAGGGAGTGTGTGCAGAGGAGATAAAAATCCTGTTAGTGGCCGTTGCTGGGGTGAGCTCATTTTGTTGGGGTGAGTCTCAAGATTGCCTTGTGCATTTCATATCTTTTGACTTCACAAGTACTGAAAGCAAAGACCACGTATGAATGCCATTCAAATGTTTTTCTTATGATCAAACTTTTAGCATCAAGTGGACACCTGAAACCATTGTATTTTCCAGTCAGTTGCTGCCTGCTACCAGGCTGTCCAATAGATGGGACTGTTATACAGATTTCTGGCTGCTACCAGGCTGTCCAATAGATGGGACTGTTATACAGATTGCTGCCTGCTACTGGGCTGTCCAATAGATGGGACTGTTATACAGATTTCTGCCTGCTACCAGGCTGTCCAATAGATGGGACTGTTACACAGATTGCTGCCTGCTACCAGGCTGTCCAATCAATGGGACTGTTGTACAGATTGCTGCCTGCTACCAGGCTGTCCAATAGATGGGCCTGTTATACAGATTGCTGCCTGCTACCAGGCTGTCCAATAGATGGGACTGTTATACAGATTGCTGCCTACTACCAGGCTGTCCAATAGATAGGACTGTTATAAATATTGTTGCCTGCTACCAGGCTGTCCAATAGATAGGACTGTTATACAGATTGCTGCCTGCTACCAGGCTGTCCAATAGATGGGACTGTTATACAGATTGCTGCCTGCTACCAGGCTGTCCAATATCTGGCACCACATTCTGCTTTGTTGGCATTCCGTTTGCTTTATAGGCCAACAACGAGTTCAAAACGATGCGAGACAGGACTTATTTCCAAACTTACCCATGATGTCTATTTAGCTGTAAAGCCTCCACGTGAATATCAACATGTCAACTTTTAAAATAACGACCGGCTTGTAAACCGCTTGTGGATTCGACCGCAAAGTTAAAAGAAGTCATCAGGAGATAAACCCAGATATTGCAGCACGATGACTCAGCATCTCCTGTTCAGCAATGTTCAGGACTTGGAAACATGAGCTCTTTAATTAAACCGACTGGCCTAGCTTTGACCCGCAGACACATTATACATCCATTTTGGCTCTGCTGGAAGACAGTCGCAGGGAAACGAGTGGGATGAGCGGGAAATAAATTGTCATGCGCGAGACAGGAAGAGCAGGGTTTCATACAGCAATCATGGCTGTGCCAAAAGCACTGGGGCTACAGTAATAAGATCAGAATCTCCACCTTTTGAGGCTGACAGCCTGGTCTTAGTCCATTACTTCAATGACCGGAGGCCCTTTTCATGTGACAGGAGGTTGATGGGGCCAGTATATCTGATATTTCTCAGCCCTCTTCCTGCAGGTAACAGCAGTGCAGTAGAGTAACAGAGCGTAAGGATGCAGATCAAGGCAGGGAGACATTTCCTCTCTGCTGAGGAATAAGTGGGAGGAGCTCTGCTGAGGAATAAGTGGGAGGAGCTCTGCTGAGGAATAAGTGGGAGGAGCTCTGCTGAGGAATAAGTGGGAGGAGCTCTGCTGAGGACAGTTAAGATGGCTGAATGTCCTGGGGCATCACAACCCGCTTAAACTCAACCAATCAGCTGTCTGCTGTGCAGGCCTACTGACCCGTGACAGATTATAAGGCTTGTACCTCACAGTTTGCACACTAATACATTCATACAGTCTTGCCCAGTGGAGTGCCACCATGCTCAATGGGTCAGCTCCACACTGCTGCAGAAATATATATATATATATATATATATATACACTACTCACAAAAAGTTAGGGATATTCGGCTTTCGGGTGAAATTTCAGGATGAACCTAAAATGCACTATAACCTTTACAGGTGAAATTAATTTGACCTTCTCTAAACTTTTGAATGCACATGTCCAACTATTCAATGTTTCAGTACTTTTTGCACAACTTGCTGTTCTCTAACAAGGAGCTGAACGGCAAAATTCACAACAGGTGTTTGATCCATGAATCGACCAATAAATTTCCTGGTTCAATTAGAATTGGTATTTAAACAGTCCTCTTCATCATGCTGTTCACATTTTGACATCATGAGACCAAGACGACACCTAACAATTGATCAACAGTACCTCGCCATTGCGAGGCTTCAAACAGGATGTTCTCAGAGGGAAGTGGCCACTGAGCTTAGAGTGTCACAGAGTGTCATCAGCAGGTTGCAACAGAGATACAGAGAGACTGGAAGAGTCACAGAAAGGCATAGAAGTGGACGTCCTTTGGCCACATCCCACACTGATGACCGCTTCATTGTGAACAGTGCCCTGCGGAACCGGATGATGAATGCCACTCAACTCCAGGCACATTTAAGGGAGGTGAGAGGCACCCAAGTGTCACGTCAGACCATTCGAAACCGTTTACATCAGCGTGGTCTGCGTGCTAGACGACCTGCAAGGGTACCTGACCACACCACCAGGCACAGGCGTCATCGTCTTGCATAGGCCAGGGAGCATTTACGCTGGACGAGGGACCAGTGGGCCTCAGTGCTGTTCTCTGATGAAAGTCGATTCACGTTGAGCAGAAATGATGGCCGCCAACGATGTTGGAGACGTCAAGGAGAGCACTATGCATCAGCCACTGTTGTCACCAGACGACCCTTTGGTGGTGGCGGTGTTACAGTGTGGGCAGGTGTGTCTAGTCAATACAGAACTGCCCTACACTTTGTGAATGGTACAGTGACAAGCCCATACTACCTGAATAACATCATTAATCCAGTCATTGTGCCCCTGCATGAACAACACAGGCCTAATTTCATCTTCATGGACGACAATGCTCCAGCTCATCGAGGTCGCATCATTAGGGAAAGGCTGCTGGAGACTGGGGTACCTCAAATGGAGTGGCCTGCACTTTCTCCAGACCTGAATCCCATAGAAAACCTATGGGATCAGCTGACTCACCGTGTAGAGGCTCGTAACTCTGTACCCCAGAACCTCAATGACCTGAGGGCCGCCCTTCAAGAAGAGTGGGATGCCATGCCTCAGCAGACAATAAGTCGACTTGTGAACAGCATGAGACGTCGTTGTCAAGCTGTAATTGATGCTCAAGGGCACATGACAAGTTATTGAGACATTGACATTTTTGTTGTGGTATACCCACCACTGTTGTTGGCTTTTGTTTCAATAAATTGTTTGCGATGAGGAAATCACCATTGCATGCTTCTACTTAAATGCCCTACTTTCATGATACGTATAATATCACTGTAGCGTGAACTTACATTTTCCATAAATTTCACCCGAAAGCCAAATATCCCTAACTTTTTGTGAGTAGTGTATATACGTATATATAGTATATGTAATATTTATAACGTCATACTAACACTACAATTGTAGCTTCAGTTGTGGGGAAAGAATGGCAGCATGCTAGCCATTAGCAGGTATCTATCTGTAACATTTATGAACTCTACAAGTAGCATTAAGCTGTATACAAGTGCAAAATAGTGTTAAGCAGTCTGTGCTTCTGTCTGTGACGGGCTGTGTGTGTATGGCTGTCCAGTAGCTACCCATAACTAATTTTCTCAAATGTTTTGGCCATATTATTTATTTATTGTATTCTGACATGAGGGTGCTTACACAATGTCAGGCCATAGATACAAATATATATATGCATTAGTCCAAGCCTCTGTAGGTACTGACATAGAACATTCCCTTAAAGACGTTGTTGGAATGCAGACAGGGCCCGTCTTATTTCAGACTGAAGATGAGAGACCTGACATCGCCGAGCTCAAAGTGCCGTCGGTGACGTCACCCTTCATGCACCTCGGGGGCACACCTCCCTCCGGCTCGCACGACATCATTTCTGAAGTGCAGCAAACCGAACAAAGTATTTGCTCGGAATATAGATTAAGAGCCAAGAGATGGGGGGAGGAAATCAATTTCCATAATGATAACCATTTGATCAGAGCAAATTTGTTAGACACAGAATCGTGGAGGGAGGGGGAGAAAAAAAAAAAAAAAAAAAAAGATGGAAATTTCTGCTGTCACTTTTCAACCTCTGTCACCGTGCTTATCTGTGTCACCTCAGAACGGGTTTAATCTCCCCCTAAATGTTTTCATCAAACAGCCGGGGGCACACCGCTTCCAATGCTAAATCTGATGCGTCGGAGCCGCCATATAATAGAACGCGTTCTACATCTCATTTTCCTTCACGCCACACTTTAAAAGGCCAGAAACCAAGGAAAGGATGAATTTGTGATAAAAAGCGGCGAGTCAATCTCCCCATTCTCCTTATCGACCCATTATGGAACGAGTGACCCAGCCCGACGCCAACCCGCAAATTACGTTCGACTTTGAAAAGCCCACAGAGGCGCATAATTACAGTGAGACTGACGAATGCGGACAGAATGATGAAGACGCCGTGGAGTGAAGGCATACCAATCATCGACGTGGTACATTTTATACACAAAGGGATGCAGGCAAAAATAATTGCCATTTGGAATGTGACTGATGTGACTGTAGTGGGCCAGATGACATCTCTGTCACTTGGGGGGGCGGCCATCATTTTCAGACGCGTTCAAAAGTGTTCAGTATTCAAGTGCGACGCGCACTGCACGCTCGGAGAAAAAAAAAGGGAAATGTATTTTCGCCGCCGCTAAGTTACGGAGGGAGCGATTTGTTAAGACGCGCAAGCACGCCGCAAAGTAAAACAGCCATTGTAAATAGCCCTGAATGGCTCCGTGAGATACAATTTTTACCTGAATTTTCGCGTTTACATTAGCGTGGTAATTTCACGCCGCGGATAATGGAACGTTTCACTCGTTTTTTTTCCCGGCTGAAGAGACCGCGGGGCTCGTTTCGTTTTGCCGTCTGCCAGCTCAGCTCCCCGCTCACTATTAAATTTGTCAAGATTTGAAATCAAGCCAAAGGGCCTGCACAAACAGAGAATAACAACTAGAAAATTCAAAAAAATATTTTGAGTATCTCAGCACGACTGGTTGCTCTATAAATATTAATAACAGAGACTGCCTGAGGGGTTTAGAACCAATAATGGAATATGACCACATGTGTTGGCCTTTTCGATAGAAATGTAAAATAAATAAACAAATATTAATTTGGCTATTAGTGCCAAAGGTTTGTAAAATAAAAACAGCATCGAGCAAATAAGTGAGCTTGTATCAAGGAAGTGTCATCCGTGTCATGCTTCACTGCTATCTTTATATATTGGCAGAGACAGAGTACTTTATTTACAGTGATGCAGAGTTTAATGTGCTATAGTGCAAACTCATTGCAATAACTGTACAATGCATTTCTCTCAGCTCTCCGCCAAGGCCTTTCGATACCATCACTCTTTGCTCTGGTAGGCTACTTGCAATGGAAGGTTCAAAGACCTGAGGTCAAGGTGTTTCAGTGAGAAAATTAACCCTATCCTAACCCTAACCGTTGCCCAAAAGAAGCCCAAGAATAAGGACCATCTTCAGATGAAGTTGATTTGAGAATTAGGTCTGATCCATTCATATTGAATGAAATATAGTATAGTATAGATGCACCGATATGATAGAAAGCCATTAGTCCCGATTCACCATTAATTGACAGTAATAGCAGCCAAAGGAATGCCTCTTTCCATTGGAAAAACACTGTTGCAGTCTTCTCATGCTTACCATCCATAGACTTTATTCTTTGACAATAAGCCCGATTTGTAGGTTTAATTGGAAAAATGATCACATACAGCAGTCCCCTGTTAACAGTTATTCAAATTATTCATTAAGACTGCAACAGATCATCGTTTTCATTGCCATAATGATAACAGGGGTATCACTTTTCCAGGGCCAGGCATAAAACCGGCACCATTACTTTAAACTGACATCTGTCGGGATGAATACCCATGAAAATAACATTAATTCAAATCAGTCTTTTATATAATTACCATGAAAATACATGCGGCATGGACGACATCCAGGAAAATACACTCTGTGCCTACAGAACATTCCCCACATTCCCAAACGGCTGCCATAACCACCTTATAGACTCATTCAGCCCAGAGGAAAGCTTACGATTGAAGCCTCATCAATTACATAAATAACACATGGTTAACACTGTGTACTGCAGTAATCAGTACACAGCTGCTAGAACACAAGACGCAGTAGACAGGGCTCTGATTCAGACACAGCCCAGATCTGTGCCTACAATGGCTAATGCAGAGAAGCTGCCAGAGGCTTAGCATAAAGATCTCACTGGGAGTTAAGGCTGCCTAAAACACATTGGTTAATGTATATAATTATAAAAGGGCCTTCTCAGCAAGTTCAGGTGAAATGGGCATTTAATGTTAAAGTTTAGGCAATACACAACTTTAGTAGCTTATAAATGGCATTTTAAGCAGAACTGAAACGAACCAACGGGAAATAAGGCCAAAGAGTTAGTGAGCACACATGTGATTTGGACTAAAGCAGTAGCCTATGGCTTTAGTTTTATTCTACATCCAGCAAATATGGAAGGTTTGAGGTTAAAACCCAAGCTTAACTCACAGTACACTTCGATTGTTCCGATGTGTGTCACCAACGTATGAATGCGTACAGAATAGGCAGGGATCATACACAAATATGCAGCCCAGTTTGCAGGGAAACATATAGTTTCAAAAAGACTTGCTTAATGGAGCTGGGTGGACGCATGTAGCAAGTGTGTAAAGAGAGAAGCTTACTCAGAAGTCCAAGGTGAGATTTAAACCCCACTCGTCCAAATACTCCAAAGCTAACACGTTACCAATCACCGGTAGCTAAGGGCAACGACGTTATTTTGAACCTGAGGGTTGCGTCGCCAGAGAGTGTTGTCACGGTAACCTGCCACAAGTCCTTCGCTTTACCGCACCCCACTGTGCTTACTAGCGAATTAGCCGAGCTACATCCGCTACACACACAGCCCACTATTTTCGCAAAGCTTTTCTCAAGTGAACGCTGGCAGGAAGTACAAGTTGACTTTTAAAACACTAATTAAGAAAGGAAATACTTCACGTGTGGAAGAGTTGCTTCTAATCTAAGTGTTTCAATCATGCATTTGCACACATATTTGCAATGCATCATACATAATCAGACTACAGTAATGGTCAAATTATCCCAAATTACTACAGAAATGTCTCGTTTCTCTTTAATCGATTGCCACTTGTCGCAGTTTGTCACCAGCAGTGCCTACTATTAAAACAATAATCTAGTTTACTACTGATTCATCCAAATCAGTTTACTCTGCAAGCTCTTAACCTGAACAAACGATAAACATAAATAGAATAATAAAAAAAAATTAACCTACGCTCCTTGTGTTACAGGAGTAATCAGTCAATTACGGCCACCTGGTGGTGATCAGCCAATTTCATCCACTGGATTGCATCTTGAGAATTCCTCCTGGGAATTGTAGTTTTTTTAAGGTCATTGCCCTGGTGTAGAAAGAGTGCTCACAGCACAGATGGTTTCATTGCAGACTGGCCCTGGACAGCCTTACAGAACAGCAATATTGCAATACATATTTCCTCATAAGAATAATTAGAATTCTCATCAGTATGCAGAACACCATATTGCAATTAGATATTGCAGTTAGATTTTTCTAAATTCACACCAAACTCCCTGGTTTGAATTTTTCTGCCAGACACCCAAGAGTTGACCCTTAGCTGTTGCCAGAACATCCCAGGGATAGCGTCTGCTTAAAATTCAAATATGTCTACAATATGTTTTTAGTAATGAGTTCATATAGCCAAGTCTGTTGGAATTAGGCTAAAGGCACTGTGCTGTTGATATCTCATCAGTCCACAAAATATATCAGTGGTCAGCCATGTCATGCTGTGCTACAGTATACAGTATTTCTGATTGAAAGAATGAACCCACAAAAAATAAAGAAATAAAAATAAAATAAATACTATAATACTGACCCTGTGTAGGCACATATGGCCTTCATTGACTCATCTGCAGAGTATGTAGTGGTATCTTTCAGCAATGCTGTGTCAAAGAAGCCGTTAGAATAGAATAGAATAGAATCACTATAGGTCATTGGGTATTGTGAGAACAAAAGGTTGCCTTAAGCGATTCCACAGATCCTTGGTCCTCTACTTTACCGTAGCCAGATGGAGGACTGATAGCCAATGGCTCTGGGGCATTTCTTTAACATGAACCAGTACTGATGTCAACGGAAATTAGGTCACTTCTTCAGTAGTGTAATTAAAGAGGAGAACCATGGTCCGTCAGAGAAAGGACATAGGGGTTAACAGGAGAGTGGAGCAAGTTCATCCTTTTTGAATGGAATTTATACGGCTTCCAAACAGACACACACACACAGACATGCACGCACGCATATGCACACATATACACACACAAGAAAGCATACACACTTACAAACATACACACAAGCAAACATATAGAGACACCCTCTCTCTCTCTCTCCTTCTCTCTCTCTCTCGCTCACACACACACACACACACACACACACACACACACACACACACACACACACACACACACACACACACACACACACACACACACACACACACACACACACACACACACACACACACACTCTGAGGTTTAATTCCCTTAATTTCTCACACTGTACACTTTGGTTGGTCTTGGAGAACTCACAGCTTATTCTAGTCCATTGACCACTGAATCACAACCATGGGCGATGCTTGTAATTCCCTTTCACATCCCTCCAAACGAGCATTACCCTCCAGTGATATTGTGAGACGGATTTTGATACAATGTAAACTGCACTATATTATTGTACTGTGAATTATCAACAGCAGTAAAAAAAAAATTAAAAAAAAACTCTTTTGATATCAAGGCTTTGCAAATGTGCTCAACCCAAAACCTGAAAATTCTATTCTATTATAAATGTGTTGCATTCTGCCACTTGAAAAATAAGGGTGATTTAAAGTCCACATGTAAGGAAAACAAAACCAATGGGGCACTGTAAAACTGGCATTTAGAGGATTTAGTCCACCTCCTGTTCGGCTATGCCGATAATTATAATGGACCCATGAGTGTGTGCAAACAAGCTCCCCACACCACAGAATGAGCAATGAGCATCACTGCCCTGAAGGAATAATGATTAAAAAAAACTCAGGATTAAGAGCTGCAGAGGGGGAAAACAGGGAAGAATTCGGGATGAGGAATGAGGCACAGGGAATTTGTGACATAATTTTTGATCCACAGGAAGTCAGTCTTAAAAAGAGTTGTTTGTTATTTCTGAGCATTGCAGGCCAGAGAATTATTTTCCCCTGTTTTATTTCAGATTTTGAGGAACACTTTGCTGTTGCCTTCAGCACAATCCCTGCTCCGCTCCAGTAGACATCCAGCTGTAAATTGGTACTTAAATGGATATTTTAAATGGATAATGGTAATAGGCAACACTAGAAGCTACCAAGGACTTTTTGTTTGCTCGATGACAGGGGTTACAGACACCGAAGTGAATGATCAGCCAATGCAGAATCTCTGTGGCTACTGTGCATGCAAGTTAAGAGTAATACATTGTGTGGAGATGTGCTCCACAGCATTCATGGAGTTCTCCTAAATATCTACATTTACATTTAAGGCATTTAGCTGACACTCTTAACCAGAAGAACTTACAATTCATCCACAAATAAAAGGCCTAGCTTCATAAATCAAAACCATTCCAAGTAGCAATTAATGAGAGTGTAATGGTCGGGCTATAACACACTCGCAATAGGTAACCCTTAGTCACAAGAATTAACATGTGGAAGGGAAGGTTGGGTTTTTTTTAGGGTAGATAGGAGAAGATGTGGAAGAGGGGAATGGAGATCAGGGAGGAGAGGTATTTCCTGAATCGATGGATCCTCAGGTCACGCTGGAAGGTAGGGAGGAACTCTGTTGTCCTGACTGAGATGGGCAGGTCATCCCACAATTGGACGGCCAGTAGGGAAAAGAGTTGTGGCCAGGAGGAGCGAAGACCAGGTGATGGCAGGAAGGGGAGAGCTAGGCGCCCACTGGCAGCAGAGCTTAGAACATGGGTGTGGGTGTAGGGCTGAACCAAGGCCCAAAGGTATCGGGTACAGCTCAATCAGCAGCCTTGTACGCCGACACGACTTTGATGCGGGCAGCCACCGGGAGCCAGTGGAGGGAATGCAGAAGGGGAAAAATTTGAGGGGGTTGAAAAGGAAAATATATCCAAAGCACTTTTATATACCGTAGCACTTTTTGGACCCACCCCAAAGGGTTTACCTTCACCTAAATTACAGCTAGATTCTGATGTCACTTTTGTTCTTGTAGGCTCATTGCTTGGTGCTTGTAATGTCATTTATTACCTAATAACACCAAGGACGAGAGTTCTGTATCCTCCTTAAACATGGCAATTATTTTTTGTCCCCTGTAGGGGACATGAGTCTCTGGTCTTAATCTCAAGGGCCATATTCTACTATGCTGAAACCTGTGTAGAGGACATAAAAAAATAAATTATGGATGTAAATAAATCAATTATAGAAGCTGTCTTCTGCTCAGCGGTGTATTGTATGTACAGTGAGCTGTAAATTATTGCATGTAAGTTTGATCATTTATTTTTTTTATTTTGAGGGAAAGTGTAGCATTTCATATTTATTATCACTGGTCTTGTTAATAACTGCCTGCCTGAGCCTCAGGAAGCTCGGCATTCTGCACGCGTCTTAAGAAAGGCTATTTTTAATCCAGACCAAGGAGGGTTCTTTTAGCAAATAACAGAGAGACGTTAACTACAAGGAACAGCTACAAAGGTCAAGCTTGCTCAAGCTAAAGGTAGGGAGGTGTGCAATACATCTCAACCGAGGAAAATGACATTAAGGCTCTGACGTTAAATGAGGAAAGACCCCTGTTTTATTCATATCACACAATTTTAAAAGTCAAGTCACAATTTTAGAAGCACACATTATTAAACACCAGCCCAGACCCAAGTCTGGTATTATCCACGAATGCCATCTTCTATATTCACATGCAGAGCAATACCTGGTATGGTATAGTATGTCACATCTACATTATACAGTACATTATATATTGAAAAATAAAGAGCCAAAGATGTAGCTGCAAAAAGGCTATTATACTTTCTTATTACATACTGGGATGTGAAGACAGAAAAACACATTAATTATAGAGGCAGTACATCCAATGAGATCAGCTAAAATTATACTATCCCTTACTGTTGTTCATTAAGGCATACTATACTACTCAATCCTTCAACAGACAGCCTCTTATCATGATGGGTAACAAGTCTACCAATGAAGGACTGATATTAGAGCTGATGTTCAAGAGACTGTTGTAACAAAATCACCACAGTTCTGCTGGACTATGTGTTTTACAGTCACAGTCAGGATCTGCATTCTGCAATGGCTCCAGATTGAGTTATTGGTAAATAAGGCATCTTTGGACCTGTTTATTTCTGACCAGGGGGGTTATACTATGAAGCAAGATTACTGAGTTAGCTGGATAACTGCACAGAGTAAAACCTCCAAAATCTGGTACATGGACTGAAGTAAAAATAGCTTTTCTGGACTTTTGGAGGCCCTAGGCAAGATTTTCTGTGGAGGCCCTCTTTTGAGATAAAATTGTAATTCATTACATACCTTCTCTACAACTAACCTAAATGAACGTAGCATTTTAATGGACAATGACAATGTTCTGATAGTCTGTAGTAGAATCCAGTAAATCATTAATAAATCTAATATTACCATACCATGACAACCTAAATGAAATTACATCATTGAACAAGGCTGCATTATTATATTGACCTACACATGCAGTCCAAAAACACAATTGTGTAAAAAACAAGACCATTTGTCTAATAACGGCCTCCCTGTCCAAACTGTACGAACCTGGCCACACATATTGCGATGTCGGAGCTCTGAGGTCACGTTAAACTCGTGAATTTGCGCGTTTTCAACCACCACAAACAGCTAAGTTAGCTAACGTTAGTTTGCCAGGTAACATAAAAATACTATCATTTGACCCAACAATGTTCTGCTAGCTAGCTAAATAAAGCTGCTGTTGCTGTATTACACACTGCTAATGAACCAACGTACGGTACGGTTAGCTAGCTAGCACAGAATTTCCGAGTTCTGTGGTAAATTTGTGAATTAGAGCTTTTCAACCACACAGATAAAGCTAAGCTAGCTAGTTTGTCTGGTAGCTAACTTAAAAACACTATCATTTCACTTTAGTTGACTGTCACATCGAAAATATTACTGAATTGAATGTTCACAAAGCTGCTGTTACACACTGCATAACAAGGGAACTGACGTTAACGCTAGCTAGCTAGCTTACATTAACGTTAGTTCCCTTGTTATGCAGTGTGTAACAGCAGCTAGCTGTATTGCAGCGGCTAACGTTGCCACTTGCACCTACAGATGAAGCAACTAAATGACTACTACATGCACAATTATTTTAAATGCTCACACATACCTGACTCATGTGCTACACTTTCTTGTCCTCTCTTTTTAATTTGACGTTTCGCAGCACCCGATGGATGTTTTCGCTTAGATGGCCCGTCATCCCATGTCATGATGTAGCAATTACGCATTTGCACTTGAACCTGACCCGAGTATCACATTCGGTTGGGGTCTCAGCCAATCAGATAAATCTATTGCTGTGGGAGGGGGGGCCTCCCCGAAATCTGTGATTTTGATTTGATTTTATGATCACTGGCAGGTACTGTATCCAATGAGAATGTTAACACTTTTTAGAGAGTTAAAAAAATGTTTTGTGAGGCCCTGCACTGACGTTAGTTATTATAACATAACATAACTAGCACATAGCTAGCCCCTGTACTTAAGTGAAATAAACCATTCATTCAGTGTGCAGGGCCATCGGCTAACGTTATCAGCTAGCCGTTAGCGCACCCTGCTAGCCTGCCTGACAATATGACGGCGTTAGATATCTAACACCATCACACAAATTAGTCAACGTGAACTAAGTTAGCAAGCTCTATGTTTAATCGAAATATCAAACAGAGTAGGCTAATAACATGACACCAATCATTTTAATACTGTTTTATGTAACGTTACTTACCAACAACTCCACCACTGCTTGCTGCCAAAGCGATTCCAAACGAGATTCCAAACGAGATTCAAATTTCAGTCACTCAAACATGTCTGACCAATGGGGAAGCATCCGCCCCCACTGCGGGATGTTTGTGTCAAAATGATTCAATCAAAAAAAAAACGACTTCAAAACTTTTTTCACTTTAATCAAAAAAAAAAAAAATCACTTCAATCGAAAAAAAATTCAATCAAAGAAAAAAAGTGTTCAAATTATTTTTTGGGGGTTTCAATTTTATTTTGGCATTTGAACAGTTTTTTCTTTGATTGAAAATATATTTTTTGATTGAAGTGAATGTTTTTTTGGTTGAAAATATGTTTTTTGATTGAAACAAATTTTTTTTAAATTGAATAATAAAGACACAAATGTCCTACCCATAATATGGCCCAAACACAAAAAACATTACTTCAATCAAAAAAATTATTTTCAATCAAAGAAAACATTTTCAATCAAAGAAAAAAAGTGTTCAAATGCATTTTTTTGAGTCTCAAAATTTTATTTGCATTCAAACTCTTTTTTTCTTTGATTGAAAAAGTTGTTTTTGATTGAAGTGAAGGTTTTTTTGATTGAAAATATATTTTTTGATTGAAGCAACCTTTTTTTTGATTGAATAATAAAGACACAAATCTACCTTCATACAGGTGCTGCAGTTATCCAGCTAACTCAGTAATCCTGCTTCTCTTACTCAGTGCAGTTATCCATCTAACTCAGTAATCCTGCTTTTCTTACTCAGTGCAGTTATCCAGCTAACTCAGTAATCCTGATTCTCTTATTCAGTGCAGTTATCGAGCTAACTCAGTAATCCTGCGTTATAGTTTACACCCCCAGATGATGCAGCCTTAGTCTTGCCCAGGGAATACACATTTCAACGTACAACCAGTTTGCTTTTATTTTTTATATTTTATTTGTTAAATGCATTTTCTTATTGCAGTGTCGATGGCCATCATTTTATCTTACATGTGACGACATGTAAAATGTATACATGTTGGAAGGGTCATAATAATTCTGCTGAAAGTTAGTTTTACAATAGTTAATAATTATAATTACACATATATAATTGCTTATTATTCTATAATTATATATAATTATACTGCCATTCTTACAATGATTACCACTATCAGACCATCTTATATTCCTCACATTATTATAGTAAAACTATGTTCTTAAACTTAAAATTGCAATCACCTACATATACATCACATTATATGATGTAATGTCATGGCAACTTCACCTCAATTCTAGACATTTCATATTACAATAACGTTGAAAGATCATTGTTGAAATTCCATAGCTTTCTGCATTTTTATCAGGCCTGTGGCAGGCCATTTTGATGAGCTGGTGGGTAATGTCAGAAGAGGTTAAACCTGGCTAGATTTGCTTTTCCATTTGTGTACTTCTGAAATATGTTTTCCTTGTGACAGTGTGATCAGAGGCATGCAATTTCTTCAAACGTCACTGTTTGTAATAAATCCCTCACATGGTATATGGGGCGGCAGTGTAACTTGTAACCCAAAGGTTGCAGGTTCGATTCCCAGGTGGGACACTGCCGTTGTACCCTTGAGCAAGGTACATAACCTGTATTGCTTCAGTATATATCCAGCTGTGTAAATGGATAAATGTAATAAGATGTATAAGAGCGTCTGCTAAACGCCTGTAATGTAATGTAAATGGGTGGACTATGTGCAAAAGAGATGTAATTCCTACATGGTTCATCCAATATGGATGTAACTATCCTCATATTAAAGCTATATGAATACCTTGAATTCCAATCAAATTCACTAATGATACTTGATTACAGGGGGCCATACAAATAGAGATATATCCATATCTGTCTGTCATGTTCAAGATCTTAAGTGGTTCAAGGTCTTAAAAGGAACCCTTTTCATTAAATCCAACTCAATGGAGACACTGCTGTTGCTGAGGGGATGGCTATATGAAGAAGATGTGTTGTAGTGTCTTATTACTAAAAAGCAAACCACTCATCAAAAAAACATCGAAAGCAGATTTAGTCTGAAAAGGCTAAGCTCTTTATGGTAATTATACTCAAAGTAAACAATATATGTAAATCCCAGCATCGTATAAACATCATGACATTTCTATCAAATAAGAGAGAAAAGCTGTATATTTCCCTTTCCACCAGCCTTGAAGAAGGAAATGGCATTTGAATTAATTTCTATTTTATCCAGTTTCATTTTCCCGTTGGTTTGCCTCCGACCTGCCTGGTCTGCCTTTAAAGTTTATCATCTCCCGCAGATGAATACTGATGTGATTTATATACCAAAATTGATTCTAAAAATCTATTTTATTTCCTGCCTGAAATCTCAGCCGAAGAAACTAAAATAATTCACTTTATTTCAAGTTGGCCTCCCTCCAGCTCTCAAGCAACAGTGCCATTAATGTTCCATAACTGGCGGGCGGGTACTGCGCGGGCATGAAAACAGGCGAAGGCGTTGCGAGATCGTCCAGCGAAGTAACAGCAGGGGTTCCATCTTCTAGGGTGGAGCTCCGCGGTGCGTGTCCTGCTGCTCAGATCACCTCAAATGAAAACCCTGGATTTGGAGTCTGGAAAGCCGGGTCGAGGATAGATGACAACATATCTGATCATTCCAGCGGGCAAATAGAGGCTGAAATGTGTGCCAGCTTAATACATAACCATTTACATTGACCTCTACACATGCATTAAGGTGTAAAGTATGTTCGCCCACTTATTTTCCCTCTGGCTATCAGGCACACGCAAAGATAGACACCAGCATATGCCCCCAGCCCTTGGACAGCAAAAGTGCCCTTTTCGCCTCAGGTGCCCTTTCTGAGCATATGCCCTCGAAAAGTCTGTGCAGCATTAGCTAATGGAGGAGGCTTCAGGGTGCTTTAAGTGAAATTATGTATAATTTCATTTATGTTGTTTAATTAGCCTTCAACAGTGAATTAAAAAAAAAAAAAAAAACCTTGGAATATTACATATTTTATACAGACGGTAAATTATGTATGTATTAAAAAAAACGTGTTATACAAACATGCGTATATGCAGTAAACTGATGTGTTCACACGTCTGGGAATAGCTTGTCCAACCCGCTGTGTAATTGAAAAAAAGAAAGCACTGTGTATTTTCTGTGTGGGTGTGAAGCATCCGCAGCAATTAGAAAAGCAGTAAGTGTGTAAGGTTGGGGAGCTGGAACTGACAACTACACCAGCTGTCAGAACATCCATCAAGCTGCTTATTATAAAGTAACAGAGTTCTTCCAAGAAAATTACATATATACAGTTGAAGTCGGAGGTTTACATACACTTAGGTTGGTCATTAAAACTCATTTTTAACCACTCCACAGATTTCATGTTAGCAAACTATAATGTTGGCAAGTCAGTTTGTGCATGACACAAGTCATTTTTCCAACAATTGTTTGCAGACAGATTATTTCACTTTTAATTCACTATATCACAATTAAACAGCGGTCCGACCCAAGTGTGTTATTATCCACGAATGCCATCTTCTCTATTCACATGCAGAGCAATACCTGGTATGGTATAGTATGTCACATCTACATTATACAGTACATTATATATTGAAAAATAAAGAGCCAAAGACGTAGCCGCAAAAAGGCTATTATGCTTTCTTATTACATACTGGGATGTGAAGACAGAAAAACACATTAATTATAGAGGCAGTACATCCAATGAGATCAGCTAAAATTATATTATCCCTTCCTGTTGTTCACTAAGGCATACTATACTACTCAATCCTTCAACAGACAGCCTCTTATCATGATGGGTAACAAGTCTACCAATGAAGGACTGATATTAGAGCTGATGTTCAAGTGACTGTTGTAACACAATCACCACAGTTCTGCTGTCTGTATGATTTCCAAACGGGGAAATGGGGGAGAAATGCTGGACTGTTTTACAGTCACAGCCAGGATCTGCATTCTGCAATGGCTCCATGTCACAATTCCAGTGGGTCAGAAGTTTACATACACTAAGTTGACTGCCTTTAAATTTTTAATATATCCTTTGCGTCAAAAGACTCTTGATATCTTATTTTCTGGTACTCTTACAAGCGATATTATAACGTCTCTGCATTTGAATGGATCTCTATGGGAATTGGGGGGTGGGACTAAAATATATATTACATATAATTATACATAATGAAATAAAATATATATATATTTGTTTATGAATGTTATCCATTAAACTTGAGCATGAATGACAGGTTGGTTAAAGAAGAGCATCATTTTCAAGCCTCATAGGTATTCATGAGGGATAGTCACTACAGACAGTGAAAATACATTGTACCTCATACATTATAGATTCAGATGAACACTGATTACCATCATTCAGCGAAGAAGAACCCATTATTGATTAGAAAACAGTGCATCTTCTGGTGCAATGGAGAATTAAGGACATTTAGTTAATTAACCACCGCTGTACTGTGCATGTTTTTTTTTTTTTAGCATACTAAGTGGATCTGAATGTTTTGGGAGTAAACTATTGTTCGCAAATCTGTTGTCACATGAGATCCTCAAAAACAGAATTCCTAACAATAGCTAGTAACCCAAAACACGCAGATCCATTTAGCATGCTAAAAAAAAAACTGGTGAAAACTGTACAGCTCTTGGGAATTGTTCTTATTTCATGAACACAGGACACCATGGGAAATACGGGTTTCTTCCCAGACCTTTAATTGTTCATTTCCTAAGGATAGGCAAGGTGGTATTAAACCTTTAGAGGGCTCAAGAAGATAAATGTCTGGCGCAGTTAATTGCCACTGCAATTACTCTCTTACTGAGATAAACAAAGGCCAAGTCAATGGGAATATACCCGGGCGTTATGGAAGGTAACGGAGGGACATTACCACAAATCCTGCAGCGGGGAAACTGTGAATAATGTAGTGGTGGAAATGCCAATACAATGCATGTGTAGCGAGCGAAAAGCACTATCGCTCGCCCAAGGTGAGATTTGCACCCGCACTTCTCACTCGTCCAAAAAGGCTCCAAAGACCAATGCGTTACCCGTCGTTGTTTTGAACCCGAGGGGTTGCCAGATAGCGTTGTCACGGTAACCTGCTACGAAGGCCTTAGCGTGCTAACTAGCTAACCAGCCGCGCTACGCCCGATGCACGCGCCATACCACCATCGCGTGTAGACTAAGCAGTTATGTTACAGAGCGTCTGGGGGTTCTCAAGCACACCCACTGCTGTTTTTTTTTTTTGTTGCTATCCGTTTGCTATCAAACGCTTGCTTGAATGATCTGTTTACAGTTATATCCTTAGGAGTGTTTATTTGTGAGAGTGTGATGTGTGAACGAGGGCGTGGGCGTGTGCCTATGTTTAGCTGCATTCATTTTAAATAAATGAGATTTATTATGTGTGCGTGCCACAAAGGATTATCAAATTATTCAAGAGTTTCCATTCAAGTCAAGCAGATTTCAAGAAGCAGATGTATCCGATCTCTCTTGGAATTTTCTTGGAAAGGATGCAAAATATAAAAATGTGATGATGTAGTGTGTTTAATTCTGGGTTACTTACACTGGATATGTCTATAAACAGTCCTGAAATAAATCATATTTATAATGTAGCAATAGAAACTCATGATGCAATCTTCATTTAACATGAAAGGGCAAGTCACCCTTTATTAAACCGTCATGTCATCCAAATTCCTATGCATACAGTATATGGTTTGAGAAACTCCTTCATTTAACATGAAAGGCTTTTAAATGCATATTTTATTTTAACGTAAGCATGTGTGGTAAGACGTGTGGTGTATTCAACCGGTCGGTCGACTCTTGAGCCATAATGAGTCCCTCCGTGGGGGCGCAGGTTTGACCCCCTAACCATGCCACCTTCTGAGCTGCGATCCCTTCTCTGTTACCCTCTCTGCTTTCTACTTTTTCTGAATAAAGCAAAAATAAACAAACAAAAAATATGTAAGGAGGGCATAATAAAAATAAAAAAAAATCATAAATAAAATATAAGCATGTGCAAAATGGCCTCAAGACAGAGTATTGTGAACCCTCTATTAAAGAAATACTGGCTGGCAGAGAAGTCATAATGCCACACGACTGACCAAATAGAAAAAAAGTCTACCCCAGAGGAGATATTTGAGATAATTATGGAATTATGAAAGACCAGTATGCTTTGTGTGAAGCATACGCTTATCTATATCTCCTTTCTCTGACCGTATCAACTGTGAAATATGTTGAATTTCTTATCTCATCTCCTGAAAGCAGGATCAAGTTACTCCCCCGTGACAATGATACACTTTTGATTTCATCCAAGTCATCTATTTCTAAAGGGTTTAGCAGAATGGTTAGTATTAAAAATATTTTAAACTAATATTGCTCAGATTCTTTTCATTTCATTCTCTGCGATACTATTTTACATTTTTAATGTAAATGTGAAATACTTTTCATTTTCTTGCATGTCCAGCTGTTTCAAGCTTCATGATGCAATCTTAATTTAACATGAAAGGGCAAGTCGCCCTTTATTAAACCGTCATGTTATCCAAATTCCTATGCATACAGTATATGTTTTTTTTTTTTTTAAATTGAGCAAGCAATCCAAGTGACATTCCCACGCCATGTGTTTACGACCCGGTTCCAGCATGTCTACGTGTCTACGGCTGTTGACACTTGCGTCACACGCCAACAGATTAATAAAAAAAAGGAACCGGTCCCTTTTCTTGGCAACAAGTGCGCCGAGCGTGTCGAGAGTTTTTCGGCCTTTTGAGAAGTGAGAGAAAGAGGTAATCTCCTGGAGGGGTTTGCGGCGGTTTGCGAGGGAGGGAATGATGGGAATGCTGAAAGACCTTGTCGGCCGGAGCGCCGCTGACAGTCTCACCGTCCCCGTGTGCGGAATGAGAATGAAGAGGCTCAACTCGAAAGGAGACGAGCCTGACTGGAGCAGACAAAATGAATAAATTAAATTAAATTTAAAAAAGTCAGAGAGGGGCCAGGGAGAGAGAAGAAGGGAAAAAGAGGGAGCAAGAGAGGGGAGGAGGGGAGAGAGGGAACAATACCTCAAATGCCTAGCGGGCCTCTAAGAATTTATTTAATTTCATTTTCATGTGAGCAGTCCCATTGTATCTTCTTTGGTCATGCGTTTTATGTTAAATTATCAGCAGCAGTCACTATTGTCGTTTCTATTGTGAGCCATTGCCGCTGTATAGACCTTCATTTTCTGCAATCGGATTTTTGCATCCTGCAATTCACTTAAGAGCTGAGACAAGTTATTGTAATTGCTCCCTTTGAACATGCAGTAATTTGATTGGCTGTGATAAAACGGTGATTAAAGAATAATAATGATGAGTTTGATACAATGTGACAAACTGTTATGTGAACCGAATGGATTTTACTCCATCATGTGGACAATGGGGAACGGAGCTACAAGCTGTGATATGCACCTGGTGCCGTGGAGAACGAGGGAGCTTTCTGGGTTATTAACAAACAGAAGGTTTTAACAGCACGATGTGAATCCATGACATGTTAAATGACAATGCTTAAAGTTACCCACATACAGTATAATACATTTAATAAGCACAATGTGAACATGGGGTGTTTATTCTACATGGCATCCATAGCTATTTCTGATATAATGTGGCTTAAGAGGGTAAATAATTCCTCTAAACATGACAAGCACCTAATGAAGAAAAATGAACAGCTTGTTAGAATTCTGGGATTGTAACTGTGGTTGCAATGAAAACCAACATACGCAGGGGGGCCCCAGGACCGGTTTGGGAACCCTTGCTATAAATAACCACTATAGGACCACCCCATTCGATTTAAAGGAAGTCTGTAAGCGTTATGTCACAACACATCCATCACCGTCATTTTCGTCTTCAGCTTCACGCCGTCATTCAATACAAAATCCTCCTGTTTCTCACAGTATAGTAATAATAATAATAATGCCTTGCATTTATATAGCGTCTTTCTCACCAACCAGTGACTCAAAGCGCTTTACAATGATGAGGGGGAAACTCACCTCTACCACCACCAATGTGTAGCACCACCTGGGTGATGCAACGGCAGCCATTTTGCGCCAGAATGCTCACCACACATCAGCTGAGGTGGAGAGGGACAGAATGATTTTAACTTTAGGGGGATGATTAGGTGGCAGATTGAAAGAGCCACGTTTGGAGTTTAGCCAGGACACCGGGGAAACCCCTACTCTTTACGATAAGTGTCTTGGGAACTTTAATGACCACAGTGAGTCAGAACCTCGGTTTAACATCTCATCCGAAAGACGGCATCTCCTACAGCACAGTGTCCCCATCACTGCACTGGGGCATTGTGATTTATTTGACCAGAGGGTAGATTGCCCCTTACTAGTCCACCAACACCACTTCCAGCAGCAACTTAGTTTTCCCAGGAGGTCTCCCATCCAAGTACTAACCAAGCCTACACCTGCTTAGCTTCAGCCATTCGGCAGGAGCAGACTGCATGGCGGTATGGCTAGTACATTCCACTGGATTGGCCAATCATGTCAAAGTGACATCTGTAATTTAACCAGTAGACAAAATGGAAACTTCCATGATAACATGAAACAGGGCTTCCTATTTTTAAATAATTACATTTCCTGAAATATCAAGTTATCCTTCCACCAACAAGAAGGATAATTATATTCCCTCGGTTGTGGTATTATTCATGTATATGAACTAGTATGTTTGTATTTATTTAGCCGATACTCTAAAATAAGGAAAGAAGTGTTTCTTCTCATAAAGGCTGATACCAGAAGTGGATCTTGTCACACTATATTTTTGACAATTGTATGTAAATTCCATGTTGTTATTATTATTATTATTATTATCAACAAATTCAGATTATCTCACATGCATTTGACATGCGTCTCATTTACAAGAGCAGGTCATATATACTGCGGCAATTAAAAGGAAAGATAGACACAGTAGACATTAAAACAAATCACCAATGCAATCCACTATTCCCGGTATTAAAAGGGCATATAAAAAATGCCTATTCTGCTTGTAGACAATCCCAGTTGTGCAATACAAGCATGTCAGGTAATCCTGCCACAGCCCGAGGGGCAGTCAATGGCATCTCAAAGCACCGCTCTTACGCCTTAAACGCCTGATTTTAAATTACTTTGTCTTTCATTTTAATGTCATTGTTGAGGTATATATATATTTTTCCACAGCCTCTTAAAAATGTCAACAACAATAAAGTTTTTCTTCTTTGTTGGGCGGTAGACGAATGAAACCAAGAGTCAATTTATGGAAATGCGTCAGATCGATGGCTCGGGATAATTTCCTGTCAGGCTCCATAAATGGCAGTCAGCATGGCCTCAAGGCGGTTAGAGCAACATGAATTCTCGAGAAACGGGACACCGATCACCTGCAGTATCGCCACCAGGCCCAGGCATTGTCACCCGCCAAGCGCAAAATGCATGGATAAAAGTGGAACACACATTATTATTATTTTTTTTTAACAAAAAATTTAATTCCCCCCATGTAGCAACCGCTAGAGAATCACCGCTACAACCCCTTCGTCCGGTAGCAGGATAGAGGGCGCGACTCCTCAAGCTCCTAACCCGGCTCCCCCAGGGCTGTCTTATGTGCAATGATAGTCTAATTATGCTTTAGACTATATATTTATTTTTGAATAAAGTTTATATATATATATTTTTTTATAAACTAGCTAGCTATTTGCTAAGCTAGACTGAAAAATGAACTATCAAAAAACAAGGGACTATCAAGTTAACTATAAAAAAAATATAACTTACTAGAATATTCAAAAAAGCTCAACTGTAAGCTAGCTATATATATATATACGTATATCGCTCGCTTGCTCTCTCTCCTATCTCCTCTCCACGCATCAAACCGATTCGCTTTTATAGCATGGGCGTAGCCCGCCCTCGCTCCAAAACTTCAGGGCGTAGCTGTACAGGTTTCAATTTCGTCACCGGGAGTCATACCTCAGCTGGATGAAGTTTCTGGCCAATAATAGACTGAACGTGCAGTACCTAACGTTTTACCACTAGAGGGCCAAATCCTCTGGGTTTACACTGTTTTGCGCTGACTGCAGTAAAATGTCAAGATTTGGGCCAGTAACACTCACAATCAGTAACAATCAGTAACACTCACAAAAAAACAAATTTATCAGTTCTTATCTAAAATAAGTGGTTTTAGTGCTTCGTTACCTTTTAAGAATGGCCTTAATAAATTATATTTTTTTCCCTAAATCCTGAATCTTTCTACACTTTTGCCTCATGTTTATTTATGTATTTATTTATTGTTCATATTAAAAGGGACATACGTATACAATGAATAAACAATCGTATGTGGAAACATAGTTGATATAGCTTATGTAAATTTTTGGCCCCGCTAAAAGTTTAAAACATAGGCTATAGATAAAAAAGTGAATGTCTAAATACAGTAGGCCTATATATTTTTTAATGAACATATGCACATTTACATGTTTGGCAATGGCACGGAATACATTTAGTTTTTTTCCATACAGATGCTGATCTCATGGCTGCTCCTCTGACAGGCTGGGGATTGTGTACTCTCCATTTTAGCTCCATAAGCCTCTCTGCTTACGAGGGGCTACTTCTACTCTCAACTGTCTCTTTTCTGTCCAATATTTGCTTAGATTGTCTGTTCTGTATTCAGTTTAACGTCACAGTTTCCAGTCTGATATTTTAGACATGTGTCATTTTATTCTTTCATTCATGCTTTCATTCTATTCTATTCATTCATAAATAAAAAAACAAAAAAATACAGAGTGTTCAATAAAATATGTTTGTTTGTTACTTATGGGGATCCAGCAGCATTTGAGAATTGGTGTATATCACAGAGGTATAAATAATAAGTGGAGACAGCCGCCATCTTGCCTAAATTGGAAACATGACATACTCAGTGTGGTCAAAGTTGAGGAACACAGTAAACGCAGAGTGATTATGTTAATCAGGGTACTGTGGCAGTGTGTATCTTGAATTGCGGGCTGAAGCCTCTGGTAGACAACACCCTGTTATTATCATTTCTATAAACTTACAGGAAGACAAATTAATTCTTCAAGTAAATTGAATGATGTTAGACAAGTTGGCATTTTGTAATCGTAATATATTTTGTGTTGTAGCCATTTGCTTTAAAGTGTGGGAAGGGTGTGTGAAGGTTTTAACTTAAAATATTTTTCTACCAACAGTACAACAGTACGATGAACACTTAAATGGAGTTAATGTGGCAAATCCGGACAAGCTGCCCTGCAGATCGTTGGGTATCCGTCGGCTGGTATATCAGGGTCTTGCTAGTCTATCTGTTCAGTTGCATGTGAAGAGTCTTCCTCTGACTCATGTCTGTGCGAGCCTGACTTGCGAACGTGGCATGACATCACATGCGTCAGAGGACAACACATACTTTCCTGTACTCTCCTGAATTGAAAGCAGAGGTTGTGGTAAGGAGTGCTGAAATAGCATGAAAAATGAATGGAGTTAATGTAAGAAAACTGTGACCTGAGGATGGTGGCTAATCTCAGGTGAGCATTGCAAATGAGCAGTGTAAACGAAAGCCAATGTACATCACACTGGGAGAAAGGCATTGGGTGCGGTGCAGTCGAGTGTAATCGAGTCAATTAACTCCAATTACCATGCTGTTTGACATGGAAGTTAAGGAAGTCGTTAAACTGAGGCTCTAATTTAGTTAAATCTGCTGAAGGAGAGGAATAGATGCACCCAATGAACATTACAATTCAGGAGTGAAAATCGTTCAGGCAAACTTTCTTCATTTGCTTATTAACCCATTGAAATGTAGGCTTTTTGGAATGTTTGTGTTTTCAAAATTCCAAGTGAGTGTTCTAGAACTCCATTGTGTCAGCAGTGATTGCTACATCAGCATGATAATGTCTAGCACACATATTTGTTAGAGCATGTATATTCCAATCTGGACATTGAATCCAAATCCAGCCCTGTTTTTTTTTTTCTCCCAGGCAATTAACTGAACAATTAGTGCTACTAATTGACCAGACTGTTTTCACACCTGAGTCTCAAGGGAGGGTAGAAACCCAGCAGTTTTCAGACCTTGAGGACTATGATTTGAATACCAGGGCCTTAGAGGGTTAAACACACATTCCTTTAGGTGAAATAGATACTACAGTGTGGACAAAAAAATTGAGAAACACCAATTTTCCAGAAAACATTAAACACCTGCCACATGTTTACTATGCAAAACCTCAACCCCTGTTCCTAACCTGATTATTTATGCTGTTTTGTGAATCTTGTGCCACGTGTACAGTTTATATGATGACTTGTTTTTCTTTATAATTATGCCAATCAACCATAATTGCCTGTTTGTCATATTTTTATGAAATGCTAATAAATCATAAATGTCGCTGTTATATCAGTAATAAGTGAGTACACTTCAACAAATGTATTAAAAACAAAATCAGAAAACATTTTGTTCCCCAACAACTGGAGTTGATCTCATCTATGTAGTACAGTGAAGTGTGATTAGTGAAAGCTTAACTGAAAAGGAATAATTAACAATGGCTAATTATGATTAATTGTCAAACTAATAATAAAAAATCAAGGCAGAAACCAGAAGGCATGCCAGTCACAAAAGAGTGTTGAAAATATAGGTAAGAGAAATGGGAGCAAACATATACTAGCAGCTGTTTTATAAAAAACAGTTTTTTCTGTTTCTGGTGTTTCTGATATTTTGTCCGCCCCCTGTATATACTGCACGTATGAAATTATATTTGAGTGAAGCAGATGAGTGGGGATAATACACACCTGCAGGAACAGATATCCTTATTAAAATTCATATCAATGAGCAAGCCCAATCAAAACTGCAACTCAAGACTGTGTTTAAAGATCAGTGGAAAAACAAAAATAATAACTTGTAGATTCTACATCTTCATCTTCATCATGAACATGAATTTGGAAGAGAAACAAAATAAAAGAATTAAACCATATTTTTTCATGCAGTATAAAATGAAGAATGGACTCTCCTCCAATGCACATGATGGCACCTGTTTCTTCTAATCAAACCACGTGGTCTGGATTCGACACACCAGAACAGTTCCTGACCACTGGCTGACCACTGACCAGGCCAGCAGCCCCAACTGCAATCTTCAAGTAATAATCACAGTGTGTGCTAGCATTTAAGACATATGAAAAACTCAGAGAACTGTTTGCCCATGGGAAAATAACACTGTGCATATCTGGCAATTTAAGCACATATCTGCATGTAAATAGAAAGTGTAAAAAAAATAAATATATAAAGAATGTAATCAACAGGGGGGCTATAAATGGGATATATGAAGACAGGAATATGAGTGATTAACCCTTTAATGGCCGCTCAACCGTTTGGTAGAGCACGTTTTGAGTCTTGATATGTTGTTGAAAAATATGTTGGACTTAATAGAGCCATCTCTATCGGTGTACGTGGTAGAGAGTGCTCCACCAAACGGTTAAGTGGCCATTAAAGGGATAAGAACATTTATTTTAGCCATGAGTATGTGCCAACTCAATGATAGCAAAATGGAAAGAAAGAAGTGTTTAACAGACTAAACTTGTTTTTAATATAGACCCGTTACTGAAGGTATAGGTATGGGATAAAAAATGGAAACCAAACAGTGTTACAAGAGTTCTGTATGCTCCGTAATGGCGTGGGGGTAATGGCTTTTGGGGAACACCGTCAGAAAACAAAATTGATGTCAATCAGTAATTGATGCTATGCATTTTTATGCATATAGGTCATATATAGGTCATATGGGTGTTTTACACCCAGCAAAAAAACAGCACCGTGATGCTATGCCTTCTAAAACAAGGACAATGTTTTTGTTCAAGGTTTACCTGGGAAAATATATTAGCACAAGTTTTGGATCCACGATGACCTATACTTCGCCCGTAACAATGGATCGTATATTTTCTAAATTAGCATTTTATAATGTTCCTTTTTATAGTCAATTGAATGGAAGGTGGTAGGTCCGTGACACTGAAAAACCATTCAATTGAACGAGCTGTAAATGGTTATGGTCTCATTTCGGCGCTGGTGATTTACCAGAGGAGTGCGTCGCGACTGCTGTACGCAGCACAGATACGGGGCCACATCCACAGACCAAACCAAGCAGGATCGCTGTTAGGATAATAGACCGGGCCTTTAGAGCAGGTGAGAGATTCTGAGCAAGGAGGGGAACGTTTCCCTCGCCTTGGGAAAGGCCCCGGGGTTGAAAGCAGTCAGCCAATCTTTCACATTCTAATTGGGGTCGGAGATGATACCCGAGGCGTACAACCGCACCGTCGCCCAGTCTCTGAATCCACCGCTGGGAGATCTTACACCTCATCTCTTCATATGGGGAGCGGGGAGTCCCACCGAGAGAGCGAAGAAGCCTGTAGCACGTTAGCACGTTAGCACGTGCTGTGTAACTCCACGCTCACTGTGGTGTCAAGAGGAGCAGAAGATACAGATGAAGGAGGGGGGGGGGGGGGGCTTATTATAAAAAATGTCCATCTGTCAATCACATTGTCCTCAAAGATGACCTTGACACCACCACATCACACCACATCGCACATGCTGACAGACTCATTCCAGATTTCTTCCTTGTCTGATTAAAAAATATATATATATTGCACTTTACTACAGATTACAACTGCTGCAAACACACAGGGGTATCTATATGTTCTTTATCACTGCTCCCGGCAATGACTGAATGTTGTAGGAAAGTGATCAGCATGTTGTGAGTCTGGTGGTGCCGAAGGCCCATTCCCCATGTTGCGTTCGTCTGTTTCGATGGCATTACAGATGAGTAAATACCTTGTTTGATTAACATTTATCCAGCGAAACATCAGCCTTCTGTGAGTTGCTAGAGAGGACAGAATTTCAGTTAAAAATGTACTGTTGCTGCTGAATATGTAACAGGCCATTTTTGTAATGTACTCATTTTGAATGTACACACAGGCCCCAAGTTAATAAACAAAATGTATGCTTATGGAGATGGTGTGAGCATAAAGTCAGGAAGTCATGAACTCTTTATTAACCAAACATTTACAGGCAATCGAGAAAGGTTTGCATGGTGAATGTGTAACAACCTGTTTCAAACCAATACACATTTATTGTAAATAAAGGTTCCACAGGCTTATTTTGTAACACAAATTTGCCAACAATTATTTCCACGTTTGCCCAAATGTATGGGCTAACCTCAAGCCTACCACGTTAGACTCCTGCTGCGTTCAAACTGCGGAATCAGACTATAGCCTACTAAAATTGTCGGGGGAGCCCTTTCTTTTCACTCTTTAAATTTCTGGAATCCTGATTTTGCTTTAGGAGGGGACATGATTACACACTATTAACACAAAGTCCTCTGACTCGTAAGTGCCACGAAGGTTTGAGAGTGCAGGACTAATTTAAATCGGGGGGGGGGGGGGGGGGGGCATACATAGCCTATGTAAGGTGGTTACCTTTTGCCAAATACAAGAACAAAACAACCAAAAAAACATTCGTTTGATTAGCATATTGTAAAAGAAATATTGAAGTTATTATATTAAAGCCAATTTCAATAAATCACAAGTCAAAACATATTGATCCTATGTTCTAATATTGTTGAGAGCTTCTATCAGTCAGGGCTCTTGGACTTGCCCCCCCCCCCCGGACTCCCCCCTGAATACTGGAATTAAAGTTCTTTAATCACCACTCACTGGTGATTTTAATAAAATATTAATGCAGGCTGTAATTATATTATACTGTACCATTATATAATTGCATTTTTATTATGTATGATACTAAATAACTTATACTGTGATGGGGAAAATCCATGTAATGGAATGCATTAACAAATATAAGCCATTTGAAGCATTACCTTTGAATGTCCTTAATTTTTATAAAAATGCAATTTTCCTTGGACAATGTGGATATAGAAACAGAGGCAACAGAAACCTTTTTTGTGATATATTTTTTTTTTTTTTGTTTGCCTGCATTGAATGGTATAGCCAGCATAAGTGCTATATTTAGTGTAAAGTACAAAACGTCCAAATAATTACAGCCATAATTGCCTTGCGATTATGCTGAATCAAACCTGCGCAGCAAAGACAATATGTCAAATGTCTCATTTGACATTTTCACAGGGGGCTTTCATTCCCTGCTAAATCTAGAGCACTAATGTCAGAGGTCCTTTATTGTTTCCATGACAACTCTTTCTAAAACACAGCCAGTAAGATCAGTTCATGTTCTGTGTTGTTCACTTGAATAGGCATTGCATCAGGATGAATAGAAATTTGGTGCGACATACTCCCTGTTAAGATACCTGCAAGAATGTAACCTATATATTTCTTTTTCTTTACCTTCACTAATATTCCAAGTAATACATTTATTTGTATAAAATATTTTAAGTATGTAAAATAACAATACAGAAAAGCAAAAGACAAAAGCAAAACATTTCCTCTGGTCTTTTTTTCCCCTTTCTACTTTATTGCACACAACCTAACACAGTTTAATACATGCAGGTGTCAAAAGTGCACTTCCGGTTATGAGAAATAGTGGGTTGGAGTTAAGTGTCATGTTAACATACATGAGGGACTGAGAGAAGGGTTGTGCTTCACTATTTATTTTTTACTGACTATTGAAAGTAAAGCAAATTTAAATAAGTTTTTAGGCTTGGGGATACTGTATATAGGCCTAGATCCATATGTTTTTAAAAAATATATTTCACCTTACAATTCGGCTGAAAGAGCCACAGCCTTTTTTCAAAAATAAATAAATAGAAATTCTCCCAGGGGGCACGCCTCCTAATTAAAAATAAATTATTCAGGCGATAAATAATATTTTGCAGTGCTGGAGATATTTTGCTTGTTCAGGCAATCATTTGAGCACTAGTTGCTGCTATTCCTTGAACATATAGAGCCACAGATGTAGTCAGTACCAAATACGTAATAAAGGATAAATTAATTACCGATTGAATTATTCGAGGGCAGGTTTGGGGTTAAAACTCAAATATTTGCATTATCAGACTCGATAACATTTAATGTAAAGAAGTTAAGACAGTCAAGTTTTCATGGCAAAATGCATAATACATTCCAAACTACACATAGTATTAATCAACTGGGGAGTTCTTAAGCCTAAAGGCAATGATGATTTGTCAGTGTAATTTGTTGAAGTGATCGATGCAGCACATATTTCTGATGTTGTTATCGTTAATTTGCAATGATGAATTGGTCTCAGTGGACAACCATGCAAATGCGTAAAATATGACTCAAAAAGATGCCTTTGGAATACGTAAAAAAAAATATGGTTGCCTGCTCCTAATTACAAAACTGACTAGACATACATTATATATTTTTTATATATATATATATATATATACTGTATATGAAAGTATATTTTACAGAGTAATTTTTGAAGAAACGTATACTGCATATGGTTTTGGTCAATACATATTAATGACTTTTTAAAAACCTGTATGAGTTTTGTCGATTTGACTGCATTCATTTACGGAATAACACTTTCTATGATCAGTCCAAAAAAAAAGAAAGACGCACTCTCATCGGAATTTCATAAGACCTCCACAAATACTGCATACGAGTAGAAATGGCTGTCATGTCATTAGAGTATTTATATTTCATCATATTTAGAGAGATCTGCCCAAGAAATAAACAAATATGCCGGTAGTTTGTAGCCTCGACTTCATATTTCTGAAATTACTTTGGGATTCAGGCTTTATTTTCTGTTATGTTTAATGTTTTATTTTTTTCCAAAATGTGTTGATTTTAATGTTTTTTTCCCCCTTTTGCTTTATTAACTTCAGGTAATTTTCACACCTCTAGACTCTTCTAGACTCTTCTATGCTCCTCCTCCTCCTCCTGTTCACTGGCACGTTACACATTGCCTCATTTTTTAAAGCGTATAAATTCTCCATTTATTTCTTCCTACAGCTACTCCGGAGAGCCAGAGCACACAGCATGACAGGTACTCCCTCCTATAATACACAGAAAGACTCCAAAAAGGTAAACTTCAAAGGGGAACCTTACATTAGTACATTTGTTAAACTCGCACTGTTTCCTAGACTGTGAAATTTCTATAAAAAAATCCCTCTTGGAAGCTTGTAGATGTGACAAAGTTAATCGGATGCGGTGTCGCAATCTCTATGGAAATACGTAGGTGCGGTTTTAATTTAACTCTAAAACGTTCAATCTCCTGAATTCCAATTTGCATGAGGCCCACCATGCAGAATTTATGCACATTTCAATGCCTGCGTGTAGATTTTCAATAAAGAGCATATAAACAGCAAACGTTGTGATTTGGCAAGACTGACTGCTGTATAGAACAGCCATAGTCTCATCGACCCTCCAACACAAAGAAGTCTCTCTGTACACAAACTTACTGTCCATAGGCTGGTTTTTTATTCATTTATTGGCTTACTTTACCTTAGCAAAATTAATTACCCATTAGGATAACAAGTGCCCTGTTGGACACACACAACTGAGGAGAGAGCTTTTAGTGGAGGGACTTTCTGTAATTTTATCACTGGTGCAATCACATGCATTTTCCCAGCCTCTATGTTGCTGTGGCCATTTTGGCTATATTGGGTTATTTTGGGTTATAAGCTTGGGATTCACAATTTAAAACCCACTTGAATCTGTGCAACATTTATTATTATGTCTTCAAGGGAGAAATAACGCCCTGATTGGAAGTATTTCGTAATGTGCTTTGATGGATGAGGACAAGAAAATTAAATGAATGAAAGCTGGACAATTAATTAATTGATATCTCAAAAATAACATGAAATATAACAATAATGGCAGTCTAAACTAAGAAGTATGTATAAATGTGATTATTGGTAAGAGTTCTGATGTGTTGAGAGCATATAGTATATCTGTAATTAGACAACATGGATGATCCATTTTAAAATACAAACACCCTGTTGTATGTTAAAGGAGAAAAAAGGCTTACAGGATGGTGCTCCTGTGAAAATAAAATGGAATTGTTTGACAGATCCACCATCCATTTTTAATTAGTCTTCAGCTAAAAAGTCACTACGGATTACCAGAACAAGACTAATTTTATGCTGCAATAAAACTTTTTTAAAAATAAAACTTTTTGTGTAAGAAGCATATGCCACATAAAACAATATCTCATTAATTTAAAGACTTTTTTCTTGGTTTCCACAACCATCCTTCAGACCTCTTCAAAACTTTATCCTTTTATATAACACAGATTTTATAGCAGCTCCTTGTTACGTGGGGTTGGCCAAGGTTAGTATTTTTTTTATAGCAGACCTAAAAAAAAAAAAAGAAGTTGCTGATGGAAGTAGTATAACCAGTAGGGACAAGTCAATCTTCTTGACAAGTCGAGATCAGAGGGAACATATTGCAGAGAGTGGCAGTTTGGCAAAAGGTCCAATCCGGCCTTGTCTTTAATAATTGTCTTTAAAGTTCCAATCTGGCCACCTTCTCATACTTGCATTTAAAGGACCGTCCAAATCTGTTCTTTTTCAACAATTGGCTCAAGTGTGGTGTGTAATGGGGTGCGTGACGTGTGAGAAGGGAGGAGCCAAACGCAGCAAGGGGAATCATTAAGCCCTTAGGCCACTAAGGCGGGATACCCCGCAGATAAGGGAAGGAGACAAGACAAGGAACACAAACACACCACAGCTACAGACCGGCTCAGTTACCCAAGAGCCAGGAATATAACGCCCTGTCTCGAATACGAGACAAATCAGAAACGGGCGAATAGCGTTAAGGCACAAACAAATACAATCAACAAATAATGAATAATGATATAATGAGAGGTGAAAGAACAGATATAACGTACGAGGCTAATTCCATAAGCTAGAACTAAACATCATAAGCGGAACCTAAAGGAGGGTAAACGCCCGATCTCCCAGGGGGAAGACACACTTTACAGGCGAGCCGACGGAGAACCGCAGTCCCATAACCTTGCCAGCAAAAATGACCAAGCTTAAAACAGAGCCACGCCCTAACCTCTCAGACAGGAGATGAAACGAGGCAAAGGAACAGGTAATTAATGTTCCAAGGCATAGTATGAGGCTCGCAGTCATACGCAAACATGTCCACAAAATCGTCCGGTCTCAGCATGAGACGAATTGCACTGAAGGGCAAACAGAACTAAGTTCTGAACAGAATAGCTCAAATCTCTATACCCGGAGAGCAAGCACAAAAGACGAAAGGACAGCTGTAACGAAACTATAGGCTATCTGACTGACAAGCAAAAACACAAATACAAGCCCTGCCTCTAAATAAGGGGAAAACTAACGAGGCGAACAGGAACAGAGATTTAACGTTCCACGGTTAGTTTAATAAGTACGCAGTCTAAAGCAGAAAACGAGGTAAACACCCGATCTCCCAGGAGGGAGAAACATTTTACAGGTGAGCCGACGAGACCGTCGTCCTATAACTTTCCTATCCAAATAGACTACGCACGCTTAATATAAAAACAACCGCCCTAGCCTCTTAGTAGAAGAATGTATGAAACGAGGCGAAAATGGAACGGAGAGCTAACGTTCCGAGGCTATTATACGAAACACGCAGTCAAACACAAGCACGTCCACAGCATCGCCCAAGCTCCACATAAGGAGACAACACACCCGGAGAACGAAACAGAACAGCAGTTCACAACAATCGTCTCGCAGGCAAAAAGGCGAACAGGACTGCTGAAACAAAGACCTACGCAAACATAATAGCAAGACAACCTCTAAATAAAAATAAAAACCCTGACTCACAACAAAGGGGAACGTAGTCCACGAGAAGGAGACAACAGGGAATAAACGTACCGAAGCTACTTACTGGCTTACCGTAATCCGGAAATGAGTAGAAGCTAAAACGCCAGGTCTCAGTAAGAAGACCAATCCAAAGGCGAAAAAGGAACAAAGAACTGCTACTCTATACCTCTACGAGCTAAGCAGCCCAGCAGAAGCGCAAACGCCCAATCTCACATGAGACGACATGCACCTAGAGGCGAACTGGACTAAAGTTCCCAAACAGAAACGCCCAAATCTCCATACACGGAGAAAAAGCACACTAAGGCGAAATAGAGCAGAGATTTACGGTTCCAAACTTCTACGAGATAATAAACCGCCAAGCCAGCAAGAAATAAGCCCTGTCTCAACAAAGAGACGTTAAAAATAGGCGAATAGCCAAAACGGTACGAGAATTACACAGCCAACAATAACACCACAGTACAAACAATTAACAATCAATGTCGAAGCCCCGAACGAAGAAAACGGTAGGCTTATATACCTCTCTCCAGGTGACAAGCACAGGTGTGGACGCTAACAGCAGCCCCGTAATCTAAGATGGGCGGAGCAAGCATCCACCTAAAGAGCAGCGCCCTCACGTGGCCACCAAGGAGAACGACCGCATAGGCAAAAAGGGTTAAAACCATGACATGGTGAGCATTCTGGCGTATATGAGCGCTGTGCATCACGTCAGCTGCTATATAAACTTGGTTAATTTATTCACATCATATTCAAAATTATATGAGCGCCATCTGCTCACCTGCCTGAAGGTCTGAAATGGTAGACTGCTCTTGGAACATTGATTCCAACAACGCTATCTGCAAAGCCAATTTGGGGGCGCATATTCTCTCTTCTCATCAACCACCTGCAGATTGAGTTGATGACTTAAGTGATTAATCCTCATTTCCAGCCACTCTACCTGTGTTTGCTCTTTTACCCAAAACCAGCCGACTATGGAGTGCACATGCCCTGATTTGAGTCAACATTAAGGATGAAGTTTCACAGGTATTCAAGCCAAAATATATTAGACTACTCTAATGGAAGGCTGTAAAGTTGTTATAATGGTCTGAAAATGTTGCAGAAAATTAGGAAGGAGAGATATTTATATTATAAACATGCATTACTAAATGCATTTTAATACACAATCACTGTGGTACCATATTGCAGGATGAAATAACTTTATAAATAATGAATGAACAATTACTTTTCAACCGTTTTAACACCAATCCATTTACTGGAAATTTAGACTGCTGTTTTAGGCCAAAGGACATTCTCTGTATAAGTATGTTTCCCTCTTTCATTCTCATGTTTTAATTACTGGACATGCCTACACTACATCATTGTAAATAAACACTCCATATTTGGTAAATAAAAAATCTTACCGAACCCCCTTGCTGGAATTGACTCCCATGACTGCTATGTAACTCAATAACAGTCTAACCAGTAGTTGGTTTGATAGTTAACTAGGAACCTAATAAGCCAACCTTTAAAATGCAATTTTCTATAGCCAATAATAGCATTAGCTTGTTAAGAAACTAGCTACTTTACTGTTGTGAGAAACACAAATACACAGCCAAAATATATACTTGGATCTACTGCCTTTGAAAAATATATATATTTTTTATTTTGTATTATTATGGAAAATACTATAGCAAGTTACCCGCAAAGCATGGTCACATGTTTTCTCACTTCCTGAAATGTGCTTTGAATCGGCATGTCGAAGAATACTGAAGAACCCTGGTATTCACGGTCCTTGGAGGTCCGAGAACTGCTGGTTTTCCACCCTCCTTTTACCTGGGAGTCAGGTGTGAAGACAGGCCGGCCAATCAGTAGCCAATCAGTTAATTACCTGGGAGAAAGAAAACCAGGGCCAGACTTCGGTTTGAGGTGCTGTAGAATAATGCTACCTATAGTGTAGGCTACCGGTGTACAGCTAACAAAAGATAAAAAGAGGAACTATTGTTAAATTGAGCATAAATTGCATTTCAGTGGAAAAGTAGATTTTTCTGTAATTTCTATGAATAAATGTATAACTAAATAAATGTATAACAAAATCTGCCAGTGGGAAATTGACCATAGTGGGGCAATTAAAACAATTAAAGCAATAATTTTGACTGCAAAACTTTGGGAGTTTATATTATGCACTAGCCCTATAGTCACTATTTGGTTATTACTGAATAATTCATACTGACAACTGAATTTCCAGAAGCTAAATATTTGCATAGATTCTGATGTTTTCCCCTGATCCTGGTTCTTTTCGTTTCGCTCTCTGATTGTACTGATTGGTCTCGTTCTGATTCAGATTTACCAGGTTGAGACGGAGGATTCTTCAAAACAAATGAATGCACCACGTGTGAGTTGTGAGTTGTGAAGGGTTTTGAAAGATCTAAGCCTCACACCTTGTGATGTTCATTCAGGAGGCAGCATGAACACAACAGGGCAATTGGGTTGATGGGCCTAATGTCAACGGTGTATGGAGGTTGCCATCAACTGACTGAGTCACATTCTGTGTGGTCTTAATGAGCTCCCAATAGCATTGGGTGAAGAAAAAGTCTTGTCATAATTGACTCCTTGCAACTGTATGGATGTCTGAAAGATCACCCTTCACACGTAATAAATGATCATTATTAATGCATCTGATGTGCCATCATTTGTTTAAACCATTTGAGGTCACAAAGTGTTCTGCAGCAAACACAGGATATACGGTATGCATGCAGTGCTGATACCATATATGTATATTATTGCTGGGAGTGGTTCAAAGAAAACTCTTGCATAACGAAATAAGACTACTTTTTAATGTTCCTTTAGGGCTTTTTCAGTTTTATCGGACAGCACAGTGTCGAGAGACGGGAAGAATGGGAGCGAGAGAGAGAGAGAGAGAGAGAGAGAGACAGCACAGTGTAGAGAGACAGGAAGAATGGGAGCGAGAGAGAGAGAGAGAGAGAGAGACAGCACAGTGTCGAGAGACGGGAAGAATGGGGAGCGAGAGAGAGAGAGAGAGAGAGAGAGAGAGAGAGGGAGACAGCACAGTGTAGAGAGACAGGAAGAATGGGGAGTGAGAGAGAGAGAGAGAGAGAGACAGCACAGTGTCGAGAGACGGGAAGAATGGGGAGCGAGAGAGAGAGAGAGAGAGAGACAGCACAGTGTCGAGAGACGGGAAGAATGGAGAGAGAGAGAGGGAGAGAGAGAGACAGCACAGTGTCGAGAGACGGGAAGAATGGAGAGAGAGAGAGGGAGAGAGAGAGACAGCACAGTGTCGAGAGACGGGAAGAATGGAGAGAGAGAGAGGGAGAGAGAGAGACAGCACAGTGTCGAGAGACGGGAAGAATGGAGAGAGAGAGAGGGAGAGAGAGAGACAGCACAGTGTCGAGAGACGGGAAGAATGGGGAGCGAGAGAGAGAGAGAGAGACAGCACAGTGTCGAGAGACGGGAAGAATGGGGAGCAAGAGAGAGAGAGAGAGAGAGACAGCACAGTGTCGAGAGACGGGAAGAATGGGGAGAGAGAGAGAGAGAGAGAGAGACAGCACAGTGTAGAGAGACAGGAAGAATGGGGAGCGAGAGAGAGAGAGAGAGAGAGAGAGACAGCACAGTGTAGAGACACAGGAAGAATGGGGAGCAAGAGAGAGAGAGAGAGAGAGACAGCACAGTGTCGAGAGACGGGAAGAATGGGGAGAGAGAGAGAGAGAGAGAGAGAGACAGCACAGTGTCGAGAGACGGGAAGAATGGGGAGCGAGAGAGAGAGAGAGAGAGAGAGACAGCACAGTGTAGAGACACAGGAAGAATGGGGAGCGAGAGAGAGAGAGAGACAGCACAGTGTCGAGAGACGGGAAGAATGGGGAGCGAGAGAGAGAGAGAGAGAGAGAGAGAGACAGCACAGTGTCGAGAGACGGGAAGAATGGAGAGCGAGAGAGAGGGAGAGGCACGCGGCAGAGGTCGCACGGTTGGACTCGAACCGCCGACGTCGCGGCTCGCAATGAGCATGTGGTAGTGCTCTACAGATTACGCCACTGAGACACCGCCGAACTACTTTTTTTTTTTTGAATGAATAGTGAATCCCAATAGACATTTGCTTAGGAATGAGCAGAAAAACCCAAAGCACACGTCACTGGACCATGCACGGTATCTCTGTGTGAAGTTGAGACAGTCACGGTCTGATAGTGACGGTCTCAGGGCTGCCCTCATGACTGTGTCGGCCCTTTGGCTGTGTTCCACTAGCTGTGCTGCCGTAGATTTATTCTGCTGGGGTTTTGTCCTATCTCTCCTGCTCGGCTCAGCAACATATCTGAGCTGCCTAATAATGGTATTTTTCTGCTCTTTTCCAATAAGAACAACTGAGCACCCTCCTCCAGACACAGTCGGTTCAGCTCCAGCTCCACGCATGTCCCCTGTCCGACAGTACCGCCCGCTGCCCTTCCAACTCGCCTCTCATCATGAATAGAGTCATCCTTGCCTGGCTTCAATTACATATTTTCATTGACATTTATGTCCCCTAATTTTTCCGTTTATTGTACATGTATTATGAAATCAGCCTTTTTCCAATTAGCCAGTGTCGGCCAGAGGCAGATGGGCTCCCCCCTCTGAGTCAGGGTCTGCTCAAGGTTTCTTCCTTTTACCAGCCAGGGAGTTTTTCCGTGCCACTGTCAGGGTTCAGGCCCGGATCTCTGTAAAGCTGCTTTGTGACAACGGCCTTTGAAAAAAACTATAAAACTAGCACTATAAAATAAAATTGAATTGAACTGAACTGAATTGATAAACGGAGGGGGGAAAAAATCAAAGTGCCTACAACCACGTCCTTTGTCCGAGCGTAATTCTACCAAAACTCATTGACACCCATGGACACAAAAAATGCACTCGGAGAGGACATTAGAACGGCCATGGTCTGCTTCTGCTGTCGAGTTATCTCTTTTCTGAGGAGTGGCCTCAATAGGGCCGCGTGCGGGATGCAGGTCAGCAAGGATCAAAGGTATTGATTTAAATCTAAGTAGCCTACAGTTGGGTCACCAGCACCTCGACCTAGAGTCCCCTCCAAAGTACATAAACCTTAAATTAGATTATGGATTCGCTGTACAAGCTTGCTTATGGTCTGATCTCAGCTTTATTGTGCTATATTGTGAGAAAGTGAGTGACCAGATTGTTACCACCTATAGGTCAAAGAGAACAAAATGCACTTGTAAATTGCATTTCAGTTTTAGCCTGGAAACGCCCACATGGAATTGTAAGGGTAACTTCATGAAATGAATGTTGCACATCTGCAGCTGAATAATAATTTAAAAAAAATAATAAGTGCAAATTTCATTAAAACAATATTTATATAATAGGTTTAAAAACACTGTTCAATTGAAAACAGTCAAATGCAATTGTTTTAAAGGTTAAAGTTCAACTGCAATACATTGCAGCTTCTAAAAATATAAAGACAAATGACTTGCAGGAAAGTTATAATCCATCCACGTCTGTGAGTGCCTAGAGAAGAATAATTAATAATGAATAATTTTCAAAATTATAACTCATCAAAGAGGGGAACATAGAAAAAGTTCTGAAGCTGTTTTGAGATTCTGGTTAAAAAAAAATCTCATATATAACTGTATATATAATGCATAATCATCATACATATCTGATGTAAGTTACATCACTTTCACCAATCTGAACAGTCTCAAAATTAATATACAGACTACAGTGCTTTTTCCTGACCTCATTATCACACATTAAACACAAATACACAATGATTGGATTATTAGTACTAAATGTGTCATTCAATGAAAGAACATTGATGGTGTAGAACCGTCACTCTAACATCTAATGATCATACAAAAACAAACAAAAAAAAAAGTACCACAATAAATTATATACAACACACTCGCTTTGGTCTTTGGGCTTATTTCAATGTAAATATCGCACCAACTGCACACTTATGGGCATTGAAGGTACCGATGCCATAGCTGATGTCCTTTGCCTTTTTAAGTTTTAAAGATATCTTTGACATGCCACAATATACAGTATGGTATCCAGTCAAAGATATTACTACTAATGATAACAATCATCTTCATCATCATCATCATCATCATCATGTGATATGAGAGGCAGTCAGCGCCATTGTAAGTGGGGACAAAGTTGGTAATAATTCTATGAGGTGGGGGCGGGAGGGGGATGGGTCCCAATATTAGATCTTTTCATCGGGCCCAAAATCAGCTCCCCTGGAGGCACTCATGAGTGAGGATGCAGTGGATTGGTCCATAATAATTTTCGCACCCTCAGGGATACAGGTTACAACTGCGTCACCGACAGGTCATCACACCCGGAACATCAATTATGGAACCCGACATGCTTTATTTTTGAAGAAAAATGAAGCGTCTGTGTATTAGTTATTTAATTTAAGTCGAGTTTTCAATGTAATGCATGCATTATGTATTAGTACACTTCAAACCCTTGATTGATTGATGAGTGCTTTCCAGAAATATGTGGAAAAAATATGCTTCAGCTGTCTGTAACACAGAATCTTGTCCTCTGAAAGCAATATTAAGCAGTAGAAAGAGTCTCTTGTGGGAGAACAGCGGACCCACCTTGGGATAACAGATGACTGGATGACAATCCATATCTCCCCAGTAATATCCATGATGTGACATTTCTGATTTGCAGCTCAGACACACTGATGTGGATTGAGGGGGGCGGCGTCTTGATATAAACAGCACACGCTTACATCTTTATTCTTCCTCGTGGCTTAACATCTCCGCTGGATTCTGCTGGTTTTAAAGGGCAACCATTGCTCTCATTTCAAAGCTGCATGTGGACTGCATGTGAGCACACTTTTTTTGGCAAGGGAAAATGCAACATTCATCCAACTTAGAACTGAGCTGCCATAGAATTACATGCCATTATTTTCCCATCATCGTGATTTCATATTAAATTAATCAGTCTGGTAATGTCCACATAATAATTCCAAACCACTTTTTAACAAGACCATGAGATCACAAGATCATTCAGAACACAAAGGCATGGATGACCTATAATTAGATAACGTGCACAAACCAGATGACAGGGCAACCATTCCTCTTGGCCAGCCCTAAAATAAGTCTGCTTGTTAATCATTTAGTGGAAACAATATTCAGAGCGTCCGTATGGCGTTAGACACTATTAACGGTTTCGTCAACAGGGGTGATAGCAATGTGATGACTGTAAGTGGGACTCATTGGGAGCCATTTGCTCTCTTGGATTGGTTAGGGAGGAATATGGAATTTTCTCCAAAATGGAGTCTGGTGTCAGCCCATTTAGACATGATCAGACTTATGATGCTGTTTTTCCCAAATGTATTTATTTATTTGTGTTCAGTAGGCTAGTTATGTGAATGGGTTGGAGGCATTCCTGATGGTGAATAACATGCCATTTAACATTGCCACCATATGCCAAAAGTGGACACAACTTAAATGGAACAAATGTAAGTTACAGGACGAAACACACATGTGCTCACGCACGCGCATGCACACACACACACACACACACACACACACACACACACACACACACACACACACACACACACACACACACACACACACACACACACACACACACACACACACACACACACACACACACACACACACACACACACACACACACACACACACACACACACACACACAAACACAGATAATGATAGAATTACAACATTTCTTTAAAAGTGATTAAATTGTGTTACTGGTATTCTCATACCCACCCAGGGCAGCCTGCAATAAAAGTAAAAAGCATGCCCCCAATAGACATAGCTGGTGCAAACAGTGCAGACTTGATTGACAACTCGTTCAATGCCCTCTTGAACATGAACCTAAGTACAATTGCATTGTATAGTACGGCTGGCCTGGTACCGACAACAAAGGAGAAGGAGACCATGAGACAGCATCGCAGGATTAGGTCACTGTGCAAATTTCAAAATACGAATAGCATTCAGAGCCAGCAGCAAAGGAACGCTTTGTGAAATGTCCTCTTCGTCTTTAGAGGATACCGAAAAGGCCTAATTTCGTTTGGCATTTTAAGGCAAACAGATCTCTCGGAATGTCTGCGGTTCCCTCCGTGCAGTCCCGCGGGATTGCGGGCCATCGAAACGCATTTTCTCCACATCAAAAGCGTGAATCCTGCAAAGTCTTCACAGGCCCCGGCCTGACGAATGTGCTCGTCTTCAGAGCATTTCCGTCATCAAGGAGTGAAGCACAGCGAGACGGAGAGCATCCTTCAGAAGCCCCATATTTCAACAGAGGAGATTTTTAATTCCCAGTCCCAGGAAAGCAGACTTATCTATCGGGAATGCCTGGACCGTGACTGAGAGCATGAGCAGGAAGACAATCATTCTATTGCCCAAATTATTTTTTGCTACTTTGTTTGCCATACAAACAGAAGGGAACAGCTCAAGCAATTCACCATGGTGCAGTTAAGTAAACAGTTATCAACTTGACACATTCACGAACGTGCACAAAATTACTGGAGGACACTCTTGATGCATTTTTGTGAAAGATATGTAAAGAAAAAGCTGACCCCACTTAGTGATGCCAGTGTGAGGCCAGTGAAGACTTGTGTAATTTAAACGCAAAAAAAATGGGCTTTACTGACTTAAGCGTTTCAAATACACGTATTTTCAAAACACATAGATTATTTTGTCTGTCCTCTCCACAACTCCAAGGCTAATATGTTTGCTTTTGCTTCATTTATCGTCGGTATAATTTTCAACTTTAAATTTGGCACTAAATGACAGTAATTCTTCTTGGGTGACGTCGGTGTTGGCCACTCCACAGCCATAAGGGATTGATCGTAACTGCAGGAGACAGAAGAGGAGCGCTGCCCAGATTTCTAGCAGATTTGTAGCCTGCGAAGGCCTGCATTCAAAATGCCGCTGATCCCAGCTGACCCTATGGAGAAGGCCACTGGTAACGAAGCGCCACTGACCCCAGGTCAGCCTGTGGGGACCAGGGCATGAAATGTCACTCATCCAGTCTTAGAATGCTAGAGATCAGCACTAAAAATACCACTGATCCCTGGTCAGCCTTTGGAGACTAGCATAAATATCAGCATTCCGTGTTTTATGGCTTAGAAGCTTTCATGCGGATGTCTATGTGTTTTTTTTTGACATTGTGAATATAATTTGCAATAAATTAATCACTGAATTAAGCGCAATGATAGAAAACAAGGTAAAGAAAAGCACAAATAGGCCCCTTATGGAAAAAGAATATACTGCAGTATATTGTAAATATATCAAAATTATCATCACAATATATTTTTTTATTATTTTTATTACCATGTACTAGTCTAATTTATTTATCTTTAAGCTTATTTATCTTTTTAAAGCTGTTTTATCTTTTATTTATTTTATTATTATTATTATTATTTTATTTTATTTCTTTTCTTTCTTTTATTCTGTATAGTGGGGTGAAAGAAGAGGCCAGTAGGGCACTCAACTTAAAAGTTTGACTAGGGACCGACGGGTTCGTCACTCTGCAGAGTGATTCAAACTGTGGAGGCTGTATGCTGCTCCCACCCATGGGCAAATATACCTCGAAGGAGGGACAAAAGTCCTGCAGCGGAGCTGGCAGGTATATTATCACCCAGAGAGAGAGGCTGTACGGTGCGTAGCAGATGGCAGGTAGCAGGCTGTTTGTGGTAGGAGTGTTTGTTGGGGAGACACCAGTGTACAGAGAGACATCAGTGTACAGACACACCAGTGTACAGAAACCGGGGCTATCTATTCATGCACTATAGCCTTTTATCTGTTTTTTTTTCTTATTTCCTTTTATATTGTCTTGTAAATGTTCTATTGTCTTTTATGTCTATTTTTCTTCTATTGCTTTTGTTCTGTATTTTGTTTTTTTATTGTTGTGAAGCACTTTGGGCTGCATTTTATGTATGAAAGGTGCTATACAAATAAAGTTTATTATTATTATTATTATTATTTAAAGTATACTGCAGTATATTACATTTCCATAAGGGTTATCTTTACCCAAAATGGGAGAATTAATAACAATAAAAGATGCTACAACTACAGTATTCGACTATGAATGATAATCACTGGTAGGGTCACATAGCACATTCTTGAATGCAAGCAATATACGAGTGACAGTTTCAATACAATTACAATGAATTAAAAACAACATATCATAATAATCACATTCTGAACCTGGGCACACTGTACGTACGACATCATTTCTTACATCTGTATAATGTTTTGGGACTGCTGTACAAAACAAACCAAGAAAAAAGAAAAGTGTTAAAACCGGTGTGTACCTTTTACAGTGTGTAAGTGCATTTTCTGGCAGGGACAGATGGTACCTTAAACATGAAATATAGCTATTCCTCCCAAAAGGTTCGACACAGAGGATTAATCAGTAGGTTCAGAGTTCCACACCCTTGGCCGTCCTGCAGGTGGTGTCAATTGGCTTGCATCTGGGAATTTGACAGATTCCAGGCGGCGCTCCCGAGTATTCCCCACCTCCGGCATGTAAGACCTGCTGTGCGTCCTCTAAAGGAAAGCACTGTGAAGCTCCAGGGACTCTGCAGCCTTGTGTGTGCGTGCGTGCGTGCGTGCGTGCGTGCGTGCATGTGTGTTTTGTGCTCTGTCAGTGCAGGCAAGAACAAGACTGATCAATATTTTTCTTCATTGCAAACTTCAAGAGGCAATGTTCCGCCAAAAGAAGGCTTCAGACATTTTTTTTCTTCTTTTCTTTCTTTTTTTTTTCCAATGGAATTTCTTGGACACAAATAAAAAGGGCTTGAATCAGACGGAATGGATTGTGTACGGTCCGGCACGTTGCGTCAGCAGTAGCCTTGCCGAATCCCCGGGGGGAATCTACATAGGAGCAGACCCATCTTCAAAAAAAATTAAAAATAAAAAAATTCAATCAATGAGTGCAGTGAGGGAGAGAGAGGGGTCGGGCGAAGCACAAAGAGGATTGCTGATAATTCCAGCCTTAGCTGGAATGGGAGCATTAATACCAGAAAATTAAGCAATTAATACAGTATTCAGTTATTAATTATAATCACTGTCATATGTTTACATAGCACACTCTTGAATGTAATATTCAAATGGAACCAGTAAAAAGTACAAGTAAACACACAAATAAATAAATAAACATTTGTAAGGAAATTTCTTGTGAGATTATTGAAATGTATCTCCTGAAAAAGTTCTAACTGAACTTATTGGCTAACTGTCAGGCATTTGGAAACTTAATTAACTTTATATTTAAACTGACCAATTTGTTCATGTTACAAGAGTAATGGGCTGTCAACCTTTGGCCCACAATGTTATTGTTAGAATCATAATAAGCAATACTGTAGATTAGCAACATGCTGTTCTCAATTAGGCTGGTTGCTACATTACATTACATTACATTACAGGCATTTAGCAGACGCTCTTATCCAGAGCGACTTACACAACTTTTTAGCATTTTTTACATATTATCTATTTATACAGCTGGATATATACTGAAGCAATTCAGGTTAAGTACCTTGCTCAAGGGTACAACGGCAGTGTCCTACCTGGGAATCAAACCTGCAACCTTTCAGTTACAAGCCCAGTGACCTCCGATAGTTTTTTTCTTTTCTTGTGCTATACTTTGGATGTGGGACGGTGTAAAGCCTGAGGCAGTGCCCATGTGATTAATTTCGACTTTAGAGACATAAAAAATGACACCAAGTCCAAACTTTGGTTTTGTTTGCACATTTGCTCTGTATATTCCTGCATTAGGACAATAGCTCTCAGTTTAATATTGAATCATAAAGTATAGGTAATATTCTTTCAATATGGCAAGCCTTGATTGCTGACTTTTAATTTCTTGTGTCTACAAAAGATAAACCTTCTCAATCAATTCCAATTAGCAACCAAACTAAATTAATATTTACAACATTATCAGTTGAAACTCTACACATGTTTAACAATAAAAATATATTTCCTAATGAACTGCTGTAGGCTCTTGCATGAAGGAATACAAGCTATGTGCATTGAGTAGAATTTGTTTCTATAATAATACAAACGAATACAAGGTTATGTTATTTTATGCAAATATCTGCCTGTAGTACAGGAGAGGTGAACTAATTCCCTCAGAGATGTTAAATCTGTTATGATATAAGGTATGTCCATTCCCCTGGGTATGGCAAAGAGCATCTGTAGATTTTTTATTCATATTATTATATTCTTTGCATTGTTGATTGATGGGTTTTTAAATACTGGCTGTGCAAGTGGACATTGTCCTGCAAAACTTAATAATTAAGACGTGAAAATGGATGTGTAGCATGACACATAACGAGCTCTTTTAAAATATGGTGGACGAAGTGCATTAACACTACCACCACGCTGGCAGTATTTATAAAACCGCTGCGGTTGGAATGTGTGGCGGGACCATTAAAAATGAATGTAAATGGGCCTGTGGTGTCCTCCCTTCACACCATTGTCTGCCTACTGTGATTAAAAGCCATTTATCCACATAGCGCACTGTCCTCTAACGACCTGCTGAAGGAGCCATTTATAATCAGCCCACCCACAATGCAATGGGGAACCTTCCAGACTGGCTCTCCATCCCTCTGTACTTCAGTTAGACATCATTCATCGGCTGCATTTCCACACATCCATTATCCTGTGCACTCTAAACACCATTAGTTGGTGACAAATAATATATATATATATATATATATATATATATATATATATATATATATATACACACCGTATATGTGTGTGTGTGTGTGTGTGAATGAACATATTGTTCCAAAGTTCCCATTATCTCTTATTATACTATGTTAGATTAATGTTAACCTGTTGGAACAGCAGTATTCTGCACAAGAATAAAAAAATTAACAGTATGTTCAGAATGCATTGCTACATCGAGATCTTGTTGTCAGCTGCGCACAACTTGTTGTCAAAAGAGGATGACAAAATTGCCCGGTGGCTATTTAAGAATCCGTTCACGTAGCCGATTTTATTTCTGCTCAAATTAAAAATTTCAGGTGGGCTTTTGAAATGCTAATAAACCAATCTGGCACATATGAATACCTTTTAATGTCCATTTAATCGTGTGTCTCGGCCCGCTATTTTTCTCTCCATGTCCAGCAGCTGATCCATGTTGTCGTAGCTTCAGACTAGCATATGAGAATGTGATGCAGATTAATTCCGCGCTGTGCGAGTTTGGCGATGGTGCGTAGGGAGAAACAGGTGGCTGTACCACGTGTTAGGAAGAAAAGCTGTGGGTCCTGAGCCGTGTATGCGGTTGGGGACATTGGACATTCCAAATTATGCTGGGAACTGGACATGCACAGCCCCGTGTTGGTGAGGGCAATTGAAAAAGAAAAAGTGTTATGCAGACAATCTGCAGGTGCCAAACTGACCAGAAGAGGGCGCTGGTGCTGGCAGAGACTGGTGTGAACCCAACGAGTGAAATCCATCTGCACTGGGCAACGCTATACCAAATTATGTGTCGCCCTAATGGTGGAAACTTTTTTCAGACAAGAAAAAAGTTTCAGACAACTTTTTTCAGACAAGAAGCTATTTTTCTACGCCCATTGCCTGATTTATGAAGGTCAACAACCTTTCGTCTCACTTCATTTTTATGGATGACTAAGGGGTTTTGGCCTGTGTGTCTCCTGATATTTATACCCCAGTGAAACAAGTTGAGAATGACCACATAATAGTTCCCAACGACTCAGACATGCTTAAAAAAGTAAAATATGGATGGTAATATGCTTCAGTTAGGTTTTGTTACTAGCGTTGCTGATAATTGTGACATACGTTTTTTTTTCAGAGAGAAAAAACAAATAATAAAGATTATTTAATTATTTTATAATTTCGCCTAAATTAAATTAGTTTCTCTCATAGTGTTTCTCATATGTGTATGGTCATGCTGAAACACGACAAAGATTCTATAGCCTTTTTTGCTGATATTTTCCAGGGTTGGCAATAATTCTTGTGGGCACTGTAAGTGCAACTTGTCTTTTGGTGCCTCTGGTTATCAAATATTTTTGATAACTACAGACAAAACGATGAGCATTATAAGTCTCTTTCAACAGTTCCATTTCTCTGAACTGCCTCTGCTCATGAGCTGTTCATTGAATATTTATTATTTATGGCCTGTACTGTAGGATCAAAGTTATAGTGCAAGATTAGTAGTAAAATATTAGCAACCAAACACATGCTTTCCATTTTAAAGTGAGAAGCTTTTAAATAAACACATTGCTGCGATTTTATCTAATCCCCCCCTCCAATTTGTCTTTCGCTATTTTTACAACCCTCCACAGTTAGTCAGTTCGCTGGCTGGATCAAGCCATCAATTTCATTTCCTCTGCATTCCCTGTTAGAGGGTAAAAAAGGTAACAGCTGACTCGAGGAATAATAATAACAACGGCCCCGGAGCCCTTTAGATGGTAAACCACAACACAGAGCGAAGGACTGTGGTTTAGAGGCCCAAAACAGGCTCTTTTGTAAGATTAACATTTCAAAATCCAACCTTGGTATTCTGTACACATTTTATCATTATTTTTTGTCGCCATTTTTTATAGTGCTGTTTCATTGTTATTGCAACAGAAATATCACATGTTGTCGGTGAAAACAGCTGCAATCACCTGCTGAGGTTCACACACGTCGTGTGGAACAAGATACGAGATCTAGCGTTCGCTCATACTCTTTTAGAGTAGATGAAGAAGAATGAATTAACCTGGGGTTATAAAAATTTTCTGAAATCTATAAAATCCAGAACAGCATTCCAACTGAAAATATTTCATTTTGTGTTTCAAGCAAGATGCCCTTCTTCAGTGTGTCTAAAGTGATATACAATTTTAGTTTTTCATATCTAAATGTACATAACTTTTTGAATTACGTCTAAATAATTCATATTCAAACACATGATCAAATGCATGTGTGTTTGTTTGTCAAATGAAGCCCACTCCCACTCTTCTTTTCAATTTGTTTTTCCCAGTATAAAATCTTTATTTCACATGTTATTGTGTGTTCAATTTGATTCCTGTCCTTCATATCGCTGTAGATGAAGCTAGTCACTATTTAATTTTGTTAAAAGTCATTCAGGAGGGCACATCTGGCATCTAAGTCTGATATCCATTGAATTGTGGAACTCAAAAGCGTGTAATGGCATGAATGTCGGTGTGGCTACGGGGTGTTGTTCAGACATGGATGAATCAGAGAGCTGTCTCCCCTTTAGTCACACATTATTCACAGTACTAACGTCATGGCCTCAGTTTAAATTCTGTTACGGTTCCACTTTTTTCCACGTACTTTTATAAAAATGGACCCATTCACAAATGTCCTTATAAACTCAGAAAATTAAAGCAACGCCATTTTCAGTAGAAAGCGATACTGACTACAATGTGTGTCCTTCCACAAGCTACTGTTGTTTGGCCACTTCAGCAATGGGAATCCTATTTCTGAACTTAGCTAAGAGTTCATAGAGAATCCTACTCCTTGCATTGTTGTGTTGAAATTAACGCATACTGTACATCCATCTCCGCACATACTTAAGAAAACGCTGGACAGCCCACTTTGCAGATCTCAACATTACTGCTCACAATGTTTCAATATCAAGGATGTTTATGTGAGTGGAAGACACAATGGTGTCATTCTGTATCCAAGTGCTGTTTTTATAGATGCGTACACTCCCATGGCCAGATATAATATCTAATGCTGGGAGAGGATAATGTCCTGTCCTCATTCTATGAAAATGTACGACATATATTGATGATAGTACAATATAAGTCACATTATGTCAACAGAGTTAAAGGACAATAAAGAACAGTACACTCATTATTTCGCTACGGTTGTACACACACACACACACACACACACACACACACACACACACACACACACACACACACACACACACACACACACACACACACACACACACACACACACACACACACACTAATGCACTCTCACTAGCATGGGCTAAAGGCAAGTATGTTTGCATGCAAGACACTCAACATATCGTGTGAATTATACATGTGTATACTGTAGGTGGCTGCGTATAAATGACTATTGGCTCTACACAGTGCACAGGATGCACTCGTAAATATGACACTATGTCAGCGCCCATGAAAATCAGGGGACACTCAGTTGGAAAGAGGCTCATTTTATTCTGCCCGATTACATAAGAAAGCCACGCCATAGTATTCGGCCGACTCTATGAAGTCCTCAGGATTGGTAATCTCCGTTCTCTTGCCCGCGGCAGAGGAACATAAATGCGCCCTTGCTATTGGATTATTGTCCCGGCCAAAGAAAGAGGGAAAATAAAAATCCCCTTGTCATTCTCTGATATCCACTTTCTTGCCCAAAGCTGGTAAAATATCTGATTGAATTGTTGACGCGGCATAATCTGGACTTTGCTTCGTCCAAGGCAAAAAACTGAGAGAGAGAGAGAGAGAGAGAGAGAGAGAAAATACTTCTAAAATAAAATGCAAAAAGAATGTCTCTGTTTGCATTTTATCTGTAGAATAAATGTGGCATTTGAAGGAGCAATGATTAGTGGCTCTGAAGAGGGCATCTGCCGAGTTATCAGAAATCCCGAGGGTACAATGGCACTGAAAGCTTTTAAATCCCTCTGAGTAGCTTCCTCAAATTATTCTTGAATTTGCAGATGAAAGCCTTCGATCGTGCCTTTTCTGTTGCTCTTGGAACAAGAAGCCATAAACTTTTATGTGCTCTGCTTTTGCTTGTTCATGGCTATTCTTCGTTAGCAAAAAGGTCAATAGTTATATTGGCAAATCATCATCGTTACAATATTAAACAAAGTGCAATACATTATTTTTTAGACATGTATCCCTCCGCCGCCAAGGCTGAGATAAGAAAAGTTTTTTTAATGACAGTGTTGTTTGATGTCGACAAAACGTTGGAGGATTTCTGCCCTTTTGATCCTATCGTACAACAACTATTGTTAAAAAATAATTTTACCCCATACAAACACAATCTGCTAAAATACATGTGATGGCCAAAGCACAGAAAGTTCTCTTATTAAATGGTTTGCTACTGTAACTCACCATCTCACATATACTCCCACTCACAGTTTATAAAATCTACAGGTTTCCAGCAAAAACGACCTCGATTCAGGTCAGCAGACTGTCGACTGTAGAAGCAGGAGAGAGAATCGTTAATGGAAGAGGTGTGAATCTTCCTAGCTGTTAATTAGTCTCAACTCTGTCAGGATATGAGATCTGTGACAGTTCAATTATGGTTTAAATTGTCTTAACGTTTTATGAAAATGACTGGCAAAGTAAAGAAAAGTTGATGATGCATGTTTATGCTAACGCTACTGTTGTAAATAAGCGTGTGTTTTCTATGGTTCATATCAAGTTTTTCATGCAACAAGAAAACTTCCAATTAGCACACCATTATACATGTGAGTATAAAACTAAAATGTCTAAAATGTTTCTTTTATTGCTCCTTTATTTTTACCAGGTGAATCCCATTGAGATACCCATCTCTTTTTCAAGTGAGCCCTGGAGAAGTGACAACAAATTACAACAAACACAAGGCAACATCAACAAAACCACAAATTATATATTTCAGCATTAAACACCATACACAAGGCAACAACAATAAAACCACAAATTATACATTATACATTACAACATAAAACACCATACACAAGGCAACAACAACAAATCCACAAAGTATACATTATATATTTCAGCATTAAACACCATACACAAGGCAACATCAACATTATACATTTCAGCATTAAACACCATACACAAGGCAACATCAATAAAACCACAAATTATACATTATACATTTCAGCATTAAACACCATACACAAGGCAACATCAATAAAACCACAAATTATACATTATACATTTCAGCATTGTAAGAGGGGAATCAAAGTGAGATGCAGGAAAGGCTGCCATTTGTGAGGAGCTCGAGAACGGTGCTCGTCATAAACTTCAAAGGACCAGAGGGCCTTGTAATGAAACAATATAACTCTGACTTCCTTTGGGTTTTCATCCCATTTGTTCTCAAGGATGTCCTCACCTGGGAAAGGACTGTGATAAGAGAAAACTGGACTATGTCATGGGTGTGAATGTGTGTTTAGTGGCATTTATGGCACAGGGGTCGTGGCGCAAGGAATGTCCTACCCGACCATCTGTGACCTTTTCCACTTTGATCCTTCGAGCCTCACACGTGACTACGGACAATACCACAGTGCCCTCATGTCGGCACCTCTATCATTGCACCCCCCTTCTCTCCTGGATTAAGACTCAGTTTAAATGGTCAACAGACCCGGTACAACTTACAAACATTGCACATGTGATTCTTATATTGTTACATTATGTCTTATGTAGTAGTAACAGGAATTGCATGTAAAATGGTTCATCAGAAGGGAATTTTCATGACAACTGCAACATAATAATATTGAATCTGTTAATAATAATCATAATGGTAAGCTGTTTGGTATGGATGTAATCCAGTAAAATCAAGGAATCAAATGAGATACATTTCATACCAAATGGAGTTTAGTAAAACATAGTTTCAATAACTCAGGAAAAACTAATACTGGAATGTCCTCTCTGGTAATCAACTCCTTTTCCCTTCACCCTACTCAGCAACGGTGGGGGTCTAGATTCCCGATTCGACCACACCTCCAGGTTAATTTATGGCACTGCCGCCTGGTTCAAACACGGGATTTGGCTTAAAAGAAAGGGAGACAAACCTATCTGGGAGAATCGTAACTGATCTCCCACACCGTGCAGATTATGTATGTATGTGTGTGTGTGTGTGTGTGTGTTTGGAGAATCGTAACCGATCTCCCACACCGTGCAGACTCCGTGCATACTCTATGTTTTTGGGTAAGGAATATCGCAGGGATTTCCTACACTGTGCAGATTCTGTGTGTGTGTGTAGCTGAAGCAGGCCGGGTAAGATATTTACTCTGTGTTTTCTTTTCTTCATTTCTGTATTTGGTAATTAACATAATTCTAAGATAATGACCTACCTGCCTGTGAATAAATTCTTCTTATTTTAACTTGCGTGGTCTCCATGACTCTAATCCATTTTTATACCTTTTTCAGCCTAAGTTACGACTGAATACTCAGGGGAACAATTCTGACCAATAACCAACTGATCAGTGGCGTGGTACATTATGTGGAGTTCCCAAGTCGGGTAGGCGGCTGAGGTCTGCCAGTAACAGGATCGGTAATGCACGGCTCTGGGAATTTGACGTGAAGAGAGCCCATGGACGTTATACGTCGGTTCTTGTCAAATTAGCCTTAAGGAGCCCTCTGAGTGCACGCTGACCTAGGCTCGCAACTATCTATGTAAAATATAATACAAGTATTGTGTCGGCCAGACCCCCAACCTCTGTGTTCTCCACCGAACTGAGATTCGGCAATAGTGCTAATCCCGGGAGCATATATTGAGTAATGGTGGCACACAAGGAAGAGTCGAGTGTAACCACTCTGAGCTTCACGCATGATTAAAGTAAAATTCTAAATTATAATTTAATATAAAGTTAGATAATTATAGTAAACCAATTGTAACTATTACGCTTACTGTTTGTGATCATAGATATATTCGATGTGTTGTTCAGCTCCTGTGTGAGTGTTCTAATGCTCCCATTAGAATATTGACATTTGGACAGCAGGTCGGATATGTCTGTGATGACAACATGGCCCCGTTTACGAACGGAGAATAATAAGAATCATACTGATCCGTTTCAGGCCTGTCTTAAGCGGGATATGGAGCAGCGCATTCATATCTGACTCGTGGCGACGGACCCAATATATTCTTAAATGTACTTGTAATCTATTCATGACCGGAGGATAAATCACTAAACTCTTTTTATTTACATCACAACAGCAGAGGAAAAACATATTTGCTCCTTCCCCTCCAGCTATTCCCTCATTGGTCTAGCTGTGCGGGTTCTACAGCATTAAACACCATACACAAGGCAACATCAATAAAACCACAAATTATACATTATACATTACAACATAAAGCACTATACACAAAGCAACATCAATAAAACCACAAATTATACATTTCAGCATTAAACAGCATACATAAGGCAACAACAATAAAACCACAAATTATACATTATACATTACAACATAAAACACCATACACAAGGCAACAACAACAAATCCACAAATTATACATTATACATTACAACATAAAACACCATACACAAGGCAACAACAACAAATCCACAAAGTATACATTATACATTTCAGCATTAAACACCATACACAAGGCAACATCAATAAAACCACAAATTATACATTATACATTACAACATAAAGCACTATACACAAAGCAACATCAATAAAACCACAAATTATACATTTCAGCATTAAACAGCATACATAAGGCAACATCAATAAAACCACAAATTATACATTTCAGCATTAAACAGCATACATAAGGCAACATCAATAAAACCACAAATTATACATTGTACATTTCAGCATTAAACACTATACACAAAGCAACATCAATAAAACCACAAATTATACATTTCAGCATTAAACAGCATACATAAGGCAACATCAATAAAACCACAAATTATACATTTCAGCATTAAACACCATACATAAGGCAACATCAATAAAACCACAAATACACATTAAGATAAAACAATAACAAACATAAGTTAACAAACAAAACAAAATAGAAACAACTATCATCATGAAAGCGCTACCACAAAACTTATACAGTAGCCTATACGTTTGGTTTTAGATTATGATATTTCTATGGTTTATGTTTATGTTATGGCCTCACGGCTTGATATGGACGCAAACCATATACGTATATTCAGAATTAGTCATTTCGTTCTGAGCTAGCATAAAGAACATGCGCTAGAGTTTTCGAGATGCTGCATCTATACTCATTGATCTGGGAATGTTGTAAGGCGGGTCTGCCAATCTACTTTTTTCACCCCGTAATGTTTCCTTTACAAACAAACTCACAATTTAACGTGCGTAATATTTTTGCATTCCAATAAATTTCAGATTAACCAAAAAAAAAAAAAAGAAAAGTGGATGGACAAACACTACAGACACAGTCGCTGTGACAAAGTGCCTCCACATCACTAGCCTCTAATAGATCACTCGTGATTTCTGCAAATCTCTTTTGTGCTAACCTTTTAACGTTGACAGATACTCCACCACTCAGAATCTGCTGCACTTAGGCCTAGGACAATGCACTTAGTCCCCCTCCCCCTTGCTATCCTGAATGAAATTGCCACAAGACCATCGTATGCTTAGCTTACCACAGAACATCCCGCAACCACCGCTTCCTGAGCCGCAAGGCATGTACATTCCCCACAGTGTAGCCTACTGCAGCAGGTGGAATGCAGATCAGAGACGTGTTGCACAATTTCATCGACTATTTAACCATAAATAGAAACCCACTGCTTTGGTGGCTGGTGAATGGGTATGGGCAGGGTTTGAAATTAAACACCCACCCACCCACCAGCCAAACGCGGGTAAAACTTTGATTGTGGCTGGTAATATTTTCTACTCTAGCAGCCACTTTGGCAGGTTGTGTTATATTGTAAAAGGTAATGTGGCTGGTAAAGTGTTGAAAATGGGTGGTGATTTTTTTATTTATCCATAAGGCGCTCTGGTCAGTGGATAAAAAAGTTACTTTCCTGTATGGGTCACTAATGCAGCAGTGGCCACAGAACCTTGGCTAACACGTTTACTCTTCTTCTCTCTGCTGTTTACCAGCAGAGACTGGCGGCCATTTTGTTTAAGAACTTGCATAACTAACCTACCTAGCGCAAGCAGCATTACCAGAGTGACTACTCCAGGCTGAGATGGATAAAAACCTGTCACTTCCCTTGTGTATGACTGTTTGAATGTGACCCATGGTAATCATTGCCAGTTTGATCCTGAGTCTGTTATTAATTGACTATGACCATTGTATTGTGCAATGTGCCAGACTATATTCTTCAAAAAAAAAATAAAAGGAAAAAATGATATCTGAGTGCTAAAACACCAAGCCGACAAAATATGCCTAAATGAATAGCTGCTTTTAAAGTTAATACAATTGGAACCAGCTGAAAATTAGTTGACATCTTGCCAATTGTATGATTCACAATTAACCTCGTTGCTCTTTATTTCTGGGTATGCTACGGGTGCATTTTTAAAATAAAATAATGAAATGTGACAAATATGTGTTTTAAAATGAAAAGCTTTTGAACTGCTCTAATTTAGCTGCTCGGAGGAATAATGTTTGTGGTTTTCCGGCTTCACACAAATCAAACTGAATCACCTGCTCAAGACTAAATAGAGGTTATCGTTTCTCAGACAGTTAGATTAGGCCCCTGTGGCACAAGCTCAGGGCCATAGAAATAACTATGGGCAAGACACATTTCCCATTTCCTCTGGCAAGGGAACAAATGACCTTCTGGGGCAGCCATTTTGAAGAAAAAATAAATAAAAATGCTACATGTCAACATTTGTTTTGCACAAGGACAGAAATGGCACTTTGTGCCAAGCAAGGGCAGTAGTTTCAAGCAGGAAAATTGATTGTAGCACTCAAGCAAGTATGACCTTCGGTAAACAGATCTTCCTGCTACAACAGATTTTCCGTAACTTCAGTACTCAAACACTACTCATACACTACTCATACACTACCCACCCACCAATAGACGATAACAAAGGCAATACCATCAATGCTTGTTTTACATTAAAGGGGCAGTTCACCCAAAAATGAAATTAAGATATGTTTCTATATACCTGGAGTGCTATCTATGCATCAAGGTAGTTTTGCTGAGATTTCACTAGTTTTATAGATATAGATTTATATTTTAGATTTTATATATTTAGTTTTATAGATATCCGCTGTAGCTCACCTTGATATCGCCCTGATATAACGGACCTTAACGGGTCCAAAGTTTGTGGTGCTCAAAAATGGAGGGTGCTTGAAAAAATCAACAGTAACGTCTCTTTCCAAATATAATGACACGGTTACCCAAGAACATCCACAGTTTAAAAAAAAAAAACTACTTTCTACCGAAGGACGACAACTGTGTATATTCGCAACCAAAGCACACCGGTATTCTAGGGAGCACTGCGTTGACATAAAGCCTCTTTAAATTGTTATGCTATATGTTAGAATATGCTAGCGGCATGCATTAATTTTCAATGTTCATTATGGATGTTATAAGAAAGTTGCACACTCTGTTGTGTTTGTTTTTATGACTTAGCCTACTTCAGTAAGGTTTCAGCGTAGGTAAAAAAAAAAAAGAGTAATAACGCGGCACCTGGTTAATCGCGGCTCTTCTCACATCTGTAGGTTTACGGTGCCGCCTACTGATGCTCAGCACATTTAGATGGCAGGCGCTTCCATTTTGATTGCCATTGTAACGTGATATGGGCATACGATTGAGACTCTTCTCTCCCAAAGTAAATTCATCCGAATCTGAATGAATGACAGGCCAGGATTCTTAGAGTCAATAAGGCAAGTTTGCATTTGGGAAAATGTCTTGTCTGTCTTGCCTGTTCTGTAGTGATCTTGATGACGTCTCTGTATGCACTTATTGTACGTCGCTTTGGATAAAAGCATCTGCTAAATGAATGTAATGTAATGTAATATGGGAAAGTACCCAGAATAGATAGTACACAGAGATAAAAAAAAAGAAAGAAAGTTGCCTATTTGCTTATGTTTTATACAGCTACCGATCCTTGGGTCAAAATGACCCCACACAACACCTCTGTATACAAAGTCGGCACAGGACTTTTGAAAACAGCACGATGTTCACTGCATGTCTTTTTCTATTTAATCCTACCAAATTAGTAAAAGTCATACAAGACAAGGTTAACTGGCTTTCAATTTGACCCCAAACATAATGGGAAGGTAAAGCGCCATCATTAGTTGCCACATCTTCAGAGTTGTTCACAAAAAATGCAATGAAAATGAATTAACATAATTCATAAATCTGTACAGAATTAAACCTTAACAGATTAAACTTCAATTCTGTAAAGAATAAAGTTTAACAGAATAAACTTCATACAAATGAACAGAGATTGAAAACTGAGTGAGGCTCAGACAAAAGAGATGTCAAATTGGACAGGGAAAGAGGTGATCAGAGCTTCAGTGCTGACAAGGGGAGACTTTCTACCCTAAAATTATTTAATAATTTACTGATTTCAACTTTCTTTTCTTTATTTTTTTATTGTAGAAATGGCCTAATTTACCCGTTCCTCAAATGATGCTAAGTCTGTATCTATCCAGTGTTTTAGAATGACTTTTTCTGTTATGATTGATATGACTAAAAAAATGTTTTTGGGTTGGAGCGATGTTGCAGTTTGGGTAAGTCTCCGATTATATTATGTGTCTAGGAAAACGGCACTGCTATTTTGAGTTATCTTTGTTGTTTTCCACAATTGTTGACTGTCATTGCATTCCCATAACATGTGTAGTAGTGAGCCTTTGTGAGTTTTGCATTTTGGACAGATGCCATCCGTGTGTAGATTCATTTTTTGCTATTTTTCTGGAGAGCAGCAAAGCCTGTTGGGTACTTTAGACTGGAGGCGTTTATTGTTGGTTGATCTGAATGGTTGTCTCACAGTTTTCCAGGCGTTCGGCCAGTTGCGTCTATCTGGGGGGGTAATTCAGGCCCTCAGTCCGACGGTTGGCACAGTTGTTTGAATGAGACAGCGTGTTGAGAATGTTGTAGAATGTTGCGTTGAGAATGTTGGAGAAATTGTCAACACAAGTAGTATCTTGTTTTGTTCTGTTTTTTTTTGCCCTATGGTACCAGTAGTTCCTTATGAGCTTGCTCCATGAGTTTTTAAATTATAATCATTCCCTTTAATTTAGCGTAGTTTAAGAATTCGTTCTGAGATGTTGAATGCAGGGTGACCAGCTCAGGGAATTAAATGAAAGCATTATTCTTAATTAGATCTTGTAGTTTCTGAAAGCCTTGAGCCTCCGTACTGGGCCAACTGAATGGTTTCTTGTTGATTTACTGATACTATGGCCTCTGACATGGTAGCCATTTTAATTTAGTCCGTTTATTGTTTATTGTATGTACTGTGGGATCACGCTTTCTTATCTCACGTTTATTAATGCTATCATATCATTAATGTTTTGTTTATTGTTTGCCCATTGGTGGATGGGTGGATTGATCAGTTTGTAGGTGAGTAACTTCAGTCAGTTCAATCAACAGTAATAATGCAATACTATTACTATCTAAACGTATATTGCCTGGAATGGGGGATGTTGTTTATGAATCTCAATACATCTCATTACATGGCATCCCACTTTTGCGCACCTGTAAACCATTTCACACTTTGCCAAAACTCAGCAACCACCAAATAAAATGGCAGTGCTCAATATGTTATCGGTCGCTAAAATGAGAGCACGTTGCCATTGAGCTAAAGAGAAAGGCTTTTTTTTTTTTCCCCCCGTGCAAAGTAACAGATTGCAAAAGCAGATGGAGAGAGGAGCTGTTCTTCCCAAGCATGGCTGTATACCCATGAATTTGCTGATGATTGCTGCGCTTTGGACAACCACAAAGAACGACGCCGTGACCAATTAATCTGTATGGGAGCTGGACCCGGTTCAGGCCTCGCACCTGGGCTGCCCCATTGAAGGAAGTATGGGTATCCGGAGATGGCTCTCCTTTAATAGCCAATCACACGCTGTGCTATCTCGTTCAATCACAAGCCCATTCAGATGGCTAGTGCCTTTCGGGACAGCCGGAGAGCTTTCATCTGCATGTGGTCAATAAGGGCTCTCATTATAATGTGCATTCGTTATCTCATCAACATAATCATCATCTCCATTACAACCTTTCTTTGAAGTATCCCTGCTATCTTTGGGGTGGTGAATATATTCCTCTTTGCAATCTCTGGCATGTCTGGTTCATTTAGAGCTTGAATGCGATTTTCAATTAGTAGATACCCCATGGTTTCCAATGCACCTGCTTGATTATGCGGTGGTCTGACATGGTGACCTGGAGTTATGAATGGGTTAATGTAGTATTAATGGAAATTGTAATGAATTCAATTGGGATAATTCAGTAACCCACTCTGCATGATTCACGAAAACACATTAATAAAAATTAATTAATAACACATTACTTTTTTGAGGTGAGGAATTGGAATGTGTATATAGAGACACAATTAGTGTATATATTAATGTATTCATGTAATGTCTACTATGTATGCATCATAAGTGTGTGGGTATATACCTATCAATATTTAATATTCCAAGATATCTGTCCTCTGTGTAGTGGCATAATATGGATTTATATTTGCATGGGTTAATGTGCCCTCATTCCGATTATGAAATATATGTGATGATGTATGATCATAAGTAGTGTACTCATAATGCATTAATTGTGTTATTTTATGTATAGACCCCTGTGATCAAAATCAATACAAAAGGAGGGAAAAAATCCTGAGGCCTTAATACATTTTCCAGTGATGGGATCTCATCAGTGTTGGGAAAATAGCCACGCATCTTGATAAGTCCCTACAGTGTTCAACTAAAATATCAATAAAGCTACACCACATTGTCTACTTTCATTTAATTTCCTTCACTTTTTTTTGCAACTGTGGCCTAGCTTTCCTGAAATGCAACCGCAAAGTAAGCTCAAATATAATACTCCACACAAACCGCAAAAAGCCGTCGTCCAAGAGGTCGTAGAAATACATCCCTGCTCTATCGTACAGAGTCCCATAGGAAGCTGTATATGCGGCTATAAGCACTTTGGTGTCAGTGGGCACTAATGATAGCACAAGCAGGTCAAGCTCAAAGAGCTGGTAAAAGCCCCAGAAAGGCTTTTTGCAGTTTGAGCTTCTCCCATTAAGCAGGTCCCAGTGGCTGGTAATTTTCAGTGGCATATGTGCATCTAGTGAAATATTATACGGGCCTATTAAAAGTATAATATTTTCTGTACTTTGTTGTGATTCTCTGCGAGACCAGTAGAGTCTTTTCACTTTCCTTCCAGATTGACTCCCCCCGACTGCGATGCATCTCCTCTCTTCTGAATTTCGTAAGGTAATACGACTCATTACTGTTCTTTACTTCTCTCCAACCCAGTGGCAGTAATACGAGGGCAGCGTAGCCATTGCCATTTTAAACGAGGAGACAGGAGAACTTCTGTTGTATTGTATTACAAACTTTCAAAAGATTTTTTCAGACACAGAAAAAAAAAAAGTGTTGTCAGCTTAGAATGCTTGAGCTCGTTAAAAAAAAATAGCAGTTTTGAAGTTCCTTGCGGTTTTTTGGAACGGGAGTTATGTTTCCCGTAAAAGCTCCAGCACACTGCTTCAGAATAAACAGCCCACCATCAGTTTGGAAGGCGGTGGCCCCCCTGTAGAGAGTGCTGCTGTTTCACGAGTGCCCCTCTGGCCCCAAACCGCACAAAGCTGTCCCTCTGATTATTCCACCTTTTTTCTCCTCCTTCAGGGACCCGTCTCTGAGACCGTCGGAGGGAAAATCAACCCGTTTTTTTGTGAGCGGCTCTTCATTTATACGTGTTAAAACTGAGCTGCTCTGTGAAAATAAAGCTTATGCCCAATAGGATTTTGGATGCAACAAACGGAAATGCGTGCCAACAGCTCTCGTGTGACATCGCTACTCCCTAATTGTCAACGCAGCTACAGGAGAGACAGAAAGATCGTTTAATGCATTGCTGTGAAACACCGTGTACCGTCAAAGTCCACATCTTTATGATATATCGGCGTATATATATCGCATCCGCTAAGGGCTCTGGCGCAGCACATGCCAAAGTGCGCGGTATGTTACCGCTGTGTTAATTTTCTGGCCCCGTTTTGCCAATTCGGTGGGGGCCTCATGGCAACAGACCAGATGAACGGCGACAGCTCTCCAGTCGGGATAAACGTCTGGTAATGATGCCCTCTACGCCTGGCTGTGAGCTAATCTTCAGCGTTTCCTCTTCCATGATGGCTTCCACTCCAAACAGAGTTCAAACGGAAGGGATAGCGGTGTGACCAGTAGTGGCTTGTGTTTCAGTGCAGTCTTGCCTTTCTGCGCGGAGAAATACCCGCCATTAATGTCCGTAGCTCCATACATCAGTAACAATGGTCCCGAGGCTCTTTTTACTGCCAAGTTTTCCTATAAACTAAAATGGTGCCTTCTCCGGTCATTTGGACACAATCACAAACACAGAATACGTGAGATGTTTAAATTGAGGCCGCACACTTTACTCCGAGGCGACATCCATTATTGAGAGCCAGCGTTTTGGCAACCGCATGCTGTCTTCAGGGATGCGACACAGTGTTTATAAATGAAGTAAAATGACAATGTGCACGGAAAACAAAAGACATTCCACACAATGTAATGTCAAATTTTGAATCGTAAATTTCCCCGGTGTATGTGATATTCTGTCGGAGTTTCAATACAATCTGCATTAAATTAATTTTTCATTCGTCCCTTGTATGGCTGAGTATATTCTGTTTATTGCAGCAGTATACACTCCTTTTAAATTATACAGGCAACATGCACTCTTTGAAAATGATTACCTCATCACTGTTGATGCCCAGCGATGAGTGACTTCAAACAACGCCCATATTGTATCTAAGTAGACTTGTCTCATAAGAGACATTCACTGTGTCCCCATTGCCTTTGCACTGTTTTAAGAAACAATTGTGCAGATCGGCCTCGTTGTTTGATCAGAGCTCTCCACTGCATTTGCGGAGTTAAGCATCCGAACGATGCGTGAAATAAACATCGGGTGACAGGGAGGAACCTTCCGCAATTTGTGAGGAAATCTGCGTATTCCTAATCACACATTCCCCCGCTAATTCCCTTGATTTACAAATCTCCTTCATGCCTTGCCTTCACCGTATCGCCGTCTCCGTCTCCGGCGACGCCCTGAGATTTATATTTGCCTGACTAAATGCAGTTAATCCTCCAGTAATGAATTCGCCAGCCGCAAAGAGCGTACACGGACCGCTTCAGTGGAAAAGACGATTTCGCTATTGTCTGCTCAGCCTTTAATGGGACGGGACCAAAATTTGCGCCTTTGTTCTCTCTTTTTCTCCGGTGATGTTCCCTTTAAAGAGCGCCTATTGTTCGTGCGGCCGAAACCTGGAACAGGATGGCGCGCCGCCACTGGCGTTATCTCGCCGGGCCAGAGGAGAAGCGTACGATGGAGCCGGCGAGGCGGGGATTAGAGGCGGTAATCCCACCGTTTGTGTGCGGCCCCGGGTTTGGCGGTTGACGGTGTTTAACACAGACATCAGCCCTGTGAGAGACGAGGGACGGAGACGCCGAGAGATGCGTTCTCTTCCTGCTCCAGGCCTTCTTGACATTTTGGCTCCAGTGTTGATTTCTTTATTGCAGGTCCAGCAGGGAACATACTGTATCACGCTAAAAAACTGTAAACTTCTGTATACCTGAAATGTGTCAATGATCTGTTTTCGGTGCGTGTGCATGTGGGCGTGTGTGTGTGTGTGTGTGTGTGTGTGTGTGTGAAGAAAGGGAGGAGAAGTACTGCATGAGGGCCCTCATAATTTTACTTCTTAATATTTATTCTGAATTTGTGGGAATTGAGAATTATGTAAATATCAATCCTGCCAACTGTTTATTTGTGATATGTTTTCCAAGTAGTGGAACTGGGTGGAAAATATGGAATAAAAATAAATGTAAATTATCCCAACTGCTTGGCTCTCAACAGGTGGCAAGGATATATTTTCAGAATCAAACAATCTCATCTCGTTTCCGCACACAGGCAGGTGGTGTATGTGCATCTGTGATTTCTGCTGCGTTCCCACAGCATGGTTTCGCAGACAGCACAGTCTCAAGTTCCCAGCCAATGGCGGTAGACGTTAACCGAACGTAGCGGGATGAAATGCACTCGTACGCGCGACAACACTACAACACCGCCGGAAGCAAGTCACGCCTACTTTTTTTTTTTCTTGTGGGGTGGGGTGGGGGTTGTTTGACAGAAATTAAGACTCATGTACAGTGCTGTGGGATGATTACATACATACATACATACAGGATATACATACATCCGATGCATATGAACAAACCCTTCATCAGATCATTAACTGTGAGAATGTAGAGCTCAAAAGATGTCAGAAGATGGGACCTACTTTTTGACTTGCTATCAAAAGATGAGCCTTTTCCTTGAGGACATATGAGGTTTTTTTGGCGAGCCAGGGAGACCCCCGATATGTTCTTGTGACTTAATTGCTACACTGTAAAAAAAACTTTTTACTGGATTTTTTCCTGTTTTCTCAAAAAATGTCAGAATTACTGTAAAATTACAGAAATATGCTTTATATAAAAGATCTCTTTTTAAAATAACAGCAATAACCCATAAAAATAAAAAGACAGACTATGTCTGTTAATTGAAGGTTGTTATTTTTATTTAAATGGTCTTGCTCATAGGTATATGGGGAAATACCATTTAATAATGTGATTTTGTCAACAAATGAGAATGAATGAGTGAAAAATTACTGTAATTTTTAGGGGTTTCTTCTGTAATTACATTTACAGCAATGTTCAGTTATTTTCTGGTAGTCTACTGGCAACTTTGCTGCCAGACTTTTTACTATTTTTTAACGGGATTTTTTTTTTTACAGTGTAGACTACCTAGTGTGCTTGTGAGACTTTATGTTTGACTACAGCGAGACGAGGTGGTCCTGCAGTACGTCTCCCCTAAAGTTGACATGAAACCTTTGCCTGTGCCTTGAGTACATAACAAATAAGCTCTGCTCAGTGCGCCTGTTTCATTCACTGCTGCAAAATGGCCATTTGTCCTTGCAATCAATAAAACTGATTTGTGACTGTTTTTTTTTTGTATTATTGTAGTTGCCTGGGTTTCTTATGAGTGTGAGTCCGGTGCTCAATATGAGAAAAGGGCACACCGACCGAAAAAAGCTTTTTTTTTTTACGACACCCAAATTACCTTCTGAAAATCACTGAATGAAAATGAAAGACACCAACAGCGATACTACAAATATTATTTATTTTTATGACAGAAATGGCCCCTTCCCCAAGCTCAACTATAATCCAACACTGGCACTTAACCAACATATCAGAGCTCTGATGCAAATGCAGCCCTTTGAATGAGGTGCTTTATGTGCCCGATGTCTGTTTGCTGTCTTTCCTGATGCAATAGGGGAGGACATAAAAAGCAACACACCCCTCTGACGTACAGCCAGGGAGAGGGGGAAAATGTTTGTACCCACAGCTGAGATATCTTATAAGAAGACATGGCCAATGGTCACCCTCCGCCTTTATGTTGATGAGATGCTGTGACAGGCTAATGCTTATCTGAGCAGGACTGCCAGGGTAGCATCCTGGTGCCCTCAACAACTCATAAATCACCTCATAAATGCCTCACCTGTGATCACCTTCACAAAAAGTAAATACCTGCATCAATAGGTGCATTTGAGAATGTTCTGCCCTCCTCAAAATATAATTAATGTAGAGTTTGCTGATAAATCACCTCATCGATGCCTCATCTGTGATCACCTGCAAAAAATAAATACCTGTATCCATAGATGCATTTGAGAAAGTTTTGCCCTCCTCAAAATATCATTCATGTAGTGCTTACTGAAACATCTCAGTGCGTGTTTCTCCCAGTCTTACCTTTTTTTGATCATTTGCAGCAGTAGAAGCCACACTGAAGGAGGAGAATATTGGCTGAGTGACTCTCGGTGCACGTGTCCGGACTGCGAATGACTTGGACCCCGCAGGATTTGATGTGGGATTTAGAGGCAGCATGGCGGAATATGTGCTGCCGTACACCACGCCACAGACAGCCTGTATTCACAGCCACAGGCAGCACGACATTCATTTGACGATTATAGCTGTGGCTGACGTGCTTGTTTTCTGGAGTGTTTGGGCGGAGCAAAACCAACAAATACCATAGTAAGCAGACATGCATATCATTTGCTGCCGTGCTGAAAATTAGAAATAAAAGCAGCTAAGTAATATAAACCTAAGCATGAGAGCATGTTTAAAAAAAAAACCCTTTAAATTACAGATTATCAAACGCTTTATTTTCATTCTAATAACGTTACTACCAGTGTTTCTGTGTGTTTGGAGATTGGAGATTAAATTAGTTAAAACCTGTTTCATTTTCTTATTGAAAAGTGTCTTGTCCATTATGTGAAAATATGGATTGTAAAAGGTTTCTACATGAAAATGGCAGGTTACCTTTATATACAAATGAATATGGTAGTACATGGTTCTCATATATTTGTTTGCAAAAATAAAATAAAATAAAATAAAATAAAATAAAATAAAATAAAATAAAATAAAATAAAATAAAATAAAATAAAATAAATAAATAAATATAGTATGGAGAAAGAGGAACATGGTAACATAATCAATGTAAAAAAAAGTGCAGTGAATCAGTTTCTGCCAATGATAAATACATATACAAAATGGATGCCAATTTAAGCCACACAGAAGAGCCTACCACTAAACCAATATCATAATTTTGTACAGAATGAGTCAATTAATACTAATTACTGCTAAACCTCATTTAGAGGAGAATCTCAGACCACTTTAAGCACCCAAATTTATAAACTGAACTGACACCAGTGTAGAGAGGTAATAACTCAGCTTTATTTTTTATATAATGAGGCAGCATGTTAAAGTATTATATTAATTGGGCAGCTAATAGGTTTTAATTGCCTAATGAATCCCAGGCTTGTGATGTCTTCAAAACATGCTCCACATGCTCTATGTGTGGTAGCAGATCAAATTAAAGCAGGCATTCCTCCTTCCCCCAAATTTTTTAAATATAGCTTTTTAATATTAACTCCAAAATATTTTCACTGGTTTAACAACTACTTCATATAACAGTGTATTTTGTTCATCCAGATTTTATAAAGGAATATGGCAGTGTTTCTCAACCTTGGTCCTGGAGGGCCGCAGGGTATGCTGGTTTTTGTTTTTGCCTGAATATTGGCAACCAATTCAGACCCAAGAAACCAGGTGTGGTGAATTAACTGTGTTATAGGCTGCTTTAATTGATCAATTAAGTAACGAGTAGCAATGGAAACCAGCATACCCTGCGGCCCTCCAGGACCAGAGTTGAGAAACACTGGAATAGGGAAATATAGTTTCAAAGGGTAGGCTACTGTAAGTATCTTTATATCTGTAATACAGGAAATACTGTAAGTACTGTATCCATGTATTCTGTAAACAAATATTAAACCTGTAATAGGATTGGCTTCACCAGAAATGGCTTCAAAAGTAGATGTTTTTCCCCCCCATTTTGTTAAGCAGGCTTACACAGTTGTGTCACAAGAACACTTTTCATATATTTCCAGTAGCATTCAACCTCTCCTCATGTCTTCTCTCCCATTGTAATGTTTCTTCAGTGGATGAGTACTTATATTCAACACAGACACACACACACACACACACACACACAAGTGCACACACGCATGCACACATACATACACACTCACACACACACACACACACACACAAATGCATCGTTGAAATAAGTTAATAAACAAATATTTAATAATTAAATATAGAAGCTGCACTTTTCAGGTAAAGTCTTCTTGGCATAAAGAAACTTAAAACCATCAAGCAAGCATCTCTTCATTTCCTGACACAATTGTCTAGTCTAATTTAACATACTTCTCAAAATTGCTTTGAAGATCTCCTCCGTTCACCCCCTTTAGAGAAAATGCACGGAATAAACTTTCCTCTGCTTGCCTGGTTTCATTTGCACAACATCTTGGATGCGAGTCTTTTCAAAGGCCCTGCAGTCTTGTCCCAGCCATTTTGTGCTCTTCGGCGTAATTTACCTTGTGCTGCCTTGATTTGGAAGTCATTTTCAGGCCACCTGGGGCGCACAAGCCGAATACTCTGCCTCACTTGAGTTTTTCTTTAGAATGAATTATGAACCATGCGCGATAAGTTTTTAAACTGTTCCAGTCTGAAGGTTGAGCAGGATTGAAGCAGTTAAGACGTCTCTAAATCCTGTGGTTCATGGATCAATTTTGTTTAAGAAGCCAGGCTACGACTACGGGCTGCGATGTGGGATTGGTGGTGCTGCTTGGTACGAAATGTATAATAAATGAACACTTTTATTATCTGCATTTGTAAGGGTCATTGTTGCTTAAAAAAATGTGGTTTATCTAATTAATACTTCATAGAATGGTAATAACACATTTACAAACATGTTATATGTGCTTTATTAATGCATTAAGAAAAAAAAACTTACTTGTAGGTAGATTGCTCAAAAGCAATCTACCTACATTATACAAATTTGCAGAACATAATGACAGGTTATTGGTAATAGCATGCAGTATTCATAGTATAACCAGTGTCACCTTGCAAAAGTATCTAAGATTAATCATTTTAATTTATTTAGAATTCCAAGGGAGCTATCATGGAACAACTTCCAGGTCATTTCAACATCATCAATGATTCCATTCAGAATAAAATAAATCATGTAAAAAAAAAAAAAAATCTTCATATCCCGCCGTTGAACAAAACGAGGGTTACACGTAGGGATCTCAGTATCTCTGATAGCAGTTATCACACAGTGATTTGGAAAAACACCAGTAGCAGAGTACTTAAAAATGACATTAGTCAAAGACTAGATCAATAAGTGAAGATTTCTCAGGACAGTTGGAACTTGGTCTTGGAGGGGAGCTTTATCGGTGTTCTGTCCAGGAATAGACATCCGTGGTGGAACACCTTCCAAAATGGCGGCGTTTCTTTTTTTCTCTATCCTTTAACCGGAATAATTTTCCTCTTTTTTTCCCCCCTCACCGATAAAAAAAGGCAGCACTGTTAAATGTGAGATTTTCGTGATTGCAACAAATTGCAATGAATTAGAGGCAATTTTGTCCAATTTTGACACTTCACCATTCCCCACCAATGGAAAGAGTGAGGCTAAAAATACCCAGGTGGAACAAATGCACGACCAGGTGCCTACAATAAGTAGGGGAGATAGAAATTCACAAAAGAATTCGCCTTTCAGCAAAAGTCAAGGCTACAAAATCACCATATTTCATAAAAACGGCAGCAATACACAAATACAAAGGGATACATAATTAATCATAATTGTACATAGCTGCACAAATCCATTACTATACAAGTCGACCTAAGTATAAAAATTAAAAAAACATACATCCAAAGAAAGGTGGAAATACTGTCTTTATATTTCTAACAGACCAAAAAAGGTTGGCAATGTTTTGACACTTGACCCCCCTGGGGGGGGGGGGTCTTTGAGTGCACTGCAGGGGGTCCCTGGCCAGACGTGATATGCAATGAATATATACCCTTTTTAGCTTATGATGAGGGCCCCTTGGATGCGTTGGGGGTCCCTGGGTCAAGAAAGGTTGAAAAACCCCTGCTCTGGTGACTGGTTAAGACATTAGTGTTGATGATTTTAGTATAGTATCAGTGCTGATGGCTGATTTAATGATACATGTTTTGTAGGAGGTAGAGGTATCGGTGTTAATTGAACTGTATCAGTGGTAGTATCAGTGGTAGTTTCAGTGCGGATGACAGCAGGGATGTCAAGCTCTATCGGGATGTATACGACACACATTAGTCATTTAGGCAGATAAAACAAGTAAAACAAATGTAGCTGCAGTTCTAGACAACAGAAAAACTTCTGTTGAGAATTGGAAGTTTAAATGTTGCAGTATTGCGATCCTCAGGGGCGGATGCTGTGACAGTTGCGACGACTTTGATGAAATGAGCAGGAGGGCACGGCAAACGCAAACGCCCTGATGATTTGCTCTGGTGTTTCATTAATGACAGGAGTGATTTTGCGCTGGGCGCCAAAACAAAAGGAATTTTAAAAAAAACCAAAACTTATTTCCTCTGAGGAAGACAAACGTTGCCTGAAAGCCCAGCCATTGCCTGGCTTGAATTCCAAGGGTGAGATCGAAGAGTCGTCAAAGCCCATACATAGAAGTAAAAACAGAAAATAGTTAATCGCACGATGGAATAAGAGTGTGGTCCACAAAGCGGTCTGTAAAATAAATACAGAACACCAAAACTCTCCAATACAACGCAACTTTCTGCCTGACCACACCCCAAGCTGGCGTGAGCTTATTTATGGCCAATTAAATGAGTGAGAAAAGTGGCGTTGCTGCCAATAGAGGTGCATCCAGCAGTGTGGAAACGATCTGTCTTTCAGCCGGTTCCCCTCATTATATCACAAAATACATTTCTAAGTCATTATTTAAAACTCGTTCTCAACCACGCCACCTAGTGGTGAGGACTGCACCAAATGTACCGAATACAGAGAATCTTGGGTCTCGCGAGTGGAAGAGAGAAAGGCATGGTGTGCTTGCATAGGCGCTGGAAGTATGGGTGCTGAACGATTGCTACAATATATTAAATCCAGAACTATTTCCCTGTATTCATACTACCTTTGCATGTATGCAATACATTTAATGGGCTACCAAATGTAGTATAAATACAGGGAAATAGTTCTGTATCAATGATACAAAACTCCGTTGCGTTATAGCAAACGATTTGTCATCGTGATTTTCAGCACCCTGAGTTCAAAGCATCTTCCCGCCGCCTATGCATGCTCGCAGAACTGTAGCATAGCAGGGTATTCTTCATAGCATTGAGATGGTGTTATAGGTTGTCATCGCTGCTATACTGCACTTTGGGAGTTAATTGCGTTTCTTGCTTCTTTGGCAGTCGCTGCTGTTATTGAGTGTGTTCTCACAAAAAAAAACTCTTGTCCAGAGAGGATTAAGACAAATCTGGTAATTACAGTCGGTGTACAATAATACAGAAATTAGACGAAAACAAACAAACTTTGATACGTCAAGGAAACGATAACTTAAACGAGTAATGCGTAGACATGCAATGCAGTGTTTCAAAACAAGCTGTTGAACAGTATCTGCAGAGGAGGAAAAACGCTCCCCGGGGCATTTGAGGAAAAGGAAATAAGGGTTTATTTAAGAAACAGTAAACGCTGGGCATGAAATGAGTTGTGAGTTGAAGTGTAGGGAGTGACAGTAACTGTGAAATGAACGGTTTGCGGGTACCGGAAACCGCACAGTTCTTCCCGCGCTGCCATAAGGAAGCTTTTAGTGGGGTCATATGCTGCCATATCCACTGTCTTTTCCTGCTCATAGTACTTCCCTAGCTTCATATTATTGTTTATTGTTCTTATACTCTTTAATTATTGATTAAAATGTAATGCTATGATTTCATATTTGTAATGGTAGTGTACCCCTTCTTCCAGTAGGCTATTTCTGAGTGTCAACAACAAAAAGAAAAACTGTGCACTGGATACACTTTGCAGTATTATGGTCACATCGATAGCAATGTCACACCACAATCTGTTAAAGGATAGTGCTCCTGTGTCACTGGGTGTCAGTCAGTCTGTCGTAGTGGGGCAGTTTAAGGTTTCACCGGTGTCAATCATTAAGTCACTGGGTCAGTTAATCACCGGTGTGTGGCTTCTGTCCAATGCCCAGGTGAGGATAACACCCCAGGAAGTGTTGAGTCATTGTGATGTCATGGCTCGGCAGGGCACATTAATTGGTATTTTAGAGCAGGTATGTGGTGGTTCTGCAGAGGGCATTAATTGCTGACTCAGGGCAGGTTACTTGCCCCTCTGCTGTGCTGATAATTGGACAGGAAGCTGCTGACAGAGCAAGAGGAGGGGTGGGTGTGGGATTGGGCTCAGACTAAAACATTTCACCATTACAAACACAACATGATAAGAGAGATCTGGACCCTACAGTAGATTCTCTCATCTCCCAGTCTGCAGCGCAGGTCAGAAGATAAATAGCACTTCCATGTGCTATGGGATACCTGAGGCTGCTCAATCAGCACTTTTAACCACCTCTCCAGCCCAGTGAAATGATGCATTGTACAGTGGTTAACATGTATTATATAAATTTAACTTTGGATTGAGAATGTGTATTTGAAGACCCTGCTCCTAAAAGTACGGGAGTCACAAAATGTCTATTTTGAGAAAATCAAATCAGAAAATATCATTGATCCATAAAAATCAGCCATTAAAAGTTTTTGCTGTTTTTATGCATTGCTTAGGCACCTTTTCTGTTAACAATATTTATAGGGTGGACTTAGCTAACCAAATACAACATGTTTCTATGCTCAACTTGAATTGTCTAGAAATGTGATGTCAGTACTTTTAGCACCAGGGTCTTTTTGAAGTACACCATGATGTCGCAATGAAAGGGACTACCGGATCAATGCCGCCTCGTTATATTTTACTTATTCCATTTGAAAATGGGCCAAATATATTTTTTCCCCCTTTCTTTCACAACTTTATAGAGTCTCTGAATTTTCTAGAAAAAACTAAAATACCTAAAAGAGGTTATGCTCGCTTAAAATTGATAATGTTACATTTAAAAATCTAAGACCTCAAACATTAATCTGTTTTAAAAAGCTCTTCCAGTTTATCACACTATTCCTTTTACTGTGTTTTTTATGATTCTTATAATCATTTTAAACTTTCTGCTGTCACAAAAAAAATTCAAACATAAAGGAAGGCAAGTTTACACTATTAAATATTTGATTGACATGACCTATATATCCCCCTGCTGTATGTCTCTTCTCTCCACCATCCTCTCTTCCGCCCAGCATTTCAAACACTTAACTGCACGGGGTCAGGTTCGGAGAACCAGACGCCACTGAGAGGGGATCTGAAAGTAGTCCCACGAAGCATGAGAAACAACCACTAAAGTGGGAAAAAGGAGTCCGTGAATGGAGCAGAGGGACATAAACAGTAAGGGAATATAACTCCCGGCGTTCAGCCAAAATAAAACAACCCAGATAACAGGGCGAAGCTTGTAGACTCGAGCAGAGAATAGCAAAGAAAAGAAAAATGCCTCTAGCTCAAAAATAAAAGACAAACAGAAACGAGGCGAAATCGAGGTACTACCTCAACAGAGATAGGGAAAAGAAAACCAAGGAAGAAAATGAGTAAGAAAGGAAAACGAGATCTCTACAAGGAAAGAGAACTCCTAACTCACTACGGCAGACCCCACATGTACTTTTAGTAAACGCAAAAGAACAAGTGGCCGCCAAATCCTATACCGTCCTTACCTGGCTTAGCCTGGCAAGAATGACACAAAAGCCCCGAACAACGAGTGAACGGAGCTAATGCAGTGCAGAGTGCACCTGAAGAGAATAATTAATTAGTCCCGAGAACGAGAACTAAGGCCCGGAGCGCCCTCTTGTGGCCCAGAGAGGCAACGCCTGAAAACAGAAACTGAAACAGGCAGAAAACCATGACATTAACTTGCCTCTTGTAATTTAATATCACCATGGAATGCACCTTGAAATAGAAACAAAAGGTCACAAATTACTTTCCTGTGAGGTTATACATAACTACACAAGAATTATTTACTGCGGATGAGTTAAAACAGTGCTGTCTTCTGAATTTAGCTTTTCAGGTATTCTGAGTTACACAAAGCATCCAGTATTATTCCATTTTCTTTGATGCATCATTCTAGCCAAACTTATATTTATACAATTGGCGTAATTTGCTTGTCAGCTTGAGAATGCCATTTTTTCTTTAGCTGAATTTCTTTATTCGAAAATGGATACAGTATCTGCTACAATGCGATACCTTTTTTCCCCTCATCATTTTCCCATCATGCCTTTTCCCCCAGAAGCTACCTGAGACCTTGTCACGGAGCTTGTCCTATGAGAACAGAGCTTGTCCTATGAGAAAAGGCCTGTCAAGCCCGTGCACTGATGTGTCCTTTCATGTTCCCGTGTCTATGTGAAAGACGGCACGAAGCTTTCTTCCGCCTGAACACGGTGTTGGGTGCGTGCTGTACACAGATCGGCATTGCATTCAGCGCATGATTCACCTTCGTGTAATGAGGTTGTTAAGTCTCGGAAAACATTGTTTCGGATATAATTCCCTTCCTCGGCTCTCTGGAGTCACGACACCTTCTGATACGGAGCAGTGGGAAGCGCCACCTCAATGCCTTTCCTCTTCAAAGACGAAACATCGCATTTAATCGCGGCTGCAGAAAGGAAGCCACCCCTGCAGCTGGTGCACATTAGTATGAATCATACAGTAAAGATGCGTCATCACGCTACGTACACCTGTACCTGTGCAATCCAGTTCGCTTCCGTTGCTTATGAACGCTATAGCAGTGATTTATTTATAGCCCGCATACTGTTACTATTACTATTATGCCTTTAACTCCAGCTTACATTCATCCAAGAACCATGATGCAACCCAACTACCATTAGAGTGATGCAATTACCGACTGATGTGATTTCATTCTATGTTCGTTCTGCGTGACATCGCTACGTACATGTGCATTGTTTGATAATTATATTCGTGTTTATGTGTCTGTATCTGCGCTCATTTAGACATGCACATTACCGCAGTTCCCCGCATAAGATGTCTGTTTTATTACTTGGTAATCATAATCACAGTTGTCAGCGCTGACTGAGACTGCTTTGCAATTGGTGTGTAAATAAATGATGGTGTAAATCAACAAAAATGACTCAAGTGCTTCAAGGCTGGATTGGTCATAATTAAATATGCATCTTCAAGAATAAAAAAAAAAATCAGGCCCCTGGTGTCTGAAGAACCCTCTAATGTAATAATCAGTGATGCGCTTTATTCAACCCAGAAAGTGTGTGTGCATGTGTGTACGCATGTGTGTGTCTGCATGTGTGTCTGTGTGTGTGCATGTGTATAGGTGTGTGTGTATGTATGGTGTGTGTGTGTATGTACGTCTGTGTGTGTGTGTGTGTGTGTGTGTGTGTCTGCATGTGTGTCTGCGTGTGTGCATGTGTGTGTGTCTCTGTGTTGATATGAACTATTATCCTGGCTTATGGCCTGTGCTAATTGACAGGCTACAAGCATCACAGGATGAGTCTGGGAAATAAGACCAGGAAATCGACACAAGCGAGGACATGTTTATTAACGATAGCAGCATATATCCATAGCCTCTGCACTCGCGAGGACATGTTTATTAGCGATAGCGGCATATCTCCATAGCCTCTGCTGGCCTCAGTCACGCCCTACAGACGCGCAAAGCCTCGGCCGGTCTGGGAGCTGCGGTCTGGGAGCTGCGGTCTGGGAGCGAGTGCGCGATCAGACAGACCGTGGGCTCCTCTTCGGCCGAGAGCTCCTCATCCATACACTGCGATTACTTTTTTTTTAAATCCGGCAGTGAAGATAAGAGCAAACGCAAGCAACAGAAGAGACTCCGGCAACAAGACGTCATCCATCCCCCAGCTGTTCTCCGCTCGGCTCAGCCCGTCTCTCTCTCTCTCTGCCGGAACGTCCATCCAATGTAAAAATCCATATTAGTCTCTAGTCTTTTTTTCAGTCCCCTGAGCATGGTGCTGAATCTGAATTATTTCAGGAAATATCAATATCACTCTATCAACGTAGGCCTATTGTTTGTACGAAAGAAAATCTAAGCTGTGTAGGTCTGGTAAGCATCTGCTAAATGCTTTGAATGCAAGCTGAACACGAACAAACAGAAGGATACAAACAGAAGGGTATACATGTAACGCACAAGTGTTTTTTATTTATTTTTTATTGAGAATGGCTTTTCCTTATTTTACTCTCATTCTGCCGACAACCAAACATTTAATCTAAAGCTGGTTGCATGTTCATGAAGGCGTAATCTAAAGCTGGTTACATGTTCATGAAGGCGTAATCTAAAGCTGGTTACATGTTCATGAAGGCGTAATCTAAAGATGGTTACATGTTCATGAAGGCGTAATCTAAAGCTGGTTACATGTTCATGAAGGCGTAATCTAAAGCTGGTTACATGTTCATGAAGGCGTAATCTAAAGCTGGTTACATGTTCATGAAGGCGTAATCTAAAGCTGGTTACATGTTCATGAAGGCGTAATCTAAAGCTGGTTACATGTTCATGAAGGCGTAATCTAAAGGTGGTTACATGTTCATGAAGGCGTAATCTAAAGATGGTTACATGTTCATGAAGGCGTAATCTAAAGGTGGTTACATGTTCATGAAGGCGTAATCTAAAGCTGGTTACATGTTCATGAAGGCGTAATCTAAAGCTGGTTACATGTTCATGAAGGCGTAATCTAAAGGTGGTTACATGTTCATGAAGGCGTAATCTAAAGATGGTTACATGTTCATGAAGGCGTAATCTAAAGCTGGTTACATGTTCATGAAGGCGTAATCTAAAACTGGTTACATGTTCATGAAGGCGTAATCTAAAGGTGGTTACATGTTCATGAAGGCGTAATCTAAAGGTGGTTACATGTTCATGAAGGCGTAATCTAAAGCTGGTTACATGTTCATGAAGGCGTAATCTAAAGCTGGTTACATGTTCATGAAGGCGTAATCTAAAGGTGGTTACATGTTCATGAAGGCGTAATCTAAAGCTGGTTGCATGTTCATGAAGGCGTAATCTAAAACTGGTTACATGTTCATGAAGGCGCAATCTAAAGATGGTTACATGTTCATGAAGGCGTAATCTAAAGCTGGTTACATGTTCATGAAGGCGTAATCTAAAGCTGGTTACATGTTCATGAAGGCGTAATCTAAAACTGGTTACATGTTCATGAAGGCGTAATCTAAAACTGGTTACATGTTCATGAAGGCGCAATCTAAAGATGGTTACATGTTCATGAAGGCGTAATCTAAAGCTGGTTACATGTTCATGAAGGCGTAATCTAAAGCTGGTTACATGTTCATGAAGGCGTAATCTAAAGCTGGTTACATGTTCATGAAGGCGTAATCTAAAGCTGGTTACATGTTCATGAAGGCGTAATCTAAAGATGGTTACATGTTCATGAAGGCGTAATCTAAAGCTGGTTACGTGTTCATGAAGGCGTAATCTAAAGGTGGTTACATGTTCATGAAGGCGTAATCTAAAGCTGGTTACATGTTCATGAAGGCGTAATCTAAAACTGGTTACGTGTTCATGAAGGCGTAATCTAAAGGTGGTTACATGTTCATGAAGGCGTAATCTAAAGCTGGTTACGTGTTCATGAAGGCATAATCTAAAGCTGCTTCCAACTGAAAACCCACAAGGAAAAGCCTAGGAGCCAACAAATCAAATAAAATATGACGTTAAATAAGCTATCATGCGGAAATCCATGATGGATTCCTGATTATGTACATATAGAAAGATGAATATTGGTAAAATAATATATTTTTGTAAACACAGTAGTTCTTACTCTCATACTCCAGAATACATCTGAACACCCTCTCATGCAAACGCATTTCTCCAGCGCATTGGAACACCCTCTCATGCAAACGCATTTCTCCAGCGCATTGGAACACCCTCTCATGCAAACGCATTTCTCCAGCGCATTGGAACACCCTCTCATGCAAACGCATTTCTCCAGTGCATTGGAAGTCTGCTATATCAGAGGCTTTGTGGAGACAACATGCCTTCAACTAGCGTCCATTGACTGTCTTCAAACAAAATGTACTTCTAATGAACATATTTATTCACTATTTCTGCAAACACTTCCAGGAATAAAATCAATAAAATCAAATTATTATCGGTTATGTCTGATACTTTTTCAACATGGAAGATTTATTCATACATGCTACAAAAGTAATAATTGTTTAGATAAAGCCAGTTCAAAGTTTGGAGCACAAATGTATGCATGTCTGAATGCCAAGGATAATTCTAAGTAAGTAGATTGTTTAAATGGATGATACAACATGTTCTTCCCATTAGCTAATAAATGGATATAGTATAATATACCAACCATTTCCTCCATCTGTGGAAACTACACACACGCACACACACACGCACACGCACACACACACACACACATTATTCAGTCAGATAAGTTCATTAAATAGAGTATCTGCCTTTAGGCATTCTTTGCTTACCGAACTATAATCATTTGCATGTCCCATGGGAAGCTAATGAGGTAATTAACAAGTGACACATGACCTAATACCATATGTTACCCATGACATTGAAACCCATCAGCAAGAGATATACTGCTATTTCCAGCTGAATATATCTTGTTTTGTTTTTTTACACAGAGAGGGAATCTTGATTTAGTTTTCACAGCAGTATGACACAGGTCAGCATAAAAAAGGGACCTGTTTAAAAAAGCTCTAGATATTGAATCTGTTGGCTGTGTTATGAGACTGACAAACAGCGGTAGTGTGGTTATGGCACTTTATGGCGGCTTTTTCAGTTAAACCAAGCCACACACGCACAACACACACAAACTCCATGACAGAAGGGGTGACAGGGTATTACAATGGTTAGAGCACTGGGCTTGTAACCCAATGGTTGTAGGTTCAATTCCCAGATAGGACATTGCAGTTGTACGCTTGAGCAAGGTACGTGACCTGAATTGCCTCAGTAAAAACATCCAGCTGCTTCAATGGATGCTATGTCTCTCTGGATCAGAGCATCTGCTAAACGCCTGTAATGTGATAAATGGCTGAATGATTTTTTTTTTGCCCCATCCTGCAACTGTCACTTTTCCCTTCATAGGTGCAAAAACAAAAAAATAAGTCAATCTCAACAAGCGTTTTAGTCTTATATTTAGACGTAAAATCGTATTTCTATTAGTTTTTTTTGCTAAATAAGACAAAGTATTGCCAGTGAGATAGCTCGACTCATTTCAAGATTTGCCAATGGCGTAAGAAAATTGTCAAGTAAACGGTAACTTAAAACAAGCTAATATTTTCTACTTGAGAAAAAAATGTAAGTTTCATTACAAGATTAAAGACTTTTTTTTTCTTCCCAGAATGGCGATCAAAAGTTGCGGCTCTAATAATCAAAAGCAAATTCACATCCAGTGAGAGATTCACTTTTTAAAGGTCTGCAGTGAGTTCTCTCTCCCCTTGCTTTTATTTGTATTCTTTATCTCCTACACGCTTTAAATCTGGGTCTTTCCCTCATCTCTGGCATTCAAAGTGACCAATGAATATTTATCAGGACTATTGTAGCTCACAGTAAAGGAGATGGACCGTGTTTGTTTGGGTTTGCGTGGCAGTTTATTTTCAACATTTCTCTGTAGGATCGAGGGTGGCATAACTGGCATCTATGAAACGTTGTGGCTTTAAGAGGCAGCTGGGATGGGGGAAAATGTTTTAAAAAGCGTTGTCTGACGAGGGACGGTGAGGGAACTGTGGATTATACACTTTCCGAGTGCTTTAAAAAAGAGAGATGTTTGTGCCTCTGCAGGAGATGGACTGAACCACCAGTCAACAGTTGTGTATGCAAATGAAGATGGCGTGGTTTAAATCTACTGATAACCAATTATAAGTTCCTTGTTTGCATCCAGTGCCCCGGAATTATAAAAAATGAGAATTCTAATGTTTGTACCTTACATATTAAAAGTCCAGAGTGGGCTGTTTTATCTCCAAAAAAATAAATAGATAAATTAAAAAAAGAGCTGATCCAAAAAAAACTTTGATTGATCTTTCAAAAGACTATCTTAGACAGCTACCTTCTAACATAGGCAATTCAGAAAAGAGGCAAAGGACAGACATGGTGTCCAAATTGCATTGTGGTTAATCTCGTCAGAAACAATTTAATTCATCATTGCAGTTGAGCAATGCGACTGTTAGAGACAAATCTTGTGCCCTTTAAATATATGTCTTCCAAACGTCTGATTGACCCTTGGTGATTTTTACAGTTCAGATTACTTTTTTATCCTTCTGATTCAAAGCTTTGTTAAGAGCGTTATTAATTTGGCCAGGTGCTCATAATCAGACTCCACACAGGGAATATGAATTTTACTTAACCCATTTGGATAAATGCAACGTTTTGTGAAGCGTTTCGGAAATTACACTGACTGCTTTGTTTTCAAGCAAGTACAGCCCAAATAAATGCTGGTCACCTGTTTTATCTTTAACCCTTTGAAGAGTATAGGTCTTTTGGAATGTTTTTTATTTATTTTGTATTGTAATTGCCTGGATAAGGTTAGGCCATTGGGTACATGACAGCCATAATCATCCTGATGCAATTGCAACGACAGTGGTGCTGCAGGATCCATGCTGTATGACATCATATAAACACATATTTATTAATAACGGCATAACGATTTGTCAGCACCTATTCATTCCAGAAAGCGTTGAAACAATTTCTAGCACGGGGTTGGGGTTAGGGTTAGGCAGTGAGGCTGGGTCCTTATTGCTGAGTGTCACTGCTGTACTGGTTATTATGTGTACTGTGCTGGTCATGTGTCTTGTATCGTGTTTTTAATGCACACTGTCTGTAATCCAAATAGCCCCTCTGGGACGTTAAAGAATAAAAAACTTACGCTACTCTATACTCTACAGGGTCCCTTCATGTTAATCCAACCCCCGACCCCCTTCCCGTATAACTCATAAGAGAGCGGGCCCCTCCCGTATAACTCATAAGAGAGCGGGCCCCTCCCGTATAACTCATAAGAGAGCGGGCCCCTCCCGTAGAACTCATAAGAGAGCGGGCCCCTCCCGTATAACTCATAAGAGAGCGGGACCCTCCCGTATAACTCATAAGAGAGCGGGCCCCCTCCTGTATAACTCATAAGAGAGCGGGCCCCTCCCGTATAACTCATAAGAGAGCGGGCCCCTCCCGTATAACTCATAAGAGAGCGGGCCCCTCCCGTATAACTCATAAGAGAGCGGGCCCCTCCCGTATAACTCATAAGAGAGCGGGCCCCTCCCGTATAACTCATAAGAGAGCGGGCCCCTCCCGTATAACTCATAAGAGAGCGGGCCCCTCCCGTATAACTCATAAGAGAGCGGGCCCCTCCCGTATAACTCATAAGAGAGCGGGACCCTCCCGTATAACTCATAAGAGAGCGGGCCCCTCCCGTATAACTCATAAGAGAGCGGGCCCCTCCCGTATAACTCATAAGAGAGCGGGCCCCTCCCGTATAACTCATAAGAGAGCGGGCCCCTCCCGTATAACTCATAAGAGAGCGGGCCCCTCCCGTATAACTCATAAGAGAGCGGGCCCCTCCCGTATAACTCATAAGAGAGCGGGCCCCTCCCGTATAACTCATAAGAGAGCGGGCCCCTCCCGTATAACTCATAAGAGAGCGGGCCCCTCCCGTATAACTCATAAGAGAGCGGGCCTCTCCCGTATAACTCATAAGAGAGCGGGCCCCTCCCGTATAACTCATAAGAGAGCGGGCCCCTCCCGTATAACTCATAAGAGAGCGGGACCCTCCCGTATAACTCATAAGAGAGCGGGCCCCTCCCGTATAACTCATAAGAGAGCGGGCCCCTCCCGTATAACTCATAAGAGAGCGGGCCCCTCCCGTATAACTCATAAGAGAGCGGGCCCCTCCCGTATAACTCATAAGAGAGCGGGCCCCTCCCGTATAACTCATAAGAGAGCGGGCCCCTCCCGTATAACTCATAAGAGAGCGGGCCTCTCCCGTATAACTCATAAGAGAGCGGGCCCCTCCCATATAACTCATAAGAGAGTGGGACCCTCCCGTATAACTCATAAGAGAGCGGGCCCCTCCCGTATAACTCATAAGAGAGCGGGCCCCTCCCGTATAACTCATAAGAGAGAGGGCCCCTCCCGTATAACTCATAAGAGAGCGGGCCCCTCCCGTATAACTCATAAGAGAGCGGGCCCCTCCCGTATAACTCATAAGAGAGCGGGCCCCTCCCGTATAACTCATAAGAGAGCGGGCCCCTCCCGTATAACTCATAAGAGAGCGGGCCCCTCCCGTATAACTCATAAGAGAGCGGGCCCCTCCCGTATAACTCATAAGAGAGCGGGCCCCTCCCGTATAACTCATAAGAGAGCGGGCCCCTCCCGTATAACTCATAAGAGAGCGGGCCTCTCCCGTATAACTCATAAGAGAGCGGGGCCCCTCCCGTATAACTCATAAGAGAGCGGGCCCCTCCCGTATAACTCATAAGAGAGCGGGACCCTCCCGTATAACTCATAAGAGAGCGGGCCCCTCCCGTATAACTCATAAGAGAGCGGGCCCCTCCCGTATAACTCATAAGAGAGCGGGCCCCTCCCGTATAACTCATAAGAGAGCGGGCCCCTCCCGTATAACTCATAAGAGAGCGGGCCCCTCCCGTATAACTCATAAGAGAGCGGGCCCCTCCCGTATAACTCATAAGAGAGCGGGCCTCTCCCGTATAACTCATAAGAGAGCGGGCCCCTCCCATATAACTCATAAGAGAGCGGGACCCTCCCGTATAACTCATAAGAGAGCGGGCCCCTCCCGTATAACTCATAAGAGAGCGGGCCCCTCCCGTATAACTCATAAGAGAGAGGGCCCCTCCCGTATAACTCATAAGAGAGCGGGCCCCTCCCGTATAACTCATAAGAGAGCGGGCCTCTCCCGTATAACTCATAAGAGAGCGGGCCCCTCCCGTATAACTCATAAGAGAGCGGGCCTCTCCCGTATAACTCATAAGAGAGCGGGCCCCTCCCGTATAACTCATAAGAGAGCGGGCCTCTCCCGTATAACTCATAAGAGAGCGGGCCCCTCCCGTATAACTCATAAGAGAGCGGGCCCCTCCCGTATAACTCATAAGAGAGCGGGACCCTCCCGTATAACTCATAAGAGAGCGGGCCCCTCCCGTATAACTCATAAGAGAGCGGGCCCCTCCCGTATAACTCATAAGAGAGCGGGCCCCTCCCGTATAACTCATAAGAGAGCGGGCCCCTCCCGTATAACTCATAAGAGAGCGGGCCCCTCCCGTATAACTCATAAGAGAGCGGGCCCCTCCCGTATAACTCATAAGAGAGCGGGCCTCTCCCGTATAACTCATAAGAGAGCGGGCCCCTCCCATATAACTCATAAGAGAGCGGGACCCTCCCGTATAACTCATAAGAGAGCGGGCCCCTCCCGTATAACTCATAAGAGAGCGGGCCCCTCCCGTATAACTCATAAGAGAGAGGGCCCCTCCCGTATAACTCATAAGAGAGCGGGCCTCTCCCGTATAACTCATAAGAGAGCGGGCCCCTCCCATATAACTCATAAGAGAGCGGGACCCTCCCGTATAACTCATAAGAGAGCGGGCCCCTCCCGTATAACTCATAAGAGAGCGGGCCCCTCCCGTATAACTCATAAGAGAGAGGGCCCCTCCCGTATAACTCATAAGAGAGCGGGCCCCTCCCGTATAACTCATAAGAGAGCGGGCCTCTCCCGTATAACTCATAAGAGAGCGGGCCCCTCCCGTATAACTCATAAGAGAGCGGGCCCCTCCCGTATAACTCATAAGAGAGCGGGCCCCTCCCGTATAACTCATAAGAGAGCGGGCCCCTCCCGTATAACTCATAAGAGAGCGGGCCCCTCCCGTATAACTCATAAGAGAGCGGGCCCCTCCCGTATAACTCATAAGAGAGCGGGCCCCTCCCGTATAACTCATAAGAGAGCGGGCCCCTCCCGTATAACTCATAAGAGAGCGGGCCCCTCCCGTATAACTCATAAGAGAGCGGGCCCCTCCCGTATAACTCATAAGAGAGCGGGCCCCTCCCGTATAACTCATAAGAGAGCGGGCCCCTCCCGTATAACTCATAAGAGAGCGGGCCCCTCCCGTATAACTCATAAGAGAGCGGGCCTCTCCCGTATAACTCATAAGAGAGCGGGCCCCTCCCATATAACTCATAAGAGAGTGGGACCCTCCCGTATAACTCATAAGAGAGAGGGCCCCTCCCGTATAACTCATAAGAGAGCGGGCCCCTCCCGTATAACTCATAAGAGAGCGGGCCTCTCCCGTATAACTCATAAGAGAGCGGGCCCCTCCCGTATAACTCATAAGAGAGCGGGCCTCTCCCGTATAACTCATAAGAGAGCGGGCCCCTCCCGTATAACTCATAAGAGAGCGGGCCTCTCCCGTATAACTCATAAGAGAGCGGGCCCCTCCCGTATAACTCATAAGAGAGCGGGCCCCTCCCGTATAACTCATAAGAGAGCGGGCCCCTCCCGTATAACTCATAAGAGAGCGGGCCCCTCCCGTATAACTCATAAGAGAGCGGGCCCCTCCCGTATAACTCATAAGAGAGCGGGCCCCTCCCGTATAACTCATAAGAGAGCGGGCCCCCTCCCGTATAACTCATAAGAGAGCGGGCCCCTCCCGTATAACTCATAAGAGAGCGGGCCTCTCCCGTATAACTCATAAGAGAGCGGGGCCCCTCCCGTATAACTCATAAGAGAGCGGGCCCCTCCCGTATAACTCATAAGAGAGCGGGACCCTCCCGTATAACTCATAAGAGAGCGGGCCCCTCCCGTATAACTCATAAGAGAGCGGGCCCCTCCCGTATAACTCATAAGAGAGCGGGCCCCTCCCGTATAACTCATAAGAGAGCGGGCCCCTCCCGTATAACTCATAAGAAAGCGGGCCCCTCCCGTATAACTCATAAGAGAGCGGGCCCCTCCCGTATAACTCATAAGAGAGCGGGCCTCTCCCGTATAACTCATAAGAGAGCGGGCCCCTCCCATATAACTCATAAGAGAGTGGGACCCTCCCGTATAACTCATAAGAGAGCGGGCCCCTCCCGTATAACTCATAAGAGAGCGGGCCCCTCCCGTATAACTCATAAGAGAGAGGGCCCCTCCCGTATAACTCATAAGAGAGCGGGCCCCTCCCGTATAACTCATAAGAGAGCGGGCCTCTCCCGTATAACTCATAAGAGAGCGGGCCCCTCCCGTATAACTCATAAGAGAGCGGGCCTCTCCCGTATAACTCATAAGAGAGCGGGCCCCTCCCGTATAACTCATAAGAGAGCGGGCCTCTCCCGTATAACTCATAAGAGAGCGGGCCCCTCCCGTATAACTCATAAGAGAGCGGGCCCCTCCCGTATAACTCATAAGAGAGCGGGACCCTCCCGTATAACTCATAAGAGTGCGGGCCCCTCCCGTATAACTCATAAGAGAGCGGGCCCCTCCCGTATAACTCATAAGAGAGCGGGCCCCTCCCGTATAACTCATAAGAGAGCGGGCCCCTCCCGTATAACTCATAAGAGAGCGGGCCCCTCCCGTATAACTCATAAGAGAGCGGGCCCCTCCCGTATAACTCATAAGAGAGCGGGCCTCTCCCGTATAACTCATAAGAGAGCGGGCCCCTCCCATATAACTCATAAGAGAGTGGGACCCTCCCGTATAACTCATAAGAGAGCGGGCCCCTCCCGTATAACTCATAAGAGAGCGGGCCCCTCCCGTATAACTCATAAGAGAGAGGGCCCCTCCCGTATAACTCATAAGAGAGCGGGCCCCTCCCGTATAACTCATAAGAGAGCGGGCCTCTCCCGTATAACTCATAAGAGAGCGGGCCCCTCCCGTATAACTCATAAGAGAGCGGGCCCCTCCCGTATAACTCATAAGAGAGCGGGCCCCTCCCGTATAACTCATAAGAGAGCGGGCCCCTCCCGTATAACTCATAAGAGAGCGGGCCCCTCCCGTATAACTCATAAGAGAGCGGGCCCCTCCCGTATAACTCATAAGAGAGCGGGCCCCTCCCGTATAACTCATAAGAGAGCGGGCCTCTCCCGTATAACTCATAAGAGAGCGGGCCCCTCCCATATAACTCATAAGAGAGCGGGACCCTCCCGTATAACTCATAAGAGAGCGGGCCCCTCCCGTATAACTCATAAGAGAGCGGGCCCCTCCCGTATAACTCATAAGAGAGAGGGCCCCTCCCGTATAACTCATAAGAGAGCGGGCCTCTCCCGTATAACTCATAAGAGAGCGGGCCTCTCCCGTATAACTCATAAGAGAGCGGGCCCCTCCCGTATAACTCATAAGAGAGCGGGCCCCTCCCGTATAACTCATAAGAGAGCGGGCCCCTCCCGTATAACTCATAAGAGAGCGGGCCCCTCCCGTATAACTCATAAGAGAGCGGGCCCCTCCCGTATAACTCATAAGAGAGCGGGCCCCTCCCGTATAACTCATAAGAGAGCGGGCCCCTCCCGTATAACTCATAAGAGAGCGGGCCCCTCCCGTATAACTCATAAGAGAGCGGGCCCCTCCCGTATAACTCATAAGAGAGAGGGCCCCTCCCGTATAACTCATAAGAGAGCGGGCCCCTCCCGTATAACTCATAAGAGAGCGGGCCTCTCCCGTATAACTCATAAGAGAGCGGGCCCCTCCCGTATAACTCATAAGAGAGCGGGCCTCTCCCGTATAACTCATAAGAGAGCGGGCCCCTCCCGTATAACTCATAAGAGAGCGGGACCCTCCCGTATAACTCATAAGAGAGCGGGCCCCTCCGTATAACTCATAAGAGAGCGGGCCCCTCCCGTATAACTCATAAGAGAGCGGGCCCCTCCCGTATAACTCATAAGAGAGCGGGCCCCTCCCGTATAACTCATAAGAGAGCGGGCCCCTCCCGTATAACTCATAAGAGAGCGGGCCCCTCCCGTATAACTCATAAGAGAGCGGGCCTCTCCCGTATAACTCATAAGAGAGCGGGCCCCTCCCGTATAACTCATAAGAGAGTGGGACCCTCCCGTATAACTCATAAGAGAGCGGGCCCCTCCCGTATAACTCATAAGAGAGCGGGCCCCTCCCGTATAACTCATAAGAGAGAGGGCCCCTCCCGTATAACTCATAAGAGAGCGGGCCCCTCCCGTATAACTCATAAGAGAGCGGGCCTCTCCCGTATAACTCATAAGAGAGCGGGCCCCCTCCCGTATAACTCATAAGAGAGCGGGCCCCTCCCGTATAACTCATAAGAGAGCGGGCCCCTCCCGTATAACTCATAAGAGAGCGGGCCCCTCCCGTATAACTCATAAGAGAGCGGGGCCCCTCCCGTATAACTCATAAGAGAGCGGGCCCCTCCCGTATAACTCATAAGAGAGCGGGCCCCTCCCGTATAACTCATAAGAGAGCGGGCCCCTCCCGTATAACTCATAAGAGAGCGGGCCCCTCCCGTATAACTCATAAGAGAGAGGGCCCCTCCCGTATAACTCATAAGAGAGCGGGCCCCTCCCGTATAACTCATAAGAGAGCGGGCCTCTCCCGTATAACTCATAAGAGAGCGGGCCCCTCCCGTATAACTCAAAGAGAGCGGGCCTCTCCCGTATAACTCATAAGAGAGCGGGCCCCTCCCGTATAACTCATAAGAGAGCGGGCCCCTCCCGTATAACTCATAAGAGAGCGGGCCCCTCCCGTATAACTCATAAGAGAGCGGGCCCCTCCCGTATAACTCATAAGAGAGCGGGCCCCTCCCGTATAACTCATAAGAGAGAGAGCCCCTCCCGTATAACTCATAAGAGAGCGGGGCCCCTCCCGGCCTCGCTCACTGTGCCGCCTGATTGTATCGTCCCCGTCCTCCACTCAGGGATCATCCCCCGCGGCTCTGCGAGTATTGACTGGCCTCCCTCTGTCTGCTCATCCGTCGATTAGAGGGTGTATCTCCGCACGCCATCTGTCTGTTTGATATGTCAGCTGCCTGATCTTCCCCCTGCCTCTCAGAGCGCGAGGAGGGACCGATGCGCGATGCCGCGATCCGTCTCCACGGCGACGCACCACGTGACTTAATTCCAGCGAGGGCGGATCAGGCTGCATGTTGTCTGCGCGTGTGCTTTATATGAAAGCGCATGCGATGTATTGTCTTGAACTTTGTAGTGGATTTTTTGCACCTTATAAGGAATGAGAAATAGCAAGAGGAAGCGGAATATGAGATATGAGGTGATTTAAGAGCCTATATTCATAGCACTCAAAGGTTTTCTGGATATAAAAGTTTTATTCATGTTCAGTAGGAACAGGCATGCCTGCACTGTTTGTATTCTACCTGCAACAATGAGTTCAACTTGGACGACAAGTTTGTACGTTTATTTCATGAAGTAATAATTTATTTAGACAAACATTCATAAATATGTACAGGGCAGTCTAAAAAACTAAATAAATAAAAAAACTAAAATAAACAGGGTCCCCATTTGATTCATATTAGCCCATGGATTAATTTAGATGATGACAATGGTTAACACTATTGCTATGACTGAGTAGGTGCTAAAAAGCAGGCAAATAAATTTTTATGAATTGATTAAATTAAATTAAAATCTAAACCTCTTGGTCAATTTTCCTAAATCAGTTTGCAGAACTCGTAATCACACCGGTGCCAATCTCCATCCCCAACAGCACATGAAAGGAGACGTGGGCCTGCATGTGTGACTGGCGATACGTGCTATAGCCGTAGTGAGGCCTCTTTAAAGCTATCAGCATTCAGACTGAGACCGTCCTCCACGAGAACATCTCCCAGGAGCATGTCTGGGGACGCGCAGATCCAACGGGTAACGATTGGTCCATTAGCACCTGCACCTTCCCTGGGGCAATCTTCCCACAGTGTCGACAAGCCCAATAAATAAACCAACAGCAGATGCGATGGAAGTCAGGGAAAGGTCAGGTGACTGACCAGTGTCCAGTGCTATCGACACTCAGCCAAGATTCTGCCTAAATCCTGGCACAGACACCAACTGGCAGCGTTTT
>CM056383.1:68058869-68180848 GCA_029718625.1 Synaphobranchus kaupii
AATGGAAATACGGCTCCTGACAACCTCGCAGAACAAATAAACTTCTCATTGTCGTGACAAATCTCCCTTAAATGCCTTCTGGACTGTAGGCTTTGCACCCGCCACCGTTATTCACGCAGTCATGACTGATGACCTTGGCTACAATATTTTTTTCGTGAGATTGAATTTAGATTTCCTCCTGATAAAATTCCTACATTGTCTTCCTAATTGCCCATCTGGGTGTGGAATGTGAGCTGCCATTCTGAAATAAACCTGCGTGTCAATTATACCCACGCAAGCTGAATCACTGGTCGAAAGATTTTTTAAAATTACTATTTCTCTTAATTAATTTGTTTAAACAGTGGAAATGCTGTCTCATTCAGAAATATTTCATAATTCACCCAAGTGAATTGCTCTAAACTCAAGAGCCTGGAACCAGATAAGTAATAATTGGTTTTTGATGAATTTGAAAAGTCCACGCAGGTTAGACATCACAGAATTATTACTAATGGTTAGGCTTGTCTATTAGTTTTCCTCTAAGCGAACTGATGAGTTCATCGTGGTGACTTGTGGCTTGATCTCTGACCCGTACCTCACAGAAAAAGTTAAGTGCCCTGGATTTGGGTCCTGTGACATAGGAGAGATGACACTTTTAAAGCCCATATATATATTTCACCCTGACAGCCTCTACTCTCTAATTAACTGAAGTAACTCCACTGAGAAAGGCTTATGACAGAATAAGAGTGACCATACTAATCAACTCCCAACAATAGGGATGTGACCTATATGTTCTGATCCAGGGAAATAAACTCCTCCCTGCCAGATCCTTCTCTCTCTCTCTCTCTCTCTCTCTCTCTCTCTCTCTCTCTCTCTCTCTCTCTCTCTCTCTCTCTCTCTCTCTCTCTCTCTCTCTCTCTCTCTCTCTCTGAGTTGGCATATTTTAAATTGGTGGGCAATATCAAGGGTTTCTGGGGGATTTGGGGTGTGGGGTATTGTATTTGTACAGAGAATGAAGAGGGGCAATTAGACCTACTCTTCTAGCTAAGAAGAGCTGTATAGGTCATTGTTGTTTTTCTTGGTTTCTAATTGTGTTTGTTTGAAACTTTGGGTTTCTCGGAAGGGTTTATTTTTAAGTTCTGTGTTTTTATTTTTTACTTTCTTTATTACCCCTTGCCTGTGTGAGTGGATGCTCTTTTAAGGCTTAAAATAAGTGAACACGTAGGTCTCTCCTTTTTTTCCTTTTTGTTTGTGCAATAAAGGAGACCTAAAAGTAAAAAAAAGTCTCTCTCTCTCTCTCTCCACCACTGTCTAATAATAATGCTGTCAGTGTGATTTAAAGAGCCAGTGGCAGCATGATAGTGGCCATGTTTGTATGTATAATAATTCATAAATCCCCAAGCAATGGAGCCTGAATAGAGGAATATAGACATACGACGCATCCAGCTGCTCCCCCTGCATTCTCTCAGCGCTGCAGCCCAAGGGCTGAGAGGGATATTTAATATTCTGCCACAATTAGTGGCCTCTGACTGTGAGATGACAGATGGCTATTGGAACATATTAGAATGGAACTCTTTCACAGATGTCATTTTGAGCTATACTGTGAGACAATATAGCTCAGAGAAAAAAATAATTGAACTATTAGTAACAATAATGCATATATTTCTCTTGTATGTTGTAAGTATGTTCACTTCATACATCAAAACCTTTCTATTTATATACAGATATCTAAATTCACAGCCTACATTTAAAAAAAATAGTTTCATGTTGATTTATTTTAGAGCCGTACATTTATTGAATACAAAGTACCTAATGAATTCTTGTTGTACGTGCTATAAATATGTATAACAAATGATGTAGCAAAGCTCTCCATGCTAAAGAAAAATACATTTTGGCATGGATAGCTAAGCTACACCTCATAATTATGACTGTAAATTACACAATTACAAAATAAAAACTAACAATTCCACCCCCTCTGTTATCTAATGTCTGGATTTACTGTGAAACATTTTCAGTCTTTCAAAATAAGGGACATGCGAACATCAACAGTTTCTCATATTGGACATCAGCTGATAATGCATTTGCTATGCTAAACAAAACGGCTAAATAAACATTTTGAGCGCCCAAAACAGCTTTCAACAATCGACACTGAGCAGCCATTCCATCTGTGCTTTCTTCAAATGTTTACCGTGTTAATTTTCAGTTCATATGAAATTAAATCCTTGTTCTAGCCTGACATTTTTGCCCCTGCATATTTGTTACTTGTTGAAATGTGTCACACACTGCAGGCATGCCTTGGGTAAATTAGCAGGCCAGTTTGGAAAGAGAGTGTTGGAAAATAGCAACCTGACAACAAGATACATACTTAAGGACTGGTGAGCATTCTGAATTCAGATTTTTTTTCTTCAATATTTTTTGGTGGGATTAGGATAATTTGGGTGGACAACAGCTCATCCAGGCCAAACACATGCAGATATATCTTAATTCATATTCTGTAGCTGCATTCATTTACATGACCAAGTCATGTTTCATAAACACTCAAATACCTTGCAAGTAAATGTGCACTGGCAAATGTAAAAAATAAAATGGTTGCCAGATGGACAGATGGATGTCTAGTCAAAGTGAATCGAATTCACCTACATGCTTCATATGGACAAGGTCCGTGCCATTCAATAAATCCAGGGTTTTATTAAATTCCAAAGATATTACTCTAGGCCATGCCAAAATCATATAAATGGATATGGCCCTGCAATCGTATTTCTCAACAGCACTTATAGATCATAGAGGTTAGTTTGTCAGAAAAGGCAGTTTTTCAGTGTATATAAAGAGAAACGGGTAAACAAATCAATCACATGTTTGGTTTGTATTGGTTTACCTGTAATCCTTTCATAGGCTTGAGCTTGCAGAGGAAAATACAACCGATTTCCCATCGAGAGAGAGGAGATAGAGAGAGAGAGAGAGGAGATAGAGAGAGAGAGAGAGGAGAGATAGAGAGAGGAGAGAGAGAGAGAGAGAGAGAGAGAGAGAGGAGAGAGAGAGAGAGAGAGAGAGAGAGAGGGGAGAAAGAGATAAAGAGAGGGGGGGGGGGGGTTGCAGATGTGCAAAGAAAAGGAACAGAGGTATGTTATTAAGTGTTTGATTCGAGCACTGATGCCAATTTCTCCAAAGGGCATCAGCTTCAGTTTGTGGGCCTATTCATATGCAGTTTAGCTTAGGAGGCAGGATCATTCATATGCAGTTAGTTTAGGAGGCAGGATCATTCATACGCAGTTAGCTTAGGAGGCAGGATCATTCATATGCAGTTAGCTTAGGAGGCAGGATCATTCATATGCAGTTAGCTTAGGAGGCAGGATCATTCATATGCAGTTAGCTTAGGAGGCAGGATCATTCATACGCAGTTAGCTTAGGAGGCAGGATCATTCATACGCAGTTAGCTTAGGAGGCAGGATCATTCATACGCAGTTAGCTTAGGAGGCAGGATCATTCATACGCAGTTAGCTTAGGAGGCAGGATCATTCATACGCAGTTAGCTTAGGAGGCAGGATAATTTTGACCACAGTATCTTCTTATTGCAAGTACCACACTGCGAGAGAGAATTGGCCTTCTTTTATTAATTTCACAGGTGTATCCTTGCATGAGACAAAAACCCTGGTCCATTCATTTACTCAAATGCTTGAAATATGTATGAAACTCCATTCATCAAAGGTCGAATTTCCACACAAAGTTGCCAAGGCTACGGAAGTATGGATCATTTCAAAACAGTTCGCTAAACGGGTCATTATCAGACACACAAAATCAAAAGTCTGTCTTTTCTTTTTAGATTATATATGCCTAGTTTGTCAGGACCCAGTACTACTACTTACAACCCATTATGAGTTTGACTATCCAACGAAAACCAACTTTAAATCCGGCTAGCACCGGTCAGATGCGCGCCACTCTAAGCATACGTTATGTAACTTTAGTTGCTAAGCTAACTGAAAACACTGCTGCGCATGCCTGATCAGTTCTTCTTGTGCGGACAAAATCCAATGGGGAAAAGCGCCAGTTGCGTATCTTGTCATATATCTAAAATCTTTGGCTCGGCATTAGTCAGATGCTATTTTTTTGCCAGCTAGGTGGAGTTGAAGGAGAAAGGAGGCAGCTGAAGTAGGAAGTATTGGCTATTCTAAGTAAGACAAGAAGAGAAAAGCTGGAGAAAGAGAGAGATAGAGAGAGAGCATTAGGTAGAGAGAGGGAGAGAGATACGGTCGACAGACAGGAGAGAGGTTTTTTGTGTAATTCACCATGCCGGTCAGGTAACCAATGCTTTTAGAACCTTCACAGAGACATCTCCCATCACTCTCTTTCTGACAGCTGGGTGAGAAAGGCATTGACATTTTGTGTAATGGTGATGCAATGCACTTATATTTTGTGGAAAGGGGGGGAAAAAAGCATGTTATTGAAATTTTGTTTACTGACAGTATGGAAAAAATGTCACACATTCATAGTTCATGGTTATTTATTGAGCTATATACTGTGTTGATGTGTTTGGACTACTGATAACAAATGAAAATGCATGATAGACGTAGGGAGTGTTGCAAATACACAATAGTCGACAATTGAAGACCCTGGTGCTAAAAGTACTGGTCACATTTTTAGACAAGTTGAGCATAGAATAATACATGTTGTGTTTGTTTAGCTAAGTCCACCCTATAAATATTGTTAACAGAAAAGGTGCCTAAGCAATGCATAAAAACAGCAAAACTTTTAATGGCTGATTTTATGGATCAATGATATTTTCGGATTTGATTTGATTTTGTGACTTCAGTACTTTTAGCACCAGGGTCTTCAATTGTTGACTGTGTACCATTTAATTAAAGTCAAATGTTTTGGTATTTCCAAATCTGGAAGGTTGAAGACTGGATATTGTGATGAGCTTTTGAATATTTTAAGGCAAGAAATGTTCAGAAATAGGCCTTCCAAAATGGAACAGGCTACCCGATAATATGAAGAACATCACAAACTATAATAGCTTCTCACGTGACGACAAAACATGGACCCTAAGCAATCAACGTCATCAGCACTGATGGAAGACAGATGGTAGGGTCCTTAGGCATTAGTGCTGTTTGAGTACGTCACCTGGCACTTTTACTGTGTACTTATTGTGTACTTTGTATTGACCCTTTTACTATGTAGGAGGTATTTTACTGTGTTGTTATGTATATTATTTAGCACTTTAACTGTGGCACTTTAATATGTAAGTCTATTATATGTTGTTGTGTACCTATTGTATATTTGTTTATTGTCCAGGACTACAGATGGAAATTAGCCTCTCACTAAATCTGGTGCACCCATCTTTTTATTTCATGCAAATGATTAATGTCTGTGCACACTGTCCTGTGTATAAACCAAATAAACTAAAACTAAACTAAACTAAACATTTCCGGGGTGCTATTTCCGTGTTTGGCTACTAGACGTATTGGCACTTCAACTCCCACCATTCAAAATGGTGCAAATCAACAGTTAGAAGTGATGTTGTGTACCTCTGTGTACAAACAATAAACAAAAAAACAGCCATATTTAAACTGTCATTCATTTCCTGAGGAAGTCCATAAGGAGAGTAGAAAGTCTCTTATTTAAAATACAAAAAGTATTATAAATGTGTAGTGCTACCGGCAACATTTCAATCCTAATAATAAATTGTGGGGTGCATATACATTTTAAATATAAAAAAAAGAAGTTTTTTTTCACTTCAGATACAGTAGTCTCAGTTTGTGGGATACCCTGATAATATTACTGCTCCTCAAGTTGTGTGGCTCTTGGCTTTTTTCATTGACCTGTAGCGTCACGCTAACACTAGCACCTGTCTATTACATTGGATGTTGTTCCTAAGAGAAAATGAAAGGGATATTTTATGACATTACATTACATTACACTCATTTGGCAGACGCTTTTATCCAAAGCGACGTACAATAAGTGCATATTGAAGGTCATTGACACGACTACAAAGCAGATCCGACAAAGCACAACTTTCTCACAGCGTAGGTAATAAACATGAGTAGTACACACAGTCAGCTATACATTCTGAACTATAAAATAACCAGAAAAAAAGTTAAATAGAAAACAAGCAAAAAACAGGAAGCGAGTACTATAGAATGGCCCTATATAGGTAGTTTAGTCGATGAATGTGATTTAGTCGATAAATGTGATATAGCAGTGGACACCAGACAGGATGTTTGTTTAGTAAAGCCCAATCATTATTCAGCATCTTGCTAACTTCTTCAAAAGCACCAGAAGTACTTCAGTAACATTTCTTGCGGTAGGTCTGTGAGAACTTCCACCGAACTTTACCCCCCCCCCCCCCCCCCCCCCGGTTTGAAGGCATGCATTTACTTCTGCTCGTGAGTGGAAATACAGAAGCATGTTGTCTGTGCCTCCTGGCTCTGCATCTCTCTGTAAAGCTTCTCTGAGTGCTGGATAAGCCCATTGCTGCGTTTAAATAAATGCATTCATGATGTTTTCCTGTCTCTGAACCTGAGTCAGTCCCTTCATATTTTTGGATCTACCTCTCCACTGAGAAGACTTTGTTACAGGAGAAAATGAACAAAGCAACACAAAATATAAAAGCAAATGTAAAACAATGATCGCACATTGATTAAAAGAAAGTTTTTAAAAGTTTTAAAAGGTTTAAGAGTTGGCAAGTTTGAGCTCCTTAGGCAGGTATTTGCAGAGTCTAGGAGCCCTGGTGGAAATGGCCCAATCACCTTTAGTCTTGAGCCGAGACGAAGGACTGACAGGAAGGGCAGGGAGCACAGAGATGGAGAGAAACTGGGACAGGAAGTGACAGACAGGCCAGCCAAAACAAGCACAGACACTGCGGAGAGGAGCAGACTGTAAGTACAAGAGAGAAACCTGGAGCTGTTTATAGGTATAATATTACTGTCATTACCCAGGGTACCCTGCCATATGGAGGGGAGGTAAACAGGATGCAATTATTTCAAACGTAACTGTTTTATAGTTAATGAATATGCAGGAAATGTGCATAATTCATATATAATAACCTCAATTAAGGCTATAAAGAGAATTTGTTCCTGATTTGAGTACACCCACCCAGCCACACGCATACACACACACAGGCACACTTGCACTCACACGCACACGCATACACACGCACACGCACACGCACACACACACACACACACACACACACACACACACACACACACACACACACACTATGGCTTTGCATTATGTGCCATGAACATTCATTCATTGTTCCCCACACAGCATGTCGATGACAGCAAATTTGCACAGGTCTACAAGAAGGCCTTGCTATACATTTTAAACATTTTTTTTCAGAAAACAAGATGTCTGAGGATTAACTGTAGACTTTATTTCACTCAATGGATTCACTTTGAAAATGTGGTGGGAACACAGATAGCTCTTACCTGCTCACTAGCCCTATATGTCTGAACCTGATAAAAGTTACCAGGTATTTTCCCAGTACTGGATACCCTCACTACTGGAAGGAGCTACCACTTCATGGTTGGATTTTTTTTTCTTGCTTTGAATGATATAAACTACCATGCATAATTTATAGGATACAAACCTAGAGATTCTTCAGAATGCATGCTTTGCACAACTTTTGATTATTTGCTTCACAGGTGGTCTTAAGGCTGAAATATTTTCCTCTGCAATACAATTTGAGATATAACGTCAATATTGCAAGGCAACAGCCTGCCATTATCCAATTGATGAAATGTCAAAACGGTTGCAATTGATTACTCATTTAGTCAAATGACTGACCTTATGTGGATATGTGCTTGGTTAGGACTGCACGTGGAGAGGAAGCTGTTCTAGTCGGCCAGTAGGGGGCAGAATTCCTTCGAGAAATAGTAGAAAACCTTTGTGGAAAAGCCCTTGAACTGTCGCGAGGCCCACCTTTGAGTGGTACTGTTCCACTCAGTGAAGATTTAACAGCACTTGTAATGAGCATGGACAATTCCCCACTGCCCTGGCAAAAGTCACAATCTCCCATAACCCCATAATTAATCAAAGGAATTAGGAAAGCTTTTTTAAAGAGTTGTTTCTTCATAGAAAGAGAACAGCGCTACTGAAATATAGTACCGCTCATAATTAAATTTATGATGAAATAACAGACTCCTATTACCCTGTATCGAATGAGAGGTAGCAATTCACTAGTCATTATGCTATATGTATTTGTCAATATAATCATGTATTGCTTACTACCAGTCTAACCGGATTATATAGAGACCAGCAGAGCACCGGATCGGCACGGCGCCCTGCTTTGAATTTATACCCATGACCGTGCAGTTTATTTCAACACTTGGCTGGATTGAAAGAACATTAAAACGGCATCATTTCCTGACTTTCAATGATCCTCGGCTAAATAATTTAGACGCATGTCAAGCTAAATTAAATAGAGCACAGTGATTCTGAAGGGGGAATATATTTCCCTTGGTTTTGATGAAGCACTTTGCGCAGAGGAGACGTGGCCAGGCCGGGGAAAAGCACAGCTGCGTTATTGCATCATTCAACATCGCATCAGCTTGCAAGTCGTGGCCAGTTCAACGTTTTAATCCCGACATTATGAGCCATTTGACATCTGTGTGATTTTTATATACGGCGATCGGAATATCAAGGATAACAAAACCACGGTAATTACCGTTTTTTTCCTAATGCAGCGTCCATAGTCGGCACTGAGGTGTGGTTTTATTGTGAAATAGCTGCTTTGGCAGTTTCTTTTATCCAGGGAGACAGGCAAGGATTAATAGTTGTAATATATTTATTTTGTTCATACTGACAAATGCACTTGCGACTTTATGCTGAAATACAATAAACTAAGCTAATTATCTATAGAAGAGAAGTATACCGCCCCTGAGCGGAGCAGTACATCAGACCACCAGAAGGGACAGTAGAGAGTCATGGGGAAGGCAAATGCAATGGGAACAACAAATCTACACTGAAGGAAATAAGACATCTGGGGAATAATTTACCAAACATGCACAGGCATGATTTCCATCCTAATCAGTTCGTTTGATTCATTTTTAGACGCAGTATGAGCGTTACCAAGACAACGTTTTTTCACGAATCGCCAATTTTGACATCATAAACCCTGTCCATTTCAGGTTTTCCAAAAATGGGAAAGTACAGAATGTTCTTTGACACCTTCCGTACAACAAACATAATATGAAATAGCCGTACTGAACACCGCAGTGACATGAATCCAAAGAAGGAGTTGTGTTTTTTTTTTTTTGAGCCAATACATGATGCCTCGATATGCAGTATAACAGAATAAAGGATTCTCATCCAGATTCAAGCGGCTTACCCATCTGTCAGTTTCAAGCCATAATTCAGTTGAGTTCAGTTACACTCTCTTATCCCTGACAAATACCAATTATGTAATCAATGCTGACACTTTTGATCCACCTCTCTTATTTCAAAGAGTATATCAAACATACAGTATATCAGACATCCTGCTTTATTTACTGCAGTTGGCTACTAAAAGTTAAACAGAGTGTGAGTTATACTCAGTGTAAGAAACACTCACTCAAAAGTGGTTATACAATTTTGGAGCTCATGAATTAAGGTGTTTTCACAAGTAGGTACCAACTGATAAATATTTCTGGATTGAATGTAATCATTCTAGCAGACAGTTTTGGGCATTTTGAGATCTATAGTTTATTTAGTGTTGGGTTAGAAGCTATGGCAGGAGAACTTAACGATAATCAGGACTACCACCCATGGGGAGAGCAGAATTTGTGCGCCAAAATGCTGCCAGTTTGAACAGAGACTAATGACTGTGTTAATGAAACTATCTATTTATCTAGTGAATGGGTAATTAGAGGAGGAGAGAGGGGAAGAGGCACAGAGGAGACAGGAAGCTGCTCGGAGGTTTAAATGAGCTCCAGCTCTGTTCGGAAGAACAGGGAGGTTGAGTATACGGAGAAAACAAACAACAGTCTGGCATCTCCTTCTCATTTTCGTCCAGATGAATAAAGAGCGCTGGCATTGGCCAGCCTCTGTTTGTGGAAGCCATTTGGGTGGAACTGTGACAAAGATTTAGAGGGATTTGTGCAAATATTTATTATATAAAATGTCATTTTCAACGGAATCTGTTTTGAGTCATGCTGCTGACATACTTAGGCCTGGGTTCAATCAACAAGCCTTGACTTGACTTGCAAATAAATGCGCATTTGACCATGAAACCTTAATTAGTTTATTTGTTTATTTATTTATACTTTCATTTAAATGTATTTATATCTTCATTCATTCATTTATTTAACATTAATTACATTCATTTGGTAGATAATCTTATCCAGAGCAACTGACATTCTTCATAAACACAGTTCGGCAAACTAAATGGTGAGTGCTGAATTTTACAAAGAAAAAGTTTTGAAGAGAAAGGACACACATTTAATCATAAATTGAAGACAACTGTTCATTTAATCATGCTCCCTCTACCTTTCATGTACCTTCCTCTTGTTGAGAGAACTATATACAGCAGGACATTTTACAACATCTCTGTGTTTTATGGCAGTGCTGCAAATCTGCCATCTTTGTTTCTCACTGAGGATAGAGGGACTATCTAACATTTTGAGAACCGAAGCTAAAGCTGAACCAATCTTGCAACAGGACACTGAGGTCTTCAATTCCCGGCCGTGACTTTACCTGAATTTTTAAAGTAATAAATAATGAACAAAAACAATGAATGTCAAAGGAATCCACCAACTTTTTTGCATCTGTGTTAGCTCTATCTTTAGCTGCAGACGGAAGCTTAGCTCCTGCATTAATCCTATGAAGTGAGGTAAATACACCTTCCAGCATCTCCAAAGATGAGTTATTTACACGATGCATCTTGCATATTTGTGACTAGTACAAATAAAAACAGAAAAAAACAAGATCTTAGTTGTTTTAGGGGCGGCTGCATTCGGAACTAACATTGACGAATAACTGTTTATCCATCTGCTGGGCGCAGTGATTAGTTGCAGCGTACCGACTGTCGAACTCAACACGTTTGGTGCTGTAGGGTTGCCATGTAAGCCATGGTTAGCAGCTAGTTTGTTAACAGTGTAAGCAACACAGCTTCAGTCAGCTGGTTTTTCTTGGAGGTAATGTTCTGGCGCGAGGCTGGGAGACTCACACCTGACAACCCTCAACTCTCGCTTCAAGCCGAGCTGCACAGCTCTCAGTGTGCCCAGTGGACAGATTTATGTTATGAGACATAGTTATGGACATAACTGACATAGTTATGAGAGAATGGCATGCAAATAATGAGCGTTATCTGTGAGCAACTGAGAGTGCCATATGACACAATTACACACCTCCAGAGCCGGCCACTGGCATAAACACTCTATGCAGTCGTCACTGCATGAAAAGAGGATTTTCTGGAAGATATTCGATATGTTAAATTTCGGAGAAATTTGCTGTGTGTCGGTTGTGAACGGTAGTTTCCCATGTTGACACGTATTTTATATTCACTGAAACTTTGGGGATTTCTGGACTCGGATATTCACGTTTAGGAGAAGTGGAGGGCCGTGTCTGGTAATTTATGGCAAGTTTCTGGACAAGATTATGTCAGTTTCTGACAGCCGACTTGCATCCGCAAATGGCCAGATACAGTCCGTTTTTGAATTTGTGCACTGTAATGTCCGCCCCATAAATATAGCTTTTCATGCAGTATTAGGTCCACAACCTTCCCTGGACCACACAAGTTTATTTATTTATTTATTTATTTATTTTATAATGGAGCACTTTGGGGCCTCAACAACATTCCTGGTTAAAGTAATTAATAGCTAGGCCACCAAAACCCTTGGGTCGGCTCTTTTCCCTGAGCATGTGACCTAGGAAGCATTTAACCCATATTTCCTTGCTGTTACTCAGCATGTCACCGTAGAAGACCTTGATTAGCTCGTTAGCTGAATCCGGTGTCATAGCGGCTGAGATGGAATGAAAGCTTGTGTCCACGCTGGCACTTTTCAGAAAAAGATTGTGCACCCCTGTGGTAACTGAATGATTAATCGACACAATTAAGCCTTGACAATGCGTTGATCTGGCTTCAGATCTCTGTGCAGGAGGACGGAACTTCAGGAAGTGAGGAAAACGAACATCTCTAAATATGTCACCTATATTTAATGCTCGTCAGATTAGGTTCTGCTATGTGGCTTAAAGTCTTCTTATTAATAATGTATGGGGTACATTAAATAAATAAATAAAGGAAAAAGATTGTCTGATCCAATCACTGCCTGCTTTCTTACGGCTTAACATCTTGTTCTAAATCTAAAAATGGTCAAATAATGAGAAATGAAAATAAAGAAATAAATTCCAGTAATACTACTCAGCCATTTTTAATTCTACTATAAATGTCTAATTGGAAGCAGAATATTCACTGTAAATGACAATGCAAGTAGATGTTATCAAATTGAATGTCTTTGTGAAATTGTGCCATTGCATTCAGCTTTATTTAATTTTTTGCCGTCAATGAAGTAGAGAACTGCTGGTGTTTTGCATGATGAGCAGTTTTAGTTTAAGTTTTTCACAATTATGCGAAAATTATGAACGTAATTAAATCTCATTACGAAATATTATCTGATACTGCAGTTTTGAGTGCCTGCTTTAGTACCTGTGCTCATTTAACATGAATACTTTGGGCAGAAGTTATACACATCTCTCTCTCACATCTCATACACATCTTCCCCCTCATCTTCTTCTTCCTCTCCATTTTCATCATCATCATCATCATCATCAGCACGATCAACATAACCATCTTTATTACTGTGGCTGACTTACTGTGGTTGGAGTTTTTGGATCTCTCCCTATCCCTCATTCAGTGGGTTGAATCTGAGCCCGTCTGTAGCTATTAATTACTTTAGCCGATCGCAAGCATCCAGACGAAACCAGATGTTGGACATCCAGCCGAGCTTATTAGCATAATATAAAGCATTAGCATGAAGAATGGCAATTAGCTCAGGATTATTATGAAGAAACCAGTATATAAATCAATTCAGGAGCCAGATTTTTTTTTTTCCTAGCACAGTAATTGCCAATCAGACTTGTTGGCCCATCCCATTGCTACAACATATTTACATAATTAGGGAGGGCACACAGTAGCATTTGTATCCTCTTGCCAGCAGTGGCTTCTTTCTTTGTTTGATAAACCACCAGTTAGTCTATGAAGTTCAGACTGCAAAAAACTTGACACTTTTGATAAGTGGGCCTAACAGTTGTGCAATCCCAATTGCACAACAATCCCAATCTCAATTACTTGTGAAAATATTTCTGTGCCACTCTCCACTCTGTTTTCTGGGGAGTGCACGCCTTCCCTTAATATGGATTTCAATGTGGCATTTTAAATATAGATTTAATTATCTGATATTTATCGGTAATGTTGGCCTAACTGCAATTAAATTGTGTTTATCGGCGGGGCGAGACTCCTGCTGTTTGAGGAGCAATTTCAGGCTCTGCGTTCTCCTGCTACCGCATGCATGCCGCAAAGTGATTGGTTGACAGCAGCCCTGGTCTTCTGACAGCTGCAAGGGTACGTGCGTCAGTTTGGGGGGGGGGGGGGGAGTGCTAACTAATTGACCGAACGCTGTGAAAATTTCAGGAACTCGCTCAGCCTTCTAGATGGCAGATCAATTTTATATCACCCATGGTGGGTAGACTAGCGCTCACTGATTAATTGAAAAGGGTTTTTTTTTTTTTTTTTTTACTATTGATGAGAGATTTAATAATAACAGACAAGCGGAAGATAGTCCTTGCAGACTTGAGTTACCGGATGTGTGCAACGCTCCCCCAAGATATAAGAGAAATTACAAAGGGCCACATACCCAGATGCTCATAAGCACAACACTACCAACATTAGGAACTACTATGCCACTGTAATTAAAACTGCCATTGCAGTACACACAGTACCAATACAACTGGAGTCCCTATAGTCATAATATCCTAATAAGTAATATTTTGTTATATTACATTCAATTGAATTCACAACTTCCATTTCTGTTATCCCAGAGATGGTCCTCAGTACCCATAATGTCAACTTGATCACAAACTTAGTACTTTAAGTTTTTAATAAATAGAATCCACCCTCAAATGTGCAATTATGTACATTTATGGCCACTTGAAAGCCCATATTGGTATGCATTTTCTGACTAATAGCATCAGAGAATTGTAATTACAGAATACAATTTTATCAAACCCCACCTCTACTCTAATCCAATATAGGCACTGGCTGGAATCAGAGGAGCTAACACACAGGGATTATTTTAAAAGAGGAACGGGTCTGGGAGACCGGTCATTCATCACTTATTGCCGTCTGCAAGTGAGATTACCTGCTGAGGACGTGCTCATCTCAAATGGGGTCTTTCGGGGTGAGAAACACCTTCAGTTTTTTCTTTTTTTTTTCCATGGGCTTTATAAGTGAAGCATGGCATTTCAACACCGATAAAGTATGCATCAGATATGCGATGTCAATTGAGGATATAGAGGCTATATAAACACTATCTAAAAGAAATGGAATATAACATATTATATTTTAATAATTATATAAATGCCGTTAAATTTTTTCCGGACTATATTATACGCGAGCCCCTGTTCCAGTGATTAATTATTAAAGATGTAAGATACAGGTCCTCTCCATAAAGGCTTGGAAGTGTGTGAGTATCACCTGATATATATATATATATATAGAAAAAGATGAAAAAACATAATAAGAAGGGAAAGTGAAAGAGAGAGAGAGAGAGAGAACTGGTGCATTAGATTAATAACTGCATTTGTGACTACCTCATGTCTTTCTGGGAAATGTTCAATTAGAGATGCACCATTAGGTCATAATTTCAATAAGAACTCTGGAACAGGCTGCTTCTAACATGATGATGCATACATACGCCATATTAATCTTTTTACTGAGATGACTCAAGCTCTGGTCCTTGTAAAAAAGTTTGCTGGCTGCCATGGTGACAGCAGGGACCTGTTGCTATGGGAAGAGATGTAATGGCTGCCTGTATTCTCCTCAAGAAGGTGGTGGTGGGCGTGTTTGTGTGGCCCTGGTAATATTCAGTGCTTGACCTTCATAATGCATAACCATTGTCATCATTCAAGGCTGTCAGTGTGCCCTGTTCTTCAATCATGCGTATGAATGAACAAAGCCCGTACTTTTTTGATACTACCTTTTTTGAGTTAAAATTCAAGTCAGAACTAAGCAGAGACTGATGATGTTGGCCCTGATTGGCTGATGCCAAGTTACAGCACTGAAAGGCGGTCGGGTCCATTTATGGTAACTGGCTTATGTAAGAACTGACAAAACTACTATTATGAGAAATAAGTTGTCAAAAGCAGAGCTGAACACCATAATATGTTGTCAAAAGATTTGAGACCAAACATTAATCATTTAGGAGGTAATTCAGCTTAGCTGCTCAATACCTCTAACAAAAATTTCCCCCTGCACTCAACAATAAAGGTGATGATTGAAAATAATAATTGTCCACCCAGTTATGAAATCCCTATTCTCAGGCAAAGGTTATTGATATCATGTGACAAGGCCAGTCGTTCTATGGGTGCGAGCTCAAAAATGTGTATTTACACCTATCATATCGTTCCCAAATGGTGCAAACTGAAAACTAATTTTACATGAGGCAAATTCAAAAGACCCTGTCGTTTTTAAAGCACAAGCTTAATCTGACCCATTAGGTCCATGGTGAATCTTGCTTTAGCTCGAGCAAACCTTCGGTAAACCTTTACTGCTGCACTTGTTAGTTCTTCTCACGTTTGTATTCTACTGTTCTGCCCCGCCTTGTAGGACTGGATAACAATTATGCTTTAAAACACTGGCAGAATGTTGAGTTCGTATCAATAACTGTTGATATCCTTGATGATAAAACATTAAGACAGGTCTCTGAGCAAAATTGTATTACTTGTCTGTCAGAAAATAATGGCAATCTGTTTGAATATTCCATATTTTCAACTTTATTTTGTTTATCTCATTGAAGTTTTTTTTATCCCATGTGCTTATTTGCCTGGAGAGTAATTATAGCCATAGCTCATTCTCTGGGGTACGGACAGCTTGCACACTTACAGCCCATTCTAATTATCAGTACAGCAGGGGCTTTCAACATTCGAGACGTTCGTTTGTCACCCTGTTGCTGTTGTTTTCTTCTCATGTGGCAATTGCCCATTAAGAAAATATATTTATATATTTATAAATATATTTATAATAGACGGATTTATTTTATTTTCAAGTTGGAAGTTTGAATGTTGGAGATGGTGCTGAAAACTCACTCTTGGGCCTTATCCTGATGGGCAAACCTCAGATTTGGAAACTTAATATCATAGTGAAAATAAAATTTGAGAAAATGATTAATCTATTTATTTATTTTAAGTTAAATAAAAAATAAGTGCACAAAAACAAACAAAAAAAACAACAAATGTTGTCGATTGTGCACAATAATTATTAATATTTAATGTCTCCATTTGTTCAAGCATCCTCCAGTTACACATACAATATCTGTGCGGCTACTTCCTGTTTTTGAGGATGCTGGTAGTAAGGAATCAGGTAGGTGGCTGAGGTCAGAAGAAATGTGAATGATCCATTATTTCCTGAAAGCGAGCTCAAGTCACAAGTGTGAGAAACAGTAGTGTTGCCTACAGAGACATTTACAAAGCACTTAGAGTCCACAAAGGACTTCTCTGCTGAAAAGTACAGGTGCTTTGAACCTTGGAGACCTGCTTTGCTCTTGACGGGCAAGCTTACATTCTGGAACGAGGCCAGCGTAAGCAATAGAAGCAAACGCTGGACAACAAAAAGCTTCTTTTCTTTTTTTATTCATTTTTTAATTTTTTTTGTTTTTCTGTTATATGCTCATGTGTTGCGTGTGTGTGTGTGTGTGTGTGTGTTATTTTGTGTGTCCATGCCTTACAAAATGTCATCCAAAATAAATAACTGTCCATAAATAAAAGTCTTCATCCACCCCCATAGAGATGTCTGTGGGTGCAGGTGAAAATCATGCATGCCTTAAAAATGTAATCCAAAAATGAATAAATCCTGGCTTTATCCACCTCATCAACCCAGATAAAGACTAGGGCATCAAGCATTGTTCTGCTTGTAATTCCGTCATCTTATTTCCATGGAAACCCGCGCCAGTCCCTATACGTGAGACCCGGGTTTTGCGCTCTCTTCTTTAACGTGGCGCTAATGGGGAGGAACAGAGAACCGAGGACAATCTTCACACCTCGCCCATCTCCAGATCTCTAGTGTTTCAATCAAGAGATGTTTCTAGACGCCTGCTTTTCCGTGACCACGGGCAAGATGAACAAGCTGTTGACCCATGTTCCCATGCTCTCAGCAGTGATGGAAAAATCATGCAGCATGGTTGCTGGCAAGTCAGATATACGTACAAGTTAGTTTGATGACTTTTGTTTGGATGTGACACGGTAAGGCATCTATAAGACTTTACTGGGGCAAGATAATACTAGGTAGCAGTGATTAACACACAGGAACAGAACTGTGGGTTATCATTATGGCAACGGTGATAGATAAAGATGTACTGCTGATCCAAAGCATGTTCTTGGCGAAGATTAGGAGACTACGCCATCTGGCAGATGGTACAGGTTACCAAGTTGAATAGGTACCCAAATTCTCTCTGGTTCCTCCGTCAATCGGGTAAATCCTGTAGTGTCTTATTTAAAGGACAGTTGTGGACAGTCGATTTGAAACAAGTCAATATCAGCGCTTTATGACAGTAAAATTAACAGTATAGATAAGTAGGGCTGAACAATGTGATATTAATTATTTATGGCTTAACACCACAAAACAGTTAAGGTTGAACCAGGCTTGTTTCTCCTGAATATACCGACGGGGCAATTCTCTTTATCTGCTGGACAGCTGGCTTTAATGGGGTAAACCTCTGCTTCTAGAGAGGCGATGCATTCTGTCCCAGTGGATCGAGGGGAACCCCCCCCCCCCCCCCACAGTCACACAGTGGAACAAAGAAACATTTAAAGTTTTTCCTATGGAACGCCTCAGTGCTACATTAAAGGGTAATGACAACTCTTTTTATAATATTTGGCAACCCTTCCTTGATTATCTTCCTGCTACAGAAAGGGCGCCCACACTTTGTTTTCACAAATAAATCATAGACACCCTTTTTTTTTTTTCCTTTGACATGGTACTAATGTATACAAAATGTATATAATGTCATTTGTATGTCTATTAATGCAACCCATGTATGTTAACCAATGTATTTATTCTTGTTTTGTAATTTGGCAATATCTGTGCTGTCTATTATAAAATACTAATAAAATACTATTTATAATTATGGCTTAACAGGGCTAAACCGAGGGTGAAATCTTCACCTTGCAAACGTTGGAACTGCTTTTTTAGGGAGCCCTGGGACGTACAGGTGAGGGAGAGGAAGAAAAATGCCAGCAGGCCCTCACAGGGGTTTCGGGGAATGATGAAGAGCATGCCACAGCAATTAAAGTCTTCTATGTTGGGGAATGAGAAGGTACCAGATGCCCCAAAAGAGCAATTAGTATCAAAAGGCGACGGTCAGCCACAGAGCCCTGTCTCTACGCCAGCCACTGTTTGATCATCAATCTGTTCACTCTCGCAGGGAGAAGCTGATCTATCACCACAACATTAATGAAAATGATCTGCCTTTATGTCTTAGTTTTTCTGGCTCCCCTTCCCTAAGCACTAAGGTTCTGTGGGGAGCACAGGGTATCTGAGGTGCGTTCAAATTCAGCGAACAAGGCTAACGTTTGTGAACGCTTGCAAACTATTTCAAACTTTTTTCCGTTAAGCTTTGTGTTCGCCGCAAAACGTTTGCAAACATGAGCGAACGGTCTGAAAGGGTAGTTTGCGGCGAACAAAAATGGACGCTGGACTGAGGGACATGTGTTCCCAGATGGAGATTTCAGTTGAAGATAGCGGTAATGCAAACAATTTGGAACGTTCTTGAAAAGCCGTTCAAATTTAACCGTTCAAAGAAAACACGTTTGCCGCGCACGTTCGGCTCAGGTGCGATCAGGGATAGTCATATCTGCAGAGGTTTCTAAAACATGGCTTATAGCACATTAATTTAATGCATTAGCCCGCGGGCGTTCTGTAAAGGTTAAAGCTTATTGGCGTAACTTAAAATTTTAATGCAGTGATATCCACCATATATTCTTATCTCTGCATACAGTAGCATGATAGATATTTAATATAATGATATTAATTATAATAAATATAGATAAACAGTACATACTGTACAGAAGGACAATACAATTAGTGTAATATGGTAAAATGTCTTATTTCTATGTTGCTGCATCAAGCAATAACATGAACAAGTAGGACGACTCATATCTCCTCATAAAGGTCATTATATGGAATATACAGATGAGTCACCTTGGCTCTTTCTCTGCCTGTGAATGGTTTATGAAGGACATACAATGCGTTTTTATGCAAGGGGAGATTATGTGAATGGCCACCCTTTGACTGCAGTTATTTCTGGCGCACAGTGAGGTTGTACGGGCCAAGATTGGGAGGCGTATACATTCGGTCCACTACAATGTAACACAGATGCTTAATAACATTGTTTTTTTTTTTTGCAAAACAACAGTTGCATATTCTCATATTTGGTCCTTGAAGGACAAGTCTAACTCCCTCGGGGTAAATAAGTGAACTGAGAAATGAATTGAGGCTGAAGATAAAGCAGCCATGTTGGAAAGCCCCAGAGTGGAGATCTTAATTCACCAGGATCAGGCACCATAGAACTAAGGGCAAACCTAGGTAATGCGGATTTGGGAGGACCACTCGTTCATCCTCTGACAGATGGCATTGCTCCTGGAACTCGCTTGAGTATCCATATTTCTGGAGAAAATTCCTTCTGTCCAGTTACGAAGGATACAGCCTGCCTTCCTGTTATTGGCCAGCAGGGCAGAAGATGTTCATTTAATAATTCCCATTAGATTCCGGTACATCAAAATTATGTCATTGAATCAATTATGAAAAATAACACAATGATGTAATGATATATAAAATAACTGAGTTCTCAGAAAATTTTTTTTTTACTTAAAAAGTATATTTATTCAACTTTTATTTGAAAATAATAAGACTTCTAAAAAGCCATGGAACCAGAAGATGTGGAGAAAATAATAATAAATTATAATAATACAATTATAATAATAGCAACATCATCAGCACTGCAAACATTAAAGGTTAATTAAATGCCTCTTAGCCATATCTGTCTCATAAAAAAACAATGTAAATGAAAAAAAGAAGTACAAAAACATGACGAAGTTATTGCTATGCAACACACATATAAATGACAATAATTAGCCAACAGTAGAAACACATGAACAAAATATTAATGATGTTATTGCGGCAGTGTAGTATAATGGTTAAGGAGCTGGCCTTGTAACCAAAAGGTTGCAGGTTCGATTCCCAGGTAGGACACTGCCGTTGTACCCTTGAGCAAGGTACTTAACCTGAATCGCTTCAGTATATATCCAGCTGTATAAATGGATAATATGTTAAAAAAAAAGCTAAAAAGTTGTGTAAGTCGCTCTGGATAAGAGCGTCTGCTAAATGCCTGTAATGTAATGTACTCTCCATAGTTCGTTCTGGACATATTCACTGCATAGAAAATCACATGGGGAGGCCACGGGTAATAACTCCCTTCTCGGGTGATGTGAATGACTTTTGTACGATCTCAGTGAAGTGTGAAAGTTTTATGTTTTTTCTTTTATGATGGAACCCCACATGGACAATCTGGATCAGGGCGGTTGAATATTTAGTTGCACGGGCACACGTGACTGTGCCTTTGTTCTGAACCTTGTCGATCAAAAGCTGGATGGGCTCCCCATTGACACCCTGATCGAAAACAGCATCTATGTTATTACTGGTGAGGTTCCCTGTAGTATTGCTCTCATGGTGTTGGAGTGTCTGGTTTAAGGTATTTGTTGTCCCTGGGTCATCCATGGTGGCAGCATTGCAGAATTGTGACCATGGGGCTACAGATTTTAGGATCGTTGGCCTCTCTTTAATCACTCTCAAAAGCCATGCACTACATTTTGTTTTTATTACTGTTTATATGAAGCTTTAATTTGATGTGCAATTGCATGGCCCATTGCACAGGTTCAAAACTCATTAACAACCACCCTGAAGCCAAAAAAAAGATGACCTGGAGTTATGCACATAGTAATAAACAACATTGTGTTTGCCTGTATATATTATTTACCTGGAACTGTACCAAATATTTATAGGTATATCATATTAGAACCTGAATTAGCTATTTTCAATAAATTGTGTCTCTGTGTTGTGTTATAAAAATGCAACACAATGTATACAAACATTCTATACTATCTGACAATAAATAGGCACAAATTATTACAATTTTATGAAAAATGTAGGACAGCGATACACTGATTCTGCTGTTTCGGTTTAAATAGTAAATATTTATCTGTGGTAAATATGAGGAATAAGCTTTGCAATAGCTAATGTTACTATTTGCCGGCACTGGTGCTAGCAAAGTTAGGGTATGAAATTCACTTTTTCACCCACTGGCCAGAGTGGCTTGTGGATTCTAAAAATCACCAGCCATTTTCAACCTTTTACAGTATAATACAACCTGGTTACAGGCCAAATTGGCTGCTAGAGTAAAAATCAGGCACAATCAAAATTTTACCAGCATTTGGCTGGTGGCTGGTGTTAATTTCACACGCTTGGCTATAGTCAACATTCAGTAGGTCAGTTAAAGACAACAGGAATTAAAGATTTAGGTGCACGTTGAGTGAAAATGTTAGCTTGTGGGAGCGTTGGGATATTCACAAATAGTCAATGTAATGTAACTTTTGCAACATGACAGGTTGTGTTCTGTGACCCGTCTAAGTGGGTGAATGAGCTTGACTAAATGGATACAAAAACTGTGCACTCAAAGGTACACGCACAATTTATGCACCACATAGCACCAGCCTGTTTTTGCCAAGCAATGTCACCATGTACATGTACTTCTGGAGTATACCATACAAACCTTAATCTTAGCACTGATATTAATATTGGATACGACTATGACAGTATAGTTCACGCTCATTGAACGGATAGTAAATTGTACTGACAGCTGACTCTACCACTGTCTATAAGTGTCAACTGTAACGTAGTTGGAATGTAAATAGTTGATGATGCTCTTGTAACCTATTGAGTGTGCTTATATACACTACATCAATTTGTGAATCGCTCTGGAGAAGAGTATTCATTAAATGTATAGAATGCTATATTGTGGTCTGTTAGAACATCTTTGAACCAATTGAACAGTAATCCACGCACATTAAGTTACATAATATAGAAACTGTGGAATACTCAATGACATCGTATGATAGATTGTCCTCTATCATTTCAAAGTGAGTGAATGATTATCTCATATGCAATGTGTGAAAACAATAACGCAAATCTGATTTTCTCCCATTAATACCTGCAGACAAGATTCTTTTTAAGAACAACATGAGCTGTAACTAATCTGATTCATCGTGCCTGTGAGCAAGCATATCTCGCACAATGGCCTTGAATAGACGCCTCTGTCACATCAGTCTGCGTAACAAATGGGAATTTTATTAAATCTGTCATTCTGCCCAAAGCTAAACTGATGTGCAAGGGCTTTTTTTTTTTCTCTCCAAATTTGGATGTCTCCCCTAAGCAAACAAGCTTCATCTCAGAATGCAGAAACGCATCTAAACACGATATCACAAACTGCCATCAAACGCATCTAATAGGATTCTTAATGTCATCATGATAACATCCAATTTTTAAGATGGTCTTCATAATAAGGGAAGTTATTATGCACAGTCCTTTCATATGGCAACATTCAGACGCAGTTATTAATATTAATGTAGCTGGCATGCAACTAAACTGTTGAAGGTTACTTTCCAAAATGGATTGCTGCCACACCTTTGATCAAGGTTTGTAAAATTAATTTATGTGGATACGTTCGTAACATGCATGGGTAAGAGCATCTGCTCTATAAATAAATAATGGTAGGCACCATCGTGGCCTTTTTTTGTATTTCCACCCCCACTATACACTGTATATTACTGACATGTTACATCAGACCCTTTGGCTGGGAGAATCAGTTGTTTGCAACAGGCTTTGGAGGGAAAAGCATTCGAATCTGTGTTGCAAACTATCATTATAACTTGCTCTTTAAATAAGGAGCGCTGATCGTGTTTATAGATCGGGTCTATCTGTTCCACATGAATACCTTCACAAATCGATCATACATTTTTTTCCCCCCCCCATCTTGCAGACTAAATTTGGGCTCCAAAAATAAAAGCTTCACTCTACCTAGTGGTGCAAAACAGACACACGCCGGCTCGATGGGCAATGATTTGTAACAGAAACAGACGGTGGTTAGAACATAGATATAGAACCATAGATTAGTCATACGTCATAGTTTAGTGGGACAATTTCTGAGACCGTACCCAGGTAAGATGGGGGCCAGAGTAACCATGGTTCTATATCTATGAGCCAATCATCAGCTATCTGGCTTCTGAGACCCAATTATGACATCACAGTGGGTGAGAAAGAAAGACAGTACATGGCACTTTTGCCACAGGTTCACTGTACCCAGGTAAGATGGCTGCCAAATTGTTCCATTTCAGAATAGCAAATTACTATTACATCACATGATATGTCACATCTATGGTTCTATATGGGATGTAATGCGAAGGAGCTGCACGGCCAAGAACTTCAACAGCGGGAGCTTTTCAGGTGTGGAAAACGGGACTAATGCATCACATTATCTCATAGCACAGCTGAGCCTGCCTACCGCACTGATTGCAGGTAGCTGTGTTTGTGCCCGTATAACCGCCGCCCCACATAAGCAACCTGCAGGATTATCCCACACCTCATTTAAATGTTAATGTCAGTTTCTAATTGAGATTGACAGCCCGGTGAAGTGTCAACTTTTATGCGAGTGTAGTACATTAATGGTACCTGCAAGCTAGGGCTACTTGACCTCGCCCGCCGTATGTGATTGAATTTATACATGCGCTGCCCTGTGAAATCAAGAAAATTTTTTTTTGGATCAAAGTGGTTCATTGAAGTATGTCATTTTTGCATGTTCACATTTAGAAATTGCGTCAGCTTCCACGCCTATCTTAATTTTTTAATTTTTATGAGCTCATCCAACCTTTCATGTGTCCGCCTCCCATCTGAACTCCGAATTTGGTGACATGGGAGTGCATTGTAATTAAATCGAAAAGCACACTGCAAAAGCCAAATCTTAACAAGCATTTTAATCTTATATTTACACTTTAGAATCTTATTTCTGTTACTTTCATTCTAAATAAGACAAAAACATTGCCAACGAGATGAGCTAGTTTTACTCATTTCAAGGTTTGCCAGTGGGGTAAGATAATTTTACTTGTCAAGCAAAAAGTAATTTAAAGTGAGCTAATATTTTCCACTTTAGAGGAAGAAAAAGAGAGATATTTTTTGCAGCGCATAATAAAAATGGCGACATTTTATGGTGGCGAAATTCAAAAGGAAAAACACATACTTTAGTTTGTTAGTGCTATCAGTAGATACTGACTGAAGGCACCTCTTGTCTCTTTCTGAAGCAGGACATTTTAATATTATTTTACCCCCCTCCCCACCAGCTGGAAGGAAGTTCTCTTTTGAGCAGGATATCCTTGTACAAAATGACTGATCAAGTGAACATCTGGAGCAGGGTTCTGTCTAATACCTGCTCAGTCCCCCCATAGGTTTCCTGTCTGCCGTTACACTGATCTGATGGATTAATTTTACAGAAGTAGCATTCAGCAGTGACTCCTCTGTTTTACACCGCTGGTTTTTTGATTGGTTGCGAGAGAAAACTGAGAACAGAAGCAGCGCAGAACTGTTGGATAGCCCTGGATAAACCTCAGGCTCCGAGTGCATTTAAAACATACCACAAAAGCATGTGGAAGCCATTTCCTCAGTTTTCTGATATAGCTCAGTAAAGCTTGTTATAGTTTAACGTAACGTGTACCGTGTACCGTGTAACGTAACGTGTACTTGTTAACTTGAGATCATGGTTAAAAAACAGATGGTAATTTCCTTGAAGCCATACTGGTTATTATGGGCATATTTTTAAACATAAAGATCTTTATTTAAGAAATATAGATGGAAGTGCATACTTTTTTGTGTGAATCAGCATTGCAGGGTAAAACATATATGTAGATGTGTCTGATTAGTTATATGTTTGGGGTGGTGTATTACTCACCTGATAAGCTTATTTTGTTTATAAGAAATGTTTTAAAAATTATTTTACAGCTATTTTCAGCGATATAAAACTTGAAAAATAAATAAGGTTGCCTACATATCTTCTTGTTTGTCCCTTCTAATAAAAGCAAATATAGTCCGATATGTTTACATAAGCTTTATTTACTTATTTAATTTAATACCATGATAGATAGTGTATGATACAGAAACATATTCCTGAAATATTGTGTACATACTGGGTTTAAATACTCTTATACAAAATAATAAATCATGTTTGGAAACTGCAAACTGGAAACTTCATTTGAACTGTAGTAGTCAATGTTATAGCTTTTGTTTAATATCCTCTGAGAAAGCAATGATCCTTTTTAATGGCACTGCTGGGATATTTCAGCTGTTGCAGTCATTTAAAATCAGAGCTCAGAATGAACAAATTAACTGTTGATTGTGTTTAAAATCTGCCATTGCATTGATAACAGATCTCCTTCCCTCAAATTAAAACCTTCAAGTAGATCACCAAAGGCCTGTCTCTATTGGTTAGTTTAAAGTTCTGTTAAAAAAATAAAAAAAAAACCTCAACATATAGCACCGCAGGAGCATGTTGCTGTCCCCAGAATTTAATATCCCTTCAATCTGCCAATAAACTGTCATTTTCAGGAGGTTATGAAAACATTGTGACGTTTGGCTTTCTGTGGCCGGGACCAGTAAAGAAGTCTGCAGAATATTGAATTCTCTGTGATGGAGAAAGACACTGCTTGGGAAAGAGTTGTTTATATTTCTCTACCTTTGTGTTACTGCTGTCTTCACATTAATTTGCGACGCTCAAATTGTTTGTTGATCCTCATTTTAGTATGTAATTAATTTATTCATCGGGAACATTTGTAAAAAAAAACGGCTTTATTTATCACTGCTGACATTTCTACATAATTCCTATAATCAATGAAAAAATAAAACTGCAGGGCGTGAAACTCTGGGTAGTAACTCATGGTCACAATCTTGTACAATCCTGTACACACACACACACACACACACACACACACGCACACACGCACACACACACACGCACACACAAACTGCAGTACTGCAGGCATATAAGGACTGGAGATTCAATAGCCCTTATCACCAATTCTCTCCTTAGCTGCTTTTGATGATCTGTCATTGGAAAGGCTGATGATTAGTTCATCATTAAAGACAGCTAGTCTAGAGAGCACTGCCAACAGAGACAATCTCAACCCACTGTCTCAGCTTGCTATCCCACTGCTTTTAGTTATGGTTGAACTATGACCCTTAACTGGATATGCATGTGCTCACGACAGACTATGATACCAAAAAAGTTTTGATTTCCAAATAGTTGATCGGGTTTATCAGGTACATTTATGATGGATAGCTTCTATTGATCGATTGTTCTATTAACTGAAACTGAAATTGTGTGTACGTGTGTGTGTGTATGTGTATATCTGTGTGCGTCGTGTATGCGTGTGTGTGTGTGTGTGTGTGTGTGTGCGTGTGTGCATGCGTCCATGTGTGTGTGTGTGTGTGTGTGTGTGTGCGTGTGTGCATGCGTCCATGTGTGTGTGTGTGTGTGTGTGTGTGTGTGTGCATGAACGCACATATTTTGGTGCATCACTGTGTTTGACTGAACCAGGTATTGGATTGTAGTACTGGGAATCCAGAGGGTCAGTAAATATATATAAACGTCCTTTCTGTTCACGCTGAATATCCAGTAGGCTGCCTTGGGAAAATGTGAACATATTAATACAATTGGTTTGAACAAATAAATGGAAAAAAGCTATTTCACCAAGAAATTGAAACGGGCAATAAATTAGCACACTAGTTGTCTAAAAATAATGTTTTAGCAGAAGATGCTAGTTTAATATGAGCACATTAAGAATGAATTCAGTAGAAATAAAATATATTCAATTTTGCATAATAATATTTTGTACAAGAGGACAGATTCAGACCATAAATGTTTTATTTTGAGCGGTACATTCTAAATTGGATAAAAAGGGTTCTAAATTTGATAAAAGGGTTTAGTTGGGCCTGGTTCATGTTTAATAAGTAGAGAAAGTTACTTTTATTTACAAATAAAAAGGGCTATGTTTATGTAAAATTCATGTGCAATATAACATTTATAAGGTCTGCCTGGGAAGCTTACTTTTCTGTTTCACTGTAATTTTGTTGATTATCATCTGGGCATGCTCTTTTATTTCTGTTTATCCATTTCCATGACAGCACTGCACAGCAAGCAAAGGTGGTGTATATTCAACATCTTAGGGTGTCTATATGAGACCATGGTCTCATAAATACACCCTAGGGCAGGGTTGCCCAATCCTATTCCTGGAGATCTACCATCCTGTAGGTTTTCACTCCAACCCTAACAAAGCACACCTCATTTAACAGCTGGGGTGTGTCCCAATAGTCGAACAATGCACCCTCCCTTCCTCCACTACCACCTCCTCTACTCCGTGCTGATTTCATCTTAATTACGTATTAATAGTTACATATTAATTAATGTCTCGACGCAAACCGCAATGTCGGGTACATTGTGTACTGCACATGCAAAAACGTTCAGACAGTTTTGCATACTTCCGGGTAGGAGAGGAGTGGTAGTGGGGGAGTGGAGGAAGGGAGGTGGGGAGTGGTAGTGGGGGAGTGGAGGAAAGGAGGTGGGGAGTGAAGAATATTGGGACGCACCCCTGGAGATCTCATTGAGCTGTTAATTAGTAGAATCAGGTGTGCCAAATTAGGGTTGAAATGAAAACCTACAGGAAGGTAGATCTCCAGGAACAGGGCTGGGCAGGGTGTTAAATGTAGTGCCCTAGGGTATTAAATGTACACCAACAGTGTTAGGTTTACACTGTGCATGAGCGTACACACTGCTCATCTGGCCAATGGGATCCAACTAGCATACTGTTCTTACCGATCATACTGATAGTTTGAATACATATGTGGGGAATCGGTGCACAATTGTAGTTGTACAAAGAATAACATTCATATAAATAAATATTATTATTTTTATTTTTTCATTTACTGTCCCGCAGCTAATCTAGACCTCTCATTCCTCAGATTTTCATATTTCACACCAGTGCAACATATGTTATTAGGTTCATACCGTAGCATAACGGAATTCTGGTTGTGTTCAGAATTTCAGCATCACCTGATGGATTATGCATTTCAGTGTTCAAGATCCGCAGTTTCACAAGCATAAAATTATATGACCTTCAGATTTCCGTGTCTGCTCTGGGAGGAACACAAACCCACCATGACATCCCTATTATCAGAACCCCCCCCTTAGATTTCTGATTTAAGGATTATGGGGGGTTCTGTTATGTTATGGGTTATGGGGGGGTCAAACTAACCCCCCCCCCCCCCCCCCCCCCCATAATTCGAACCCTGATAGGGGCTAATGGAGAGACATGATGTCCCAGTATACTCCTAGCGTGACTGTGAATGAGGCAGTTACAGCCGCTCGGTGATAAAACCAAGCTTAACCAGGGAGAATACTCTGGGATGGGTATGATAGGGGGTAACGGATAGACATGATGTCCCAGAATACTCCTAGCGTGACTGTGAATAAGACAGGAACAGATATGAGTTTCACAGCGCCCCGCTGAGTGTCACAGTGTGCGTAGATTGGACTGCAGACAGGCGACGCATTCCACGGCCCTGCACAGGCGATTTAGAGGAATCAGCTTCTATTATTTCCCGGTAGATGATTCAAATACTTCATGCTTTAGTGGCCCGGCTTGTAGAGTGGGTTGAGAGCTCAGTCAGCCTGATTTAACTCGCAGTTAATTTAGAGATTGTCTCAAAGACTATCATTCAGCGGAGCAATTGAATTGAATGGAATGACAAATCAATGGTTTCAAGTGAAGGTAGTGCAAGCGTTATTAAACTGTACCTCAGTCATAATTGTTAAAGAAAAAAAATGCATTAAAAAAACCTTTACAGTTTTTTTTTTTTTTGTCTACACGCATTCATGTGTTTAAATATTCATATGACTCCATTACCCATTGCAGTAGTTTGTGCTTCCTGTATCATGTGCGAAGGACATGCCGAACTCTATCATGTCCTTTGGGAGTGTCCACTATTGGAGAAAATATTAAATGGACTTGAATGTTTAGAAAGTGCTCTTTAGTATGTGATGTACCTCTCCACTCAGTCTCTTAAGAAGGCAGTGGGCACTACAACAGACAAAGGAATCATGTGAGAACAATATTTAATTGATGGTGTTTTTCAGTTTCGCTGGTGAAAAGATTGCTTCGTCTCTCTTTTCGTGTGTCTGTGCCTCTGTGGGTTTGTGTCGATCACATGATGAGGATCTTTCAGTCTCACCCGCTGGAGGATGTGGCGGACAGCAGTTTCATTACCTGCTGAAAACTGCGAGGAAAGGTTATGTCCTGAGGGGAGGGGAGGGGAGGGGGCACGGGGGTTGGGAAGTTCCGTGTGCAGGATCCGGGAAAGGGGCGGAATGCCCTCCGGGTGCTGAGCGCCGACGGTCTTCCTGTTCCTGTGCGTCGAATGAGAATGAAGCGGCTAAGGCCGAAAAGACAGACAAAAATAAACAAAAAAACAACAGAAATGTAATTTAATTTTTTACCCTTGCCATAGGAACGAAGAGGATGGCACTTTTCTGCCAGCCCTAAGGAAAGATCATGGACGTCGCACGACATTATAAAAATACAGTTCGTTTAGGGAGTCCTCTTCAGAGGCAAGCGTGGCACGTGGCTCTGAGTCTCTTCCCAAAGATTAGGCAACAAAAGTTTTCCATTGGAGAGTTTTATAGTTCGTGACCGGCATGTGAATATATTGCAAGTAATTAATACCATGGCATTCTTTACCTGCACCAACACAGGGACTGAGAGACAAATTAGCAGAAGCAGCCCTTATGGGGAATTAATTAAGCATAATATAAATGACACTGTCACTTAAATTCAGAATTCCTCTATGGGTGTAACTAATTGCTAAACATAAAGTGCAGATGGTATTGTCAGATTATATTGTTGATACTTCCAGCAGCACAACACAATATGATCTAAGTATAACCTTTAAGGTAGGGATGCTCAACTTTGGCCCTCAAGGTCAGCAGTACCTCTAGCGACACTTCTGTCCGATAGCCCATAGTCCAATAATGTCACTGCACAGCAGAAATGGTGCATTTAACATCGTAGGGTGTTTATACGAGGCCGTGGTCTCATATAAATACCCTTGGGTGTTACATGTACACCAGCAGTGTTAGATTTACACGGGCATTTTTGCTGTGCGCTTGGCTAGAGAGCATACTCACCTGGTGCCTCAGGTGTAAATCAGTCACTGATTAGAGGGGAGGAATGAAAACCAGGAACACTACTGGCCCCATGGGCCAGATTTGAGTATCCCTTCCATAAGGTGTCTGAACATACACCTCCACCAGCCTGTTTCCTTTCTGTTCTCAATAATTCACACAATTTGCATACCGTAACCTTACTGCGACACGAAAATGCTTGTCGAAGAAGGGAACAGTAGAATAAATTAGCCCTCTCTCACCCCGTTCTTCTGCTTAAAATTGAGCAGCAAAGAGGGCAAGAAAGCTGCCTGTCTACAGAACGAACGTTCACCGCAGATGCCACCTCAATGCCTTTGTATGGGCTGCCTTGCTTTTGTTGGATGCCGTCACCAGTCATTTGGACAGGCGCTCGGGACGTTTTGAGGTCCTGAAGGACATTTCTCCCATTGAATTGAAGACAATTATTGGCAAACTGCGGGAGCACTGAGGCAGTCTGTAACGACACGGATGCCTTTGATGACAAAATCCCGTCATCCGAGCTTCTACTCTGTGAAATTTTTGTGTGTGCCGTCTCTGGGAGAGGAGACTGATATCCAGCCGAAAAGAGGCGAAGGCGAGATGGTATCAATCTCGTTTGGCTGGGTTTGAAGACCACACTCACTGCTCAGATTTGCATTCGTTCAATCGGCCCAAGGGCGAGGACAGGGTGTGGGGGGAGAAAGCAATCTCCTTTCTTCAAGCCGGTTGGCTCCTTTCCACTGCCAGGGGAAAAAAAAAAAAATCTCTAAAAAAATATTTGAGATTGAAAGGGCTTGTCACATTTATAGTGAACAATCTGATGACAAATGGGACAAACCTTGAGCGCGGATTTTCAAGTTGCTGCGATACACCAACAAGCAAGACATCTTGAAGACAGTGACAGGCTGAAAAGCCGGCTCATATTTATGTTTCCTGTCAATTTCATCAATGCAGCGGAGTGCAGGAGGACAGTGTGCAACCTTGAGCTTCAGCTTAAGAGCAAATCTCCGGATGCCTATTTTCTTTAGGGAAACAAAGGTGATGAGAAATCGTAAATCTCAAATCAATGTTTTTGTTCCTCCAAATGACAGCCAGTGTAACAAACATTTTTCCTTACAGTGGTCCAAATAATTTGTATTTTTTTATTGTTGTGACTCATAGACCATTTAAGTGAGTTTTATTTATATTTTTTTTCACAAAAACACTTTTGTGCCAAAAAAATAAACACATTTCAATTTACTTTTTGCTTGACAAGAGAAATTATCTTACCCCACTGGCAAATCTCGAAAAGAGTAAAACTGTCTCACCCAATTGGCAATATTTTTGTCTCATTTAAACAAAAAGAAATAAGATTTTAAGTCTAAATATAAAAAATAAATACTTGTTAAGATTGACACTTTTTTTTGGTTTTTGCAGGGTAGGGTTCCTTTATGGAGACACAGAGGAGCCCTTTGGAACCCTTTCTTCTCAGAGTGTAGATAGGGTTCCTCTTTGGAGACACTGAGGAGCCCTTTGGAACCCTTTCCTCTGAGAGTGTAGATAGGGTTCCTCTATGGAGACACTGAGGAGCTTTTTGGAACCCTTTCTTCTGAGAGTGTAGATAGGGTTCCTCTATGGAGACACAGAGGAGCTTTTTGGAACCCTTTCTTCTGAGAGTGTAGATAGGGTTCCTCTATGGAGACACAGAGGAGCCCTTTGGAACCCTTTCTTCTGAGAGTGTAGATAGGGTTCCTCTATGGAGACACTGAGGAGCCCTTTGGAACCCTTTACTCTGAGAGTGTAGATAGGGTTCCTCTATGGAGACACAGAGGAGCCCTTTGGAACCCTTTCTTCTGAGAGTGTAGATAGGGTTCCTCTATGGAGACACTGAGGAGCCCTTTGGAACCCTTTCCTCTGAGAGTGTAGATAGGGTTCCTCTATGGAGACACTGAGGAGCCCTTTGGAACCCTTTCTTCTGAGAGCGTAGATAGGGTTCCTCTATGGAGACACTGAGGAGCCCTTTGGAACCCTTTCTTCTGAGAGTGTAGATAGGGTTCCTCTATGGAGACACTGAGGAGCCCTTTGGAACCCTTTCTTCTGGGAATGTGGGTGCTCAGAACTTGGAACATTTTTTTAGTGCAGTGAACTTTTTAACACATTTGTTTTCAATATGTCTAGGCAGGCTACCTGAGAATCCATGCAAATTTGCATTATTCTTATGGTGTTGAAATGACAATTTTGCATTGGCATTTTGCCTTTTTGTCACTGAAATACTGAAATACAGATCCTTAAGTCATACTTCATTATTTTGTCATTTATGTTTTCAATGCATTAGCTGAAGGCTTGCTCTTACAGTCACCATCCAGGAGGCATGTTGATTTTCTCTTTATATTTCCTGCCATTTTAATTTACCATCTGATCCGGATAATAAAGGTCAGTTTCACTGTGTCACATAGCATTATAAAACCAAAAGATTAATAGGTATGAACATTTGATGGAATTGATGCATTCTGAAAAGCTACTGATAGAAGATACATACACAAACTTATTATTATCAACAGGGCTTGTAAGGCAAAATAAAACAAAATAATAATAATAATAATAATAAACTCTTATTTAAAAACACTACATACACACTAACACACTGCTCTGTAATCCAGTAATTACAAAAGTGTATAATAGAAATATGTAGCTAATTAAAATATTGAACTTTATGTCTGCCAGGTATATTAATTGTGAGGCTCCTGGAGGTCAGTGAGATGATTAAAGAACAGAGGGCTAACTCTACTCTGACACTTTGAATCCCTAATTTATGTCCCTGCCACAAGGAGAGGTCTACATGAGCCTTAGGGGTCATTTTTAGTAATTATCATTGTGTCAAGCAAGCGCTCAGATCATGACAAAAAATTGAGGTCACAGCAATTACAGCTACAATCAATGAATAATGACATCTGATCAAACCTGGTCACCCCAGATATAATGTTGGGCAGGAGGCTGGTAGAGTCATTTTACACAGAGCGGCTGTGCTAAATTAAACTGTTCTTGCAGATGTGATTAGTTTCACTGATGACGGCTTGGCTAAGTTTTTTCTTTCTTTCTCCAAACGAGGTTTCAGGAACAACAATTAACCATAGGCCTACATATTAAAGCTTAAAGAAATAATTTATCATCTCCACCTAGCCAAGGTCAAAAATGATTCATACGCAATACATTTTCATACTCAGATACATTAATATTTCATCAGCTCCCTGGGGGGAAAAAAATGTGATCCAGGTTTTGAAATCAGACACATATTGTGTGACCTTTACTCATCACTTATTAAAGTAATAATTTACCACTTTAATTGGTTTAATTGACTAATTTCATGTAAAGAGATTAAATCTAACAAAGTAGTATAAGAAAGGTGACATAAGTCTCTGTAGCACTGAAATAAGTTAATATTACAAGTCATAAATATTATGATCTTATCTTCAGATTGTGGCAATTTGCTTTGAGGCAAATTGGATAGACATGACACACCACCCGTGTATCCATATGAGGAACTAAGGTATCATTATTAGGACAATGCTAAACATTGTTAGCTTTTTTTTTTCTAATATAGGCTGACCTCCTCTTTTTCCCATACATTTCTGATTTTGGGACCAGAATAACTACATTTATAATAAGGTTGTTCCTTTGTATTTGAGTGTGCAGTCTGCTTACACACTGAGACATCATTAACTTATTTTTAACTGAGAAACTGGGCAAACCCTGTGTATTTTTCTTTTTGGTATACAGTATTTATTCTTGCTGCAACCAGCACCTCTACATTGAAGAACCACGGAGTACACAAGGCTGTTTTTCTGCTTGTAGCCTAATATTATGTTCATATGACCTGCCCACCCCTGTCTTCTTTTTGAAATGCAATATATGGGTTCATCCTAGCCAAGAAGACCCCTTTTCTTGTGTAATAGTAAAGCTTTAGTCCGTTATTTGGTTATTTTTCTGTTATTTTCTCTTGTGAAAGCCAGCTGTTAACTTTTAAAATATTCTGTTACAGAATGTACTGCAACAAATGCATGGTTATATAGATCTCCCTTTGGGGTTCTGTTTGTTTGCTGATATTCTGTCTATCTGGTCTTTTTGTTGTTAAAGTGCTTTGTGCATTTTGATCTGAGGTTGTTTGAATCAATCCCAACCCTTCCCACAGCGAGTTTTCCCAGAGTACACTGCACTCATACACCTTGAGGCTGGGGTAAGTGAGGCAAAATTCACACGTTGTTAAAAACTAAGACCATACAGCCGCGGGAGAGCACTATCGCAAGTACAGACATATTTAAAGATCAGGATAACCATACAATAAATCATTTGGCCTTAGCGGGAGTCCGTGCCCAAAGCTTTTATGAGCCGAGCTTTCCCCTAATCCACGCAGCAGGGATCCACACTGGTAATAAGCAAAGAACTGAATGTCCATAAAGCCCCGTACAATAGCGTCTAAAACAGGGTGCACTCTGTTTTTCCTTGTTACTGCGGTTATCTTTGCTTGTCTACAAAGGTAACCCGAATGCCTTTTTGCACATACAGTACATCCGACAGTCAACATGCAGTATGTTCCTGGCTGTTCATTTGTCTTTAGAGAACATCCATTTCTCATGCCCTTTGTACGGTATGTGTGCAAATACATAAATAAATAATACTAAATAACGCATGGCTTAAAGGTCTCCCCGTGCGGTCTGCAGTATCTGTCAATAACCTGGGATGGTATTTATTTATTCATAAGTGCCCCCTTTAGATGTATTACCCCCACACCACACGGGGGAGTCTTCATGCTCTAACCAAAACTGGGTTCTATGTCTTTCTCAGTTTAATTTGTAAAGGGATCGATGCAGGGAATGTGTCGGATCTGGCCTTCACATACGTCGCCAATGTGGTGCTTGTGTGGACTATATGCGCAAACATCTCCTGACACACACACGCACACACACGCATGCACACGCAGATGGAACACGACACGCACGACTTTTCATAATTTCATTGTATTGCGTCATTTGCCGAGTTTTTCTATGTATCCTGTTAAGCGGGACATTTCTCAAGCATGTGCGTTTGCCTCCAATGTGCCATTTCAAATGGCCTACAGACTGCGGACATCCCCGTTATTCGATGCAGCAGTTCCGTTTCTTCGCCTGACCTCACCGTTACCTTTCTCCATTCTAGTGCAATTGCCTTTGCCATGTACGGCTCCTCTTTACGCCGTTATTAAATGCTATACCGTGAATGCCAAAAGGCCGATAAAGTGTATCCTAGAATATTAAAAGGTGAGGAGGGATCCGGGCATTCCGGGTAGGAAGCTGCATCCCGGTGTATATTTAAATAAGGCTAACTGCCATCCTCTCAAACATACTGGGATTGTGCCCATTCATGTCTGTCCTGCTTAGTGCTGACAGGAGCCATTATACACTATCGAAAAACATTATCTTTTCCATTTTGCACAGATATTGTTTAGCTGTGTAGATCCAGGGGTAGGCATTTAGATTTCACCACGCATCAGCTCTGGCGTAGTAAACGGCATATTTCATATTTTTGGAGTGTTCTTCCTTCTTCCTTGCCTATTGGAGGGACATTATTTTGCCAAGGGCTGAAATGCCAATGCGTGTATCTCTCCTCTAACTAGGATCTATACCCAGCACTCACAGGGGTTTGTACTAAACATCTCATACTGTAGTGTGTGCGTTTGTGTGTGAGGCCAGGCCAAACATTAGCCTTTCACTGCTGCTCTCTAATATTGAGGAATACATGCAATGTTGTTTGCTTCAACTTACTGTATGTACACGATTCATGATGTTTAATTTCGGTCAGGACAACTCACGTATTATATGACATGTTTAATGAATGAATGTGCTGCATAATTATTTTAGTTTGGCGGTGAATGGATCTGCTTTAGTACTGCTCCGGAGCACGGGCATCTCCCCCCGCTAAACAGGAGATGACCAGAAACCCCCCCCATACTAAAGCAGATCCAAATGACAGGTGGAAGCTGGGGTGGTGGAGGGTGACAGCAAATTTCTTTTAACACAAGCCGTAAGCAACAAAGAGCAGTGCATCAGCGTTCAAGCAGTACAGAGAGAACGGATTCTTGGCTTAAAAAGGGCGCTCCATTAGAGGTGTGTGCATGTGATTGGTTGAGTATGGGACGCATGATTGCTAGCCGACCATGGTCGGCTATGATAAGAGTTTTCTGACAGAACTCGCTCAGTGCATGTAAAAACGTTCGCTCCGCTCATTCCTGCTTGGAGCATTGCAGGTGAAGTGCAAGTCACACGCACACGCGTGCACACGCGCACACGCGCACACGCACGCGCACACGCGCACACGCACGCGCACACACACACACACACACACACACACACACACACACACACACACACACACACACACACACACACACACACACACACACAAACACATACCTATCCATGTTATTAAATATTCACTTTGTTAATCACTGATCACTGACTTTAACCATTCTCTATGTATGATTGCTAGCGACCCAATTTTATAGTACTGGTTGATTGCTTTGCAGTTGAATGGCATTACATTTCCCAGTGTGCATTAAGGGGGTGTTGGGTGACCTTCCCTATAGGCCTGGCTCTGGTGAAGAAAGGCAAAAGAGATCACACTGCAGCCAGCCAGTGAAGAAGACCAGGAGTTATTTATCCAACTAACAAGATTATTTAAATGTAAAATGCAAACAAAAGTACTAGGCATAAGCAATCTGGAATATAACCAATGTCAATCAATGCCACCCTGACAAACCAGAGAATATCCTTTAGATGATTCGTTTACAGACGTCCTGTAAAAACTACCTGTAACTCCCGTCACCTTTGAGATGGTTAGTGGAACTCTGAAACTGTGTGGTTGCTGTCTTTCCGTCTGCATGTATTAAAATTTAACTTTTTCTCCAACCATCGCCTGAGATATGAATCTGGTACTTGCTTCAAAGAACAATCAAATTTCAATCACAATTCAAACTGTCCAATAAAAGTAATAAAAAATACACACACACACACACACACACACACACACACACACACACACACACACACACACACACACACACACACACACACACACACACAGTAATATAAAGAAAGAGGCAAGAAAAAAATGTAGGTAAACTATATAGTCAAAATACAAGACAGAGGGAAATATCAAAGTATGTTTCAATTTCAAGTCAAGGAGCATGAGACCTAACTAACTTCACAGTGATATTATTGGAGCTGACATTTGTAGCTCTGGCTAAAAAAAAAAATTCAATACGAAAATACAATAAAAGTAATATAGACGGTGCCCCATGGAAACATAGCAGTGAAATATATTAGAATTATGGGTTCTAATCATTGTGGTGAGAAACATATCTGGATTACTGCCAAATATGATTAATATACTGCCTATATCTGGAATATGCGTCTGCCCTTTACACTTCACTATTTCATGTAAATCACAGAAAAGAAAAAAAAAAAAACACTTGTTGGAACATCCCAAGGCTCTTGTTAAATCAAACACAAAATCAATATCAATATCTAAGTCATAACCTTTTACCATACATGATTCTACAAAGATCCTTAAAGATGTAATAGTTTTCATCCGAAAATTAATGGGGAGGAACGTTGCTTTTTTGATTTTGTCGAATAATTGAAGACACTTATGAAATTCACAGCTATTTGTTTGATGGTTATACAACTCCTAACATATCAGGATTAGACATCAGTAATGCACAATCAACTGTGGTATACGTATGTCTTTATATTGCGGTTTAAATATGGCCAAACTATCATACAGTAAGGCTCTACTAAAAGAGTTTTACTTCCTATACAAAGTAATAGTGTATGATAGAAACAGTTGAAAATACTGAGGGAAGTCTTTGGACTTCCCAGTCAATTCACTGAATTGAATAACAAAGTTGATTAAAATTGTGCAAACTTCAGATGTAAACAGTCCTTCATAATCCATGAGTTTCTAGGATAGTTACCTAGTTACCTAGGTCAGTCTTGCACTAATAATGGTGAACCCATGTTATGACACATCCCCTTTTAAGCCTCTCTCCACTTCTGTATTGCATGCAAGAAGGTACCGAGTTCGAATCCAGGCCCGAGGGCCTTTCTGTTCGGAGTTTGCATGCTCTCCCCGTGTCCGCGTGGGTTTCCTCCGGGTACTCCGGTTTCCTCCCACAGTCCAAAGACATGCAGGTTAGGCTAATTGGAGACTCTAAATTGCCCATAGGTATGAGTGTGTGAGTGAATGGTGTGTCTGCCCTGCGATGGATTGGCGGCCTGTCCAAGGTGTATTCCTGCCTCTCGCCCAATGCATGCTGGGATAGGCTCCAGCACCCCACGCGACCCTGACCAGGAATAAGCAGTTTAGATAATTGATGGATGGATGGATGGATCCTTTTATGCAGCTAGATATAAACTGACGATATTCAGGTTAATTACCTGGGAATTGTACCTGCAACCTTTACGTTACAAGCCCAGTTCCTTACCCATTATGCTACACTGCCGCCCCATATATTTCCCCCCATTGGGTTTCGGCAATATCCTCCACGGATACCCCGCAGCCTACGTGCTTCCCCGGACTGGAAGGGACCGGTTCCTCCCGTTTACACATCAAACGCTTCCTTCCTTCGCCCTGCCGTTCCGCGTCGAGCTCCGGCGCTCCGTGGAACATTGCAGCAGTCAAAGCCGGTATTGCTTCGGCTCTGTTTTTATTGGTCCGGGCAAGAGCATTACTCATTAAGGGAAACTGCGACGGCGTGAGAGGAGAGACGGGGGTCTGGTAACGGAGGCTGCCTTCAGTAATTTCATCAAAGGCAACAAAAAGAAAAAAGAAGCCCTTTGTTCTTTCTTCAAATGCCCCCCTCTGCTGCCGCGCCAATTTGTTTTGCAAAGACTCAATTCATCACTGTCAGCTCGCGAGCTTGCGTTCGCCGTTTTCCCTCGTCCCGCCCCTTTTATGTTCCGGGTCATGCTTGTGTATGCTGACTAACAGACCGTATCCACACCGGCACTCTGATGTGCTCAGACGTGAAGGCCCGGCTCTGACGAAGAGAGACCAGAGGTGAGGAGAGATGAATGCGGTTGGGAGGCAGCGACTGTATGTTGGTTTTTCCACATGACCATCGTCTGTGCCTCATGCATTGGAGAAGGACTGGCTCTAAACTAGAGAAGGACTGGCTCTAAACTAGAGAAGGACTGGCTCTAAACTAGAGAAGGACTGGCTCTAAACTAGAGAAGAACTGGCTCTAAACTAGAGAAGGATTGGCTCTAAACTAGAGAAGAACTGGCTCTAAACTAGAGAAGAACTGGCTCTAAACTAGAGAAGGACTGGCTCTAAACTAGAGAAGGACTGACTCTAAACTAGAGAAGGACTGGCTCTAAACTAGAGAAGAACTGGCTCTAAACTAGAGAAGGACTGGCTCTAAACTAGAGAAGAACTGGCTCTAAACTAGAGAAGGACTGGCTCTAAACTAGAGAAGGACTGGCTCTAAACTAGAGAAGGACTGGCTCTAAACTAGCGGAGACCCAAACCTTTCTTTGGAGGTCCCCTTTTCAACAATATCCTGCCCATGCACGGCTCTAGCCTTTCTGATAGAAATGTTTGACTGGGGTTGGGGTTGGTTGGCTGTTTTGTGATTGCAGACAGGGTCGGGGGGGGGGGGGGGGGGTCACCTTTTTTGAGGCAGTCACATAAGTCCTCAACTGAACCAGGGGCCTTTAAAGTTGCCTTTTTGCACTCAGATAATAATGTCAGGAGAAGATGCTGTCTAGCAGTTGGAGGAAATGAAAATATTCCCTGTGCTCTGTGTTTGTAGTTAGAAACTCAGCATATATGTATGCCATTTCCTCTTCTACCTGCTCGGCTCTATATACCTCCTGCTGAAACCATTCTAGAGGTGACAATTGCTCGTGGAAAGTGATGTAACATGGGCCATGCCACTTTTTCTTTTTATTTATTGCTGAGCTAGATGAATTAGCCGTGGTTGACCCACAACCGCCTGTTGCCCAGGAGATGCCCTGGTTTACTCACAACCCCCTGATGCTCAAAGGCACCCACCCCGAACACATACAACCCCCAGTATTTTACCTAGAGCTTATTTTTTTAAAAACAATTATGGTTGTGTTAAAGGCTCTCATCAATCCAACAGTGATTACTGCCAAACACACAAATGAGCCCTGGGACAGCCTGGATAGGGGGCGTCTGAATGTCAGCTTGTTAACCAAAATAATTGGATTTCTCGGCTCCCTACGTTCCGGGCCTCATCCTCTTATGACACAACTGTTCTCACATGGGGCCGTCTTTCTTCCAATCATTTCTGCAGTTACTCTTTTTCAAATTGCACGACAAATTGGATCAGATGAATAAATGTGTACACATTTACCATTATTTTTGACTTATCTAATGCAAAACATTTTTTTACAAAAACATATCGTATGGTCATAGTGAATTATTTAAATGCCAGAGGTAATTACAGTTGCATAGGCCCCATATCCATGTCTACTACTGGCCTTCACATTCTATGAAGCTTTCAAAAAATTGTCAATTATATGATTGGGCTGCCAGTTGGCTAACAGCAAATCCATACCCATCCTTATTCGGTTCACAACGGAATACGTGTTTATTGCACTCTTAAAAGGGTCTACCAATTAACAGCCCAGGCAACCCCCTCCACCCCACACCCAGGAGAGGGAAAATAATCCAGTTATCAGGAAAGCATCAGCCCCCATTCCCACCTGAGAAGAAGAGCCATTCACACCTCTACTCAACCATGTCAAAAAGGGGACACACTGGCCCACGATGAACTGACTAGGATCAAGCTTCTTCTCTCCCTCTCCACCTCAGCTGATGTGTGGTGATCATACTGGCGCAAAATGGCTGCCGTTGCATCACCCAGGTGGGTGGTACACATTGGTGGTGATTGAGGCGAGTTTCCCCCTCATCATTGTAAAGCGCTTTGAGTGTGACAAAGGCGCTATTTAAATGCCAGGCATTATTATTTTATTTGTTATTTTGAAGCACTTCAAACTAGCACATGAGACCAAGTATCAACTAAGAGAGCAGCTCTCAATTGAAGAGCATGGTGTATATTAAAGCCAAGAATAGGATAAGAAAGACAATCCTGAAAGATAATCCTTTCAAGTAGGGATACAAATTCTCTGTACTGTGTGACCCATCGAATGGGCATGCTTGTGACATAAATGCTCTCATAAGTACGGGTGTATACAAACAGGCCATTGACAAAGCGTTTTGTGGATGGCACAGATAATGAGCACAGAATATCTTAGTCATCTTCACAAGGGTTCCTTGTGGGCCAAAATGGTTCAATCTTTGAGCTTTTCGTACCTACCATGGACCATTAAATAAAGAAACTAATAGGGTTCCCCTATGGAGACATGCCAAAGAGTCTGTTTTTTCCTGAGAGTGTAGGAACTACCACTACCCAGAGCGATCCCCAGAGATGTTTTTGTTACACCCATTCCAGGCACAGTGTGAACAGTGGCTCAAAAAGACCAGGATGAAGGATACCGCATGTGAAATCGGTGAGGGGATTTATCTATTTTAGATCTCTTAGCATATTTCTGGCAGGCACTCCACAGATTTCTTTCCACATCATGAAGCAATGCTACACCTTATTGACATGTCTCTTTGATGTGGCCTCTCCAGACAATTCTCATAAAGATGGTACCCAAGTAAAATAAAAAATGTTCAACGACCAAAAAATAATTTACTCCCACATAAAAATGTCTGTCAACGAAACCATATAATTTCCAAGACTGAGGGTGACCATTACTGATCCTGTCTTTTCAACAAGATGTCCTATATGGCACATGATTATAGCACATGACTATCTATTACATAAACATTACACATATAAAATGGGAATAGCAAAAGACATCACACAAAACAAAAACACCTTAGGTCTAGTTGTATTCTGATCAATATAATTACATCTGCGATCCAACATATACTGCATCCTAGATATGTCATATACTGAAGTATTAGCTTCATATTCATGGCTCATGGTCAATAAATATGGTTCAAGGAATATTGATACATACACAAATTAGGCTGTGCCATTATTGGTTCAGAAGTGAATCAGAACTTTGAATGGCTGTGCTATTGCCTGAGGCACTTGACAGTTGGTATTGTTAAATGTTGGGCATGTTAAAAACAGGCACACTGTAATCTAGCAATGGAATACAAAATATCTCACACAACATAAAATATGTTGTGAATGTGTTCTGGTAAGTGTGTACTGAACATGCTTCTAATCCATAAGATCAAAGTTATTTAAGGATTTTCAATGATAATTAGACTGGAGAAAAATGTTTATTGCATAATAGCACAGTTTGTTTGTGTTCATCATAATGTTCCATAAATGTGCTGTACAATTTATCCTAACAATAGGGTTTCCATTTCTTGATCTTACATCTCCTACTTTGATTATGTGTGATATGTATGGAGCTCAAGATGTAACTACGCATGCATTTAATGCCATACGTTCTATAATAAATATCATAAGCACTGCAGGCCTGTACAAAATGAGTGTCACTCACTCACTTCTTCTTTTTTTAAATTAAAGATGGAAAGTTGAAGGTAAATTGAAACTGTTCAGCCGAAATCACACGGGATTAAAAAAGTTAATTACTATATAAACAATGCAGCTCCCCAAATGTCTTTACAAGGAAATCAATTGCGGTGGAGCTGGAATCTATTGTAGCGTGCGAGAAGACAGATGGAGTGCCCTGAAAAGACGTATTAATAATTTACAAGGCTGAAAATAAGCGTAAAATAAAGTTGGTGCTGCGACGTTAGCAGAGAGTTGTTGAGAGAGAAGCGATTGCTTCAGACTCGCTAAAAAGTGTTTTTCACATAAATGTTTTTTGTAATAAAATATTATTATTAGTGCTCGATATCTGTATACCGCATGAATATAATTGAATATGAGTGTTGAATAATTGAATGTTTATTGTTAAGTAAATTAAAGGGGAGCACAAGCATTGCTATTGTGGAAGAACAAAATGAAGTTGTACTGCCCATTTGCTAGTGTTTGCACTGGACTCAATATTACTGCAATGGGTCTAGCTGGAGCTGGCTATCAATGTCGACATAGGTAAAAAAGGGCCATGGTCAATTTATAAGTTTGTCTATATCATGCAACCACATGAATAAATACCAGATACCCAGAAAATGTATGCTCATCCGATAATGTAATATATGACTGATAGCAATATATTATGCCACCAGTCAATTTTTGTATGATTTTATCAGTTAATTAATTACCTGAGTGTATTACATTGATACTGAAAAGTTATATTATGAGTTATTTATGCAGTATTTATAATGTTATCAGTTGCTACAGAGTCGTCAGGGAGCACAATTAAGAGCTACACACGGGCACTGAATAAAACATTAAGACATAATCTAAAGATGCAATTAATTGTTTGCCACTTATTTCCTATAATAAGTTATTTGCTTGTCTGTCATTGTAAGGTGATTTCTGGCTACTTCTAAAGCATTTGCAAATCTAGTGTATGAGGCTCCAATACAGTAGATAATATTCAATCATAATAGATTATATCCTCAATGAAAAGGTTACATGATGATTGACAACTGATGTCCAATGTCCCTTATTTCTAACTAAGAGGAACACGCATGATATTCATGCCTCTGCAACAGATGGAGCAATTCCTTTGTTGGCAAGATAAATTTGATAGTTTGCCAATGAAAAGATGCTTTTCTTTAAAATGCAAGTTTCTGTTATCAGCCACAATCTGACATTTACCCGAGAATAAACAAATCATCTGAGTCAAACTGGATTTTAAAAAAAATCATAGTTTTCTCAATGTTATCTACTGTATTCAATCAGTGCTGAGTCATCAATCAGTGCTGAGTCATCAATTGCATGCAACAGTTTCCTGGCAGGGTTCATGCTGATTTCATAGAAATACATTTTGAATTTATTTGAGTCCATTGCTAGAGCGTCCGTCTGTCTGTTTTACATGACAGTGGATGAGAGTTTGGGTTGGGGGGGGGGGGGGGGGGGGGGGGGGGGGGTGTTGATAATAGAGGGGTTCTGTGACAGGCCACATTAACCTTCCCATTATGTTAGGGTCTATGTCTATATGACCCAAAATGGCTTCCTGTCCTTGTATGATTAAAGTGTCAACGGGAGTTGTGGGGGCCTTTTGGGACATAGCAGGGGTTAGCCTACTGTTAGTGCGTGTAGCAGATCATGCCTGAGATACACGGGATGGCTGAATTCCTAACAATATTGCCATGGAAACGGGTTATTTGCTTTCAGAAAACCAGCGAAGCACTTCGGGAGACCTTGGGAACATTGACAGGAAACACAGGAGCATGCTGGGAAATAGAGGAGAGTAACTACAACATTATACACTTCAGAAAAGTAATTTTAGTACACAAAGCAGAGCAAAACACCATTATACAGAGTGCTGGATTTTTATGAATTTTTATGAATACATTATTATTATTTTTTTATTATTTTGGTTTGTGAAACAGACACACAACAACCTTCTGGGTATGCTATAAATTTTCATGGATTTTTCAAGAAATGTTTGGTGTAGGACAAGATAATGTGCGTTGTACATAAAACACGTGAGAGCCAGAAATAACGTGTTACATTTTATGGGTTATGAACATGCTGCAAACATATTTTTAAAGGTTCCAGTTCATACATTTAAACAAGAGGTTTGATATGCAACCAAGTAATACAATAAATCATTACCACTGAATTAATGTCAGGTATTTTTCTTATCCTCTTAGTATCCGTTTTGGTCACATGCTGTATAGAATTTGTGCAAAGTTTGACTTTGAAGAAATGCTATACCAGCATTGAGTCCATCGGTTTTGAAAGATCTTACGTGATTCATTGAATGACAGAGAGAGGAAATGGACTAGTAGGGTGGTTGTGTTTTCCCAAAGGGTAGATTCAGGTTTATGCTGAGAAAAACAGGATAAAGGACTGAGAGATGAGCTATAGGAAAATAAACTGCTCACCCTAAGATTAAGAGAGAGCCATTGAAAGGCAGGGAAAAGGGTTATTTCTAAAGGATGTGATAAGCCATCATAGAGGTGATACAAACACACAGTATGCAGGAGGTGCCTGCGCTTCCGGATGATGGTGACATATATAGAAAATCGGCTCGTTGTTGGTAGCAATGATAGCAAAGATATTCCATTACTACAACCCCATAAAACATAAATGTTATCTCTCTTTCTCTCGCTTTCTCTTTTTAAAAATAAAATAATATGGCCAGGTAAAATAGATGGTGGGTGGAAAATATTTGACTGGATCACTTTAAAAAAAAAAAATATTTATATCTATATTTATTTTGCAGAGGTATTACATGTCAGCTAGTAAACCTTTAGAAAATGTCTTGTCTTATAGAGCAATATATAATTATTCTACAGAAGGAGAGTATAAAAAAATGCCAGGTCTGTCTGACAAAAGGGGCAATAGGACATTAAGCTTAAAATGAGTTATGGGAGGGAGGGAGGGGGAGAGAGAGAGGGAGGGAGGGGGAGAGAGGGAGGGAGGGGGGGAGAGAGAGAGGGGGGGGGGGGCAACATTTAGTAGACTGGAATTGTATTTGTACTAATCCCCTTTAGTTTGTATAGTTACTTAGTTAAATGATTATGGACTTTAGTTGATTAACCCCCTCATTTCTTGTGTTCATTTGTAGGGACTTACACAGTGGTACGGACGTCATGCTGCAAATACCAGCGGCATTTCTGGTACACTGAAATTTGCAGTTGCTTATTTTCAGAAGTTCTAATAACAGTACAGTTCGCTTGCTAAAATGTAATTACGTCTCAAAGGAATATATGATAATTACCAGTGCTTTTCTAGATCATTACAATCACCAATGAGCTGTAGAGCTGGGTTGGAGTTGATGTAGACCACTGTTATGAACCTTTCACAGGCTAATTATGTGTCTTACAGCTGGGCTAAAACAAAAACCTGCACCCAAGTCGGCCCTTTTTGGATAAGTTTGGGCACACTTGATCTATTGTTTTCTGATTTGACATAATATTCAAGAAAATTCAAGTATAAATAAATAAATACATGTTTTTATTACTGGACATGTGGGTGCAAATAACACATGACTATGTACACCTTGGTGCAAAAAAGAATACATTGCTGTGTAGCCTACACCCGGGTGCAAATACTCTGCCAAAAAGTTAGTTTTAATTTAATTTTAGAGAATTTAGGGAGAGGATATTACAGTAACTATTGCACGTCTCTTTTGCCCTTGTTCCAATGAATTAATAAAGCATGAAGGGGAACAAAATATATGCAAATTAAATAATGCTTCAATTTGTAGTTACTCTGACACGAACAGAGATATTCTTGTAAAACGGCTGCAGACGCCAATTAGCAATGCGGCGATGACAGGAAACAAACAGGACCACAATTATCAGCGGGTGACCTCTGATCCCCAAACAACGTGAAGCCGCTCGACAGCATGACGTCCGCTTCTTTGCAAAGTTAAACCAACAAGAGCTGAGAAGCCCCGGGGGCAGGAAGTAAAAATCCTGCCATGTGTTTCTTCCAGCCGTGAACTCAACCAGCTGAACCTGGACATTCTCCCTCTGGGTGGAACTACAAAAACCCAGCTCAGACAGCGCGGATTAGGAAATGGGAGTGCTGTTTTCCATTGCAATAGCAGTTTGAGCCTAGGTCGTTGAGCTGTCTGTTGTTATTATGTAACAGCTAGCTAGTGATTTCCACTGTAACCTTACTGTGGAAGGCATTGGTCTTGGCAGGGTAATTGAGCTGATTAAGACCACGACTACTGTCAGCGCAGAAATTGCACACAGATGAGCCCTGTTAGGTAGGTAGGTAGGTAGCGAGAGAGAGAGAGAGAGAGATAGAGAGAGAGAGAGAGAGAGAAAGAAGCTGAAGAGCTTAAAGTATGGGTGAAAGGCATAATTTGAGTTAGTTTGTTATTTTAGTTCATTATTTTTCATTTATAGCACTCTGGAACCCATGAGGGCGAGGGGAAAACACGTGTTTGTTTGTTTATTTTATTACTGAAGCGTGTGCCTACTCTCTTTCTTTCTTTCTTTCTCTCTCTCTCTTTCCCCTGGAGGATTATGATAAAAAGGTTGAATTTCCCTGCATCTCGCTGTGTTCCCAGGGGTTTATTTTCACTGTGTGTGACACTCAAATACACCATTACTTTAAATTATTTTTTTCTGGTTACATATTTCCAGCAAGCTGACACAACTTCCACGGGCAACAAATGCACAGTGACATTTCCATGCTATAATGCTATAATATTGTTTAATCATATTCAAACTGCCTACTGAGGTAAACACTAAATCCAAGTGCTTCTTTATTGCACAACAGATGATAAAAACATGGAAGGCTTTGATTTACTTACAACTGATAATGAAGATATGAAAAAAATTTATGAAGGTAGAACAAAGGTGAAGTTGGATTGAAATAGTTCTATTGCTGGGACCCGCAGTGCCAACAGAGAAAGCCCAAGTATGGTGAGAATGAACTACTTCTAAATCTGACTCCATATTGAGAGAGGATACAGGGTTATAAACAGAAAGTAGAAACGAAAGGCTGTGTCTGCGTGAAGTCATTTGTGCCAGAAAGCCCAGAATGATCCGTCAGGCTATCAGTAGAAAGGCTGAGCCTCTGAGGGAAGAATTTTAATTCAGTCAGAAAAAGGAAAAAAAAAACTCAGCTGGCTATCATTAATCTTGCACAACCCCCTAGCCTTCTTCTCAAGCATTTATACCGTTTGCATACAAATCAGATTTCCAAAGTAATCTGATGTCAATGACAGGTCTTGACTTGGAAACTTTTCATATTTTTTAGGGAATCTATCACCGGTATTAATTAAGTTAAATTACTGAGCAGCTTCAGCTTGCAGGGGGGTGTTTGCTCATTGACTGATGTCTGATGGTTAGGTTTCTAAAACATCTTTTCCCTTTTATTGCTATGATTTTGGATTGGGATTAATGAATGACTAAAGATTTACAGGCAAAATGCCTCAATAATGCTAGAAAATCTTCTCAAGAACCATGGTCGTGAAACTTTAACCTTCCTAGATTGCGACATAAAAGTTGTTACATCCAAAGTTGGTTGAACAGCCAACCATATTTCACTCCTTGAAAAATTTAAAACAGCGCACAGCAATATTTATTAGCATGGCATTGTCTATATTATTAACTGACAACAGTGCTTACACTCACTTTGATTTATACACACCATTAGCCTGCTGTATCAGTCAGTAAGTTAGCATTTGTCCTATTAATGCATGTGTATGTAATAATATTAGCCACACCTTTTGAAAATAAAATAAGCTGTTTTGTTTAAGTGTCGATCTCATAACTGATAAAACTTGGCAGTTTGTAGCAGTTGCTCTTATCCAGAGCAATTTACACAGTGGGAGAGCTGGTCTACCTTTGCAGGATAGAATTCAGCTTCCAACCTCTCCTAGGTTTCAGAATTGACACTTGAAGCAAGATGAACAAGAAACGCGATGGGATGACGTAGGGAGCATTCTTCAGTCACGGCTCCAGACCGGTGCGCCAACACACAACTGCTCAAAATGATTCAAAACGGGTTTGAAGCTTCGCCGCGTTTTGCCCATTTCTAGTACAAAGCGCAAAAAAAACCCCATTGGGTGTGTTGCTTCCCGTTTTCCGAGAGGAAAGCTGTTGCCGTGGTCACGTGCTTGTTTATCCGGGGCGAGACCTGTGGAGAATGGAGAGTAGTAAAACTCAAAGGTGAGCAAAAAACGATAAATAAATAAACGTTGAACACAATTTTCCGTCCTGCTGTGCAACACTGTGGCATGGCCCCTTTTCCCCCTCGTGTTCAACACTCATGGTGGAGCAGAGGCGTGACATGGCTCCTGGAAAAGGCCAGATCACGTGGCCTAATCCATTTCTGGGTCCACCCGTCACTTGGCTGGGCCTGTTCCACTCACTTTTCTCTCAATTATTGCAACAGAACTGGGGAGAAGACTGCGACTGCTGAGACACCAGAGCTTTATTTTTCCTCGTTTTTGAGTATCTTTTGGGTTTTGCTTTTAAAGGGAGGACTTGCGTCCAGAGAACACTGTTTTGTTTTGTATTTTTGCCTGTGGGTTGTAGAAAGTTAAGTTCCTTAGCTTTGGCTTTTCTATTCATTGTTGTTAATGAAGCCATCGTACGCTTGCCTTCTGCGTTTTTGCATTGTTGCGTGCGGAGATTTGACTTTTGTTTTTGGTGTAGAGCGGTTCAGGATTGGGGCTTGGTGAGCTTTGAAGTATGACACCATGACAACTCCTGGTCTTCCCTTACGAAAATTTACCATAGTTTTACCATGGTAAGCAGGCCATAGTTTTTTGGCGGAGCGAAAAACCATGGTTTATGAATCATGGTTCAACCATAGTTTTCATATAGTTTACTATAGTATCTCAACCATGGTTTCACAGTGAACATATGACCCGTGGCAGTCAGTCAGTTAAAGCCATAAAATGAGGCAGAGGCACAATTATTCAAAATGTATTTAATTAGCAATCCAAAACATAAACAAAGATGAGAACATTGACAAAACAGTTGAGCTGAACCCCCTATCCCCCCCGCCCCCAACACATGGTAGTGACATGGCTACCATAAAGTGCCATGGATAAACCATGGTCGTACCATGGTTAGGTGCGTAGTAATCATGGTTAGGTGCGTAGTAATCATGGTTACCATAAAGTACCATGGTAAAGCCATGGTTACTATATAAAAACCATAGTGAATTTCCGTAAGGGTTGTCGCATGAACATGGTTGGTCCCCACAATTGCTGCTTGCAGCTATATTTTTTTAGATTACTCCCGCTCACTACATGAATATTTCACCGATATGGTTTTAATATCTCTGATTTATAACATTGCAGAGAGAGCTATAGAAGCATCACCCACTAAACTTTATAGGCGCACACAACAGGCAGTTTATCATATGTATCTCGATGTATATCGCAGAATTTTATAGCTTTGATGGGAAAACCGGATTATAATGGCTAGCTACATAGTTTATATCACTATCATAATCTCAGCTAGGGGTAGCTTGCAGGATGGTCTCTCCTCAACAGGATTTCATTAGCATAACCAGTCAGCGTTAATCTTTTTTTTTTATATCACTTTATTATGATGTTAGCAAACCTGTATGGATATTGAAATTAGAGCTCAAAAGCCTGCCGTGTATGGTAGTTTCATTATTTTTGTTCAGGTTTGTCAGAATTTCACCATGCAGCCCACCCAAAAATGATAAATCAATATAGGAATATTTCATAGAGGCAGACCGAACCATCCATCCATTATCTAACCCGCTTATTCCTGGTCAGGGTCACAGGGGGGCTGAACCTATCCCAGCATGCATTGTGCGGGAGGCAGAAATACCCCTGTGGGCAGGTCGCGAACACACCTTTCACTCGTACACCCATGCCTATGGGCAATTTAGAGTCTCCAATTAACCTAACCTGCCTGTCTTTGGATTGTGGGAGGAAACTGGAGTACCCGGAGGAAACCCACACGCACACGGGGAGAACATGCAAACTCCACACAAAAAAGGCCCCTGGTCTGGATAGAGGCATACCCAAGATAAGACAATTTGGGTATCGCACAACCCTACTGCCTAATTGTATTAAATAAAATCTAATAAATACAGTTTGACATGAGGTGTAGGGTGTTCTTCCTCATTCCCCAAGCCTTTTGCTACTCAGTCAATTTACATGTAATTCTCATTTCAATTACATCGTTTTCACAAGTTCCTATTACATTCACAATATAGCAATGATAATATCTGGTATACCAAATGACAGTTCTCCTGGAATTATAGTGAATATCTCATCTTTTTTTTTTCTTCTTTAATTGACCAATTCTTATAAAAGCTCAAAATGTCACCCTGTGATCTGATCAATCCCAACACCCCCTCCCCCCAGCCCCCAACACCCCTCCCCCCAGCACTGTCAAAGGTCAGAAACAGGTGTGAGAGCCATTACTGGAGAAGGTGTGGATCCTCCTCAGTGTTAATTAGTTTAACTTTTGACAGGGTCTAAGGTCTGAGACAGTTCAATGACAGTTCAGGTGGGATCATCCTGATTAAAGCTTTCTGAGATAAAAGGTTGTGTCCAGCGCTCTTCAGCCGATTTTAAGTGGCTTGGTTCAGGCTTGTCAGGCAATGATTTGTGGGCTATTTTTTTATGGAAGGCAGGCAGCTCCAATATGGCTCTCTTTCTTTTACCGTCTATTGCAAAAAAGGCCTTTTGATTAGCGGTTTTATCTTGGGGGTTATTTGTCTATTTTCCCCTATATTAGTACACAACAAATACACTAGAAATCAGAATTAGATAGTCTTCGTTTTTTCAATGCAGTTTGTACACAAACAATACGTTCCATTTCAAAGTACCTCCTTTATTAAATTGACCATGCATGAACCACCTTATATAAGGTGTACACTCTCACTAATCTCATGAATTGAATTGCCTTGTTCTGGCAGCATTGCATGTACCATGTGACTTATCCAGTTAACTTACATGTTGGGTAAAATTAAAATTGGGTAAAGCATCTGTCTGGTCACCATGTTAGTGAAACTGTATAAAATTGGTTTTTGGACCACGCCCCTATCCTGATATTTATTTATTTTTTGTGACAGTTTAACAATTTCAGCTCATACTTTAAGGCCATAATTATGATACAATTACTGGAAAGTATGACAATTAATATAAAATGCCCTTCTTTATTGACCCAGATTAATATTATAATGAGTGATTTATATATCCCTTCCCTTATAATTGGTCTCCATGATGATGAGAATTACCCTTTAATATGAACACAGGTACCCCCATGAGACTGGCCCTTTATTTGTTTCTGGAGTCAAGCAAAGCATACCGATGGAGATCTAGCATCTTGCCAATTATCCTTAACTCAAATGCCATTATAACAATAAAGATAATTAATTACTCGAGCTTTCCTGCTGCATAATTAAATTTACGGGATGATGAATGCGGGCCGTTCCTCATTTTGAACACGCCCCATTGGTTACACTTGGCACACAATCTGTGATAGATTCCTGTAGTTATTTTTAACAGTAACGTTTATTCGGAAAGGGAGAGCGTCTATTTATTAATTTATTTTTACATGCTATCTAGCAACGAAAGCAAGTGGCAGGAACATACCCTGGTGTGTACTGAAAAGAAAGGTAATCATAAAAATAAATAAATAAATAAATCAGGCAGCTCTCTTGTCCCCATTTCACACCATGGCCAGTGACTGCCTTTATGAGACAACTCACTTATAGCTTTTACCTGCTTTCTTATGAACCGTATGGGCACACAGCAACAGCAAACACACAATGTCGTGCCCAGGGAAGATAAGCGTGAATACAGAAAGAAAGAGAACAGACACACACACACACATTTACAAAAATACAGTAGGTATAGATAGCAGCCCTCCTGATGTGCGGTTATGTGCTTTAAGTCTCTGAAGCAGCTGGCTTTTCTGACAGGCGCACAGGCGAGCTGCATGTGCTGAACTGTCAGTCTTTATAAGGTCTCTGGGCACAAAAACCGTAGCACTGTCATCTCTAACAGTAGCAGTGCAATACATAACTTTACTTATTAACCCTGTGAAGAGTAGGTTCTTTGTAATGTTTTTTTTTTCTTCAAAATTTCGAGTGTTCTAGAACTCCATTGCTTTCATGTACCAGTAATGAGTGCTACATCAGCATTAGAATGTCCAGTTAAGAACATTGTAATCACATGTTTGTGATCTTACACGTTTAAGGGCTAATGCAGCAGGCAAAACAGCTAGAATGAACTTTAAAGTTGGCCGATGTTTCTCATGCGGTCACGGTCTTTCAAATATCCAGAATGTGAAAGTTGACTAAATCACTTGGTTCTATAACTGCTTCCATAAGTCAAAATGTCGATTTCAAAGAGGGCAAAGGGAGTTTTTTCCTCACTCTTTTCCAAATAAACAAGCAACTTTATTTGTTTAGGAGAGAAACAATACAGTCCACTGGCAGGCCTCATGCACCAGGAGTGATAATACAAATGTCAAAATGCTGTGAAAACATGAACTTGCGTACTTCCACTTCAATTTAAAAGAGCTAAGTTATATTTGTAAATATAACTTCAGTACAAGTGCTAAGTTAGATTTGCAAAAGTAATACTTATAAAACGTATTTTAATGAAGCTTTTGCAAACGTAAATGTCAGTGTATTTGATCTGTAGGCTTCTGAGGTGTCATAAGCCAGTTAACTCAAACCATTTGCAGCTCTTATGACAGACACCACATTGCTGTAATGCTTTGAAATATGGAAATATGGGAAAAGACTAAAAATAACCACATTTTACAGTAGCTCCATTAATCCTGAAGTGTACTTTTTATCTACCAATAAAACATTTCATATCATAACTTACATAATTAATTAATTGCATTATAGCCTTGATTATAATGAGTTTTTAGTTTTTTGTTTGTTAAATCAACAGTTATCACAATGTAAGAAATATCTATATGCCAGATGCAGGAGGCTATACATTTCTCCTTCAATATACTATAGCTGAAAATGTGTTACTCAACCCTTATGATGTTAAGTATTAGTGCTGACTGATTGTGCGGAGAAAATGTATTTTCCTTCGGTATACTCGGTCCAGTATCCTAATTATTTCCTTCATTGCCCCAGAGTACAATTCTCTCAAAACAGGAGATTGTACCATTCAAATGAGAGCATTTGTCATATCTGTGCAGCCGATGCACCCTGCAGTCTTATGACTCGATATAATCAATCCAGCAGTAGACCTTATGACTCGATATAATCAATCCAGCAGTAGACCTTATGACTCGATATAATCAATCCAGCAGTAGACGTTAGACGATTGGATTCATATTTTTATTGGCTTTTCCCCTTACTTCCAGGTTCAGAGCCTCAGGGGACAGAGGAGATGCTGGTTTACCGCCCTACTTCTATCCATGGAGAAACTGAAATGTGGGTCGCAACCGTCTCAAAGCAGAAAAGGCCGAAGTTATATGGCGGCAGGATGTAGACGGCGCCGTGGGCCACGCAAGGTCAAAGTGGGCCGGGGAAGATGATTGCACAGCCTCAGTACGGGTTACCACGGAGACACAAATAGTCAAATGGTGCCCTGAGTGACAGGAGTAGTGATTGTTAGAGGCTGAGGGGGGGGGTGGTGGCGGGGGCAGTGAGGGTGATTGACAGGAGCTGGGAAGGAGGAGGAGAGGAGGGCTAGTCGCAGTCAAAGCACAAAATGCATAATGGAGGATGGGTTGTGCTGGCTGTGTTAACAAAAGCATACAGGGCTACAGGATATTGTTGGTCTAATTTGCCTACACTGGTGTGTGTGTGTCTGTGTGCATGTGCCTGTCTGTGTGTGTGTGTGTGTGTGTGTGTGTGTGTGTGTGTGTCTGCGTGCATGTGCCTGTATGTGTGTGTGTGTGTGTGTCTGCGTGCATGTGTCTGTATGTGTGTGTGTGTGCGTGCGTGCATGTATATGTGTGTGTGTGTGTGTGTGTGTGTGTGTGCATGTGCCTGTATGTGTGTGTGCATGTGCCTGTATGTGTGGGTGTGTGTGTGTGTATGTGTGTGGGTCTGTGAATGTGTGTGTCTGCGTGCGTGGGTCTGTGAATGTGTGTGTCTGTGTGCGTGTGCCTGTGTGTGTGTGTGTGTGTGTGTGTGTGTGTGTCTGCGTGCATGTGCCTGTATGTGTGTGTGTGTGTGTGTGTGTGTGTGTCTGCGTGCATGTGCCTGTATGTATATGTGTGTGTGTGTGTGTGTGTGTGTGCATGTGCGCATGTGCCTGTATGTGTGTGTGTGTGTGTGTGTGTGTGTGTGTGTGTGCGTGTACGTGCATGTGCCTGTATGTGTGTGTGTGTGTGTGTGCATGTGCCTGTATGTGTGGGTGTGTGTGTGTGCGTGTGTGAGTGACCATGCACTCCTGAGATACAGATTATGCTCAAAGACAGACTCCAATCAGCCATGGAAGCATAAATAGAGCCAGTATATGGAAAATACGTCTTAAAGATAATTTATATTACAGCACGTCCTGCCATCCCTACCACTGATGGTGCTACTTTAGCTTCTGCTGCTATATACAGTAATTACCAGTGGTATTGCCACTCCCATAGCTGCTACCTACAGCTTCTGCATACCAATGGCTGCTGCTACTGCATCTCATTGCCGTTGAATTGCTATTAAGACGGATTAGCTAGTAATCACATTTTAAATGCACATATGTATGTCAAGATGCTCGTCTATAAAAATGAGACAAGTCTCGCAATATAAGGAATCGTTTTCTGTGGATTATTAAACTACTGGGATGAATCCAAGTAAAAGGCGTCCTCGTTGTTTTGATCACAGTGGGATGAGTGACATCAGCTGTCCAATTAGGTTTTGAGCATCAGCGGAGGCGATGTAAGTGTGCTTCAGTATGCAGGGATACAGAGGCTCCCTTTTGGACACGCATACCAGGAAGCGGTCTACAGACGCAGTGTGTTCAGCATCTTAATGAGGCGATTGGTTTGCTAATGCTATCAGTCACAGCTAACGCTATGCAATGTGATGGCCAGTTAGCAGATCAGATGTCTGACGCTAATGTGGCACTGTGACGCTACGCCTCACACGCAGTAGCCTTATGAATCATATTTATATCTTTGACAACAGCTTAAGGTGTTGTCAAAGATATACATATGTTAGATATGGCTGCTGTATCTTAGACATGATTTAATAGGTAACTGTCAAACAGGTAAAAGGATCTAGGGTTAAAGGTTGTTAGAGGATCTGAAGCATATGAAGCAGTTATCTTTCATTTCTATGGAAAATATGGAAAAAAGTCTATGGAAAAGTCTAATCAAAGGAATTATTTTCCCCCATGTAATTTTAAATATTTCTACATCATAATGGGAGCAATTACAAACCTTAATATATAAAAAACATAAACATTCCCTATACCATTTGGGCTCTGGTAGCAAAAGTGTTCCGGGTAGCCTTCTATGGAAAAACATAATCAAAGATATATTACTGCATTCATCCACATACTGAAGCTTCCAAGAAAGAGTAAACAATATGCAACTATGTATTATTATACAACCACAATGCAGAAGTGTTTTATAATTAAGCCATTGCCGGTCAAGGATTAGCATATTGCTAATGGCTAAATGCCATCTTCCTTTCACAAGAGTGTATTGAACTTTATTTTTTATTAGCATATTGCTATTCATTTCACATAATAAGGTATTATGTATTCTATTTTCTTTCTCTGAAAATTGTCCATCCCAATCATTATAAGCATGTCTGTATAGTTGCATCAGATAAACACAATTATGTAAAACCTCCTTCATGAAAGTATATTGGATGTCATGTAATATAAAAATCTGTATTTTACAACAAAATATAATTCTTACTTTTTGGGTTTTCTCATAATTGTATCTCATAGTTATTGAAGCTTTCTGTGTTAGCTGGGAAGAGGTAATAGAAATTCAGTGAGGAAGCGATCTGCTATCCTAACTAATTTATAGCCTGGGTGTAGTTTTAAAATGGGGCCCAGTGGAGCCTTAATGCGGACTGGTGGCATTTCATTACTATCAGTACAGCGGCACAACTATGTTTGTGGGCTATTGTATTAGACAGGAAAAGGCCAGTGGGAAGATTTGCAGTACGCTGTGACCTTCATTGAACAGAACCGCGCGAGAATATCACCTTTTCTTTATATTACTTCCTGGCTGGAGGCCTCCTTACATAGTCCATCTCCTCTTATCTAGTGTGAAACGTGGCAGGTGAGTATGTAAGCTAACCAGATTTAAAGTCCCTCCAAGCCACAGATCTCCAAATTTCCTGCCGACACAAAACAGCCAGGTTTATTGTACGTCCTTCTCACATGCTGGTTTGATTATATGAATGAACTTGTCAGTATTTGAGTCTGTCGTGTGTTGTTATGTTTCAGTTATGTTCGCTTTTGTTTGTGTGTTTTTGTCTTCATTCTCCGTCTCCCATCCATGTGCTTGTGTTTTCACTTCCCCCATTGTGTCAGCCCCGCCTTCCGTCTCAGCTCCTGATTACCAATGTGTTTCACCTGCCCCTCTGTCCACCTGTTTCTCCTTTGCTCGTTAGTTCTGTGTATTTAAGTTCCATTCTGTCTTGTATATGTTGCGAGTTCGTCTCAGTAGTTTATCTCTGTTTCGCTACAAGCCTTTTTCCCTGCTTCCTGCTTCCTGTCTCCTGCTTCCTGTCTCCTGTCTCCTTAGACTTTTTGCCTGTTTCCTGTTTTCTGCCTTTGGATTGTGATTCTGTACTTTTGCTGTGACTTCCTGGTTTGACCTCTGCCTGCACCCTGATTACGACTTCGCCTTTCCCCTGGTTTTGACGATAATGAACTTCGGTTTATTTTATGTGCTGTCTGTGCCTGAGTCCCTTCCGCACCCCTGACAGAACTATATAAGCAATGTGACAAAAATATCAAATATATATAAAACACTTCTTTAAGTAATCAAATTAAGGGGCTCCATGCCTATCCATTAATTCTCATTAGTGGTTCCTCACAAAAGAATAACTAGATTGCTAGTACTGAGGAAGGTTGCATCCAATATGTTTAATAATAACAGTTTAAGAAGGAATATGCATATTCCCATATTCCCAGGAAGCAGTCTACAGACGCAGTGTGTTCAGCATCTTAATATGAGACGATTGGTTTGCTAACGCTATCAGTCGGCGTGATAAAGTGAAATTCGCATTTAATTAAAAACCTTGATTTTAATATTATGATCATTTTTCATTGTCTTTAGTTTGGTGCCTATGTAATTGCTCTAGAACAAATGGCATACTACATATTAAGTATTTCAGTATGAATTATCTTTATCTAAATATATGGCCCCTTAGAAGTTATAAGTGTTGCATATTTGATGAGAAACCCTGACTGAACTTGAATCTTCGCCTTGCAACGTATTAAGTAGCTTAACTTATTGCTGAGCAAAATTACTGACTCATCATTTTAAATATGGACCTCTGTAGTTTAATGAAATATAAACATCTGAATGCGGAACCTTTTGGCCAAGTTCCTCACTGCTGAGAAGTGATATCCGTTTATAGGGTAACACCTTCTCTGGGTCTTCACAATCACAATGCAATTTTAAGAAAGCTAACACAACCAGGTAGACATTACCTTAATTGAAGGCAATGAAACATAGTGGTGAAGCAGAATACTGCCCTTAGCATGTGGTGATATATTGAAGCTCACTCGTTACTGTGCTGTAGCACTACCCCCCACCTTGGCAACAGGGGGCAGTGTTGCTCATTCACAGTAGCATGACCCCTTGTCAGTTCTTTGCCCCTGTGTGTGATGGAGTGAACGCTTGCCTGAGTAGCTGGTTCAGACCGCAGTGCCTTCCCTGCCTTCCTTGCAGTAATGAAAGTCAGACGTTAGATAAATAGAGAAAGCTCCCAGGGTAATAGCAGTGAGAGCCAGGTTAAACTCTGAAAGATCATCTTTTTTTTACTTCCTCTTTCATTTTTCCCCCTCACCTATGGGCTTGTATTCATGTATCCCTCCTATATTGCCGAATGCAATCATAAGCTTCGTGTGTCAATACTGTGGGAGAAAGGAAGAATTGTTTCTAATTTTATAGCCTACGCATGTTATGCATCACTACACGTTAGAAGACAGGCATTTAACCTTCTGTAACCATAGAGCACAGATACTAAATTAGGCCTTTACATAAGGCAGACAGCCCACTCTTGTTTTTGTATGATGACAAGGATTTATAGGGAAGTAGAGTGAAATGTATATAAACTGTGTATCTTTGCTCATGGGGCAGAGTTATCCTAAGGAGACACTTGGCTGTGTATTCTGGGTGCTCTCTTCAGCTGAATAAAACTCAGAAAAACTTATCGCTGCCCAGTGGAATACTTTGATTTCTTTATTAAACAGAAGAATTTCCACGACATTATTCTACATTGTTATAAAATTAACCCTGAGATCTTTAGTTTATAGCACGATTTATCCTATTTGTCAGTCACTTTGTCATTTAACAAGCGTACCTCAAAAGATGTTTATGCTTGTTAGATGGAAAGAAAATAATATTTGTTAGTTACATGGTTAAGATGAGAGACAGTTCCCTACTTATTATTTTAGTACTAGTACTGCACAAATTTAGGAATTTGAAGACCAGTGGTGCACTGTTATTTAATTTTTAAATTTTTTAAATTTTTTCCCATATCCATAATTCATTATACATTTTAAGCGTGTCAAGCCTGGTTCATCTTCATGTCCCTCTGTGATATTTGATAATACACGTAAAAATGTGCGCATTTTCTAACAAGTATTTAAAAAATAGCAACAGCCAAAGACAACTGCCATCAGCTTGTCACATCAAAGGAATTTGTCCTGATATTTAAAAGATCTGTGTGTTTTTTTAATGCATTGTTTAAAGCGCTGATTGAACCAAACGTCTCTGTATTTGATCAGTGCCTTTCCCCACAGCTCCCGAATTATCAGTCAAGCTGAGCATGAAATAAACAAAAGGCTAGGCATAGGGCCTTTGAAGATGAGTGAGAAAATTTGAATTCCCGAGCTCATTCCCACCACTCATTCTTCTGACGTATGGCTGTCCTTGACAGCTTGCCTTTGTCTTTTGTCCGTCTTCAATAAAACCTCGGAGATTCAGAGTTACTTTGTCAAGCCTAATTAATCCTCCCGCACTTAATTAAATGGCATAAAAGAAACATAGCGTATAGGTGGCTTCAAAGGTGAAGTGAAAGTTCTGTATTGTTTTATCTCTGCTCTTGAGGAGTGATGTATTGCTTTCTGTCTGATTGTATCCAGTCTGGAGGACCAAATGGTGAATCGGTGAAGGAAGTCGGCGGTAGCTGATTCTCAGTCGGTTTCGCTTGTGATAGCTATAGCCGGAACTGATCACGGACTTGCGAAGCAGGGATTAGAAACGCTAATCCTACTTTTTCACCGGGCCGCTCGTCCAAAAGTCCCCCGCAAAGATTTTTTATCCCGTCGGAGACAGACAAGAGATGACAACATAAGCTCTCTCCCCTCACACCCTTTCTCATTCCTTTTTTTTTTTAAATCTTCAGCCAGATATTGATTTGATTTGATTTGGAGCAGAGGCTGCGGTGGCAGCCATGACAGAAGCATTTAACCTCCTGGTGGTAATTACAGCCCCGGTCGACCCACAGGGGTCACTGTATTTTGGAGAAGATGGCTGCATTGACGGGTTGCTGGGATGGCTATTTTCTCGCGAAATTACCTTGTCCTCAGAGGAGAGCCAAATATCAATACAGGACACTGTTGCACAGCAGCAGGCTTCAGGTATGATAGTAGATATGGGAGGTATGATAGTAGATATGGCAGGTATGATAGTAGATATGGCAGGTATGATAGTAGAGGTATGGCAGGTATGATAGTAGATAGGGCAGGTATGATAGTAGATATGGCAGGTATGATAGTAGATATGGCAGGTATGATAGTAGATATGGCAGGTATGATAGTAGATATGGCAGGTATGATAGTAGATATAGCAGGTATGATAGTAGATATGGCAGGTATGATAGTAGAGGTATGGCAGGTATGATAGTAGATATGGCAGGTATGATAGTAGATATGGCAGGTATGATAGTAGATAGGGCAGGTATGATAGTAGATATGGCAGGTATGATAGTAGATATGGCAGGTATGATAGTAGATAGGGCAGGTATGATAGTAGATATGGCAGGTATGATAGTAGATATGACAGGTATGATAGTAGATATGACAGGTATGATAGTAGATATGGGAGGTATGATAGTAGATATGGCAGGTATGATAGTAGATATGGCAGGTATGATAGTAGATATGGCAGGTATGATAGTAGATATGACAGGTATGATAGTAGATATGGCAGGTATGATAGTAGATAGGGCAGGTATGATAGTAGATATGGCAGGTATGATAGTAGATATGGCAGGTATGATAGTAGATAGGGCAGGTATGATAGTAGATATGGCAGGTATGATAGTAGATATGGCAGGTATGATAGTAGATATGGCAGGTATGATAGTAGATATGGCAGGTATGATAGTAGATAGGGCAGGTATGATAGTAGATATGGCAGGTATGATAGTAGATATGGCAGGTATGATAGTAGATATGGCAGGTATGATAGTAGATAGGGCAGGTATGATAGTAGATGTGGCAGGTATGATAGTAGATATGGCAGGTATGATAGTATATATGGCAGGTATGATAGTAGATAGGGCAGGTATGATAGTAGATATGGCAGGTATGATAGTAGATATGGCAGGAGGCCCTGAGACAAAAACATAGCCCGAGGCTCCAAAATTACAAAACACACCCATAATGGTAGACATGTGATTTCCATTACATCGCTACAAGATTACTTTATAAAATTCTCTCATGAAGGTTATATCAAGACCTGAAACGCATGGTTACACTGCAGAGACTATAGACAGACTTCTCTAGAAGAACGTACATTATTTATTTTTTTGTCTTTTTTTTTCTTTCTCAGCAGCCTCCCACAGAAAACAATTTTCCTTCGAAAAGTCTGTCTTGATAAATGAGTCTTTTTGAAATGAGTCTATCCAAAGTTGTGTGGGGTAATCATTTGGACTGTACATCAAGCGCACGGAGACTAATCTACCACGTAGGAGGGCGGCGGGTCGGTCGTTGACGAAGGGAGAAATGACTGAGGGAGACGTCAACGTGGACCAACCATGTGTGAAATGAAAAGGTCAAGAGGTGCCACCTTTGTTTTAGCTGTATAAGTGTTGAATCGATGAGTATCTGTCATTAATAAGACAACGTTGGATTCTGCCACTGTAGGGCAAAAACATCCATCACCTGACCTCCTTAAGTCAACCATGGAACTTTACTAACAATATAAAAAATAACTATTTTATTAACTCTTGTGATATACAGCTTACTGTATATTCTACTAATGCCTGCATTTCAGGATACTGGTCTGGATTGAAACAACATTTTCATTTCACAGTCAAACTGCATTTGTGACTTGAATGTAAGAAACGCATTGACTTGTTTGGACAAATGTTGATTAAATCCTGGTAACTTAGAAATTCTTCTTATTTTGGTTGGGCAATTTTAATCCATCATTCTCCATAATTGTATTTTTATTTATCGTTATTTCTTTTTGAAAGAGGTTTGGAGAATATGTAAGAAAATCATGTGCATTTTTATTATTATTATTATTATTATTATTATTATTATTATTATTATTATTATTATTATTATTATTATTATTAATAACAACAGCTGTCTTTATAATGTTCTGTTTCGTCACAAACAAAATGGTGGTTATGGGATACATTATGGAAGATAAATTAGCCTGAAAAGGTGATTCTATAGTTCTCTGCAAAATTAATTATGACTACATCATAAAGCATAACAGTGAAGGTTCTGTCATTATACTATTTTTAATAATACTGCAGCTTTTTGTCTCCTATCTGCTCCCGTCCGTTATAAATGTTTCATAATCGCTGTTTGTCACGGGCTTTGAGCTTCTGTGCCACAGCATTGGAAAGGTTGAATTTGCATTTAAAAAGGCCAAAGGTAAAAATCAATATAAACAAAAAGAAACTTGCCAAATGAAGGGATTTTGAGAGGAGTAATCTTGTTAAATTCACACATTACATCTCAATGGATTTTTTTTTTTTGTTATTCTCCCCTGCTGCACTATGGCTTCCTCTGGATTTGCCCTCAGGACTATTAATTCACTCAAAAATTATTCAGTGTCTTTAATTAAAACACAAACTCCGAATAAATACGCCGGCAATTAACATTTGTGGATACTGAAGTACTTTCATTGCAAACCTCAAGTGTAGCAGCATGTTTTATTTTACCTATCCACTTTAGCTACAATCCACTACCTATTCCACAATTACTGTTGAATTGTGTTTGGTACTGTTTGGTCACGTATTTAACAGTAGGGTGTCATTAATCAAACTGGTCTTGTCTAAATAGCGCAACTCTTCTTTTTATATACAAAAGCGCTTTAAACCAGATGTGCGCCCCCAGGAAAGCTCCAGTGCCTGGCTTATTTTAAAACCACCTGAATGTTGATTCTGGTGTAAATATCCCCAGACCAAACATTCACCTATCTTCAGAAAAACACACAACGCGAGCGGAATCACAAACAGTAGCCACACACCTAGGGGACTAATTCTTAATGGAATGGAATTCATTACCGGAATACTAATGGTGTCATTAGTATGACTGGAACTCTGCCATCTTGTTATTCAGGCATTTACAGAGGAGTGACTTCAGAATAAACTGCTCAGATGCAATGTACATGAGACTCCACATCTCGTGTTAATTATGAGGATGGTTATGAGGAGTTCCAGCTCACTGCACATTTGAGGCAATTTCTCACATTATACTGATATCCAATCCTATATTTGGACAGCAACCTATGAATTATGGACTAAGCAGTGGTGAGGTTGGGAGATGAATATTGGCGTAGGGAGGGTACAGGGAGTATTTCTCAAAAGAGGATAGAACACCAAAGGCTATTTAGAATACCCCCTTCCTAAAACTCAACTGTAATTCAACCTAAACAATTTTGGACCAGCTGAAGTCCAAAACCAGTGTCCTGAGCCAGATGCATATTTTCTTACTAAAGTTTTCAATGTCCCTTTTCTAGTATGTTCCTACATATGCGACTGTGACTTAAGGGAGCCGTCTGCCTGTCAGTTTTTTTGACCGATGAAATAGTTTAAAAGGATCCAAGGCTAGAATGTAATGTGGGCACCAAGGATGTTTCAGATAATGTATGGAAGGTGACACTCGGATTGAGGCTATTTAACCGTCTCACAGATGTGGCGGAGGGCGGGTGAAGGCCTTTGGGCCACTTCCCGCCATTTAGGGCGTTCGCCGAAGCGTGAACGAGCACCGTTTGAACGACTTCGCCTCCGTGAAGGACAACACCGCTGAGTGACATTGCTCAGCGTTACGCCGCCATTACGGCTCCCGCGGGGGCCTCGGTGGCACACACTTACAGCTCTTTGTCCTGCGCTGTCGGCGACCGTCTGTGAGAACATCCTACCATTAGCTCCCGTCCGCGTGTCATCCAAGCATAAAGTCAGCCGTGAGGGCCCGGTCTGGTTCCCCCCGCCTGATTTAATGGCGAGTTGCACGCGGAGGCAGAACGGCTGACGAACTGGCTCTCTCAACACACGAGTGGACCCGTGTCTGCCAACGTGAAATGGATGCCTGGTGTTGATATGGCAGAAGTGGCTGAGAAGTAGGGATGTGTTCCAGGCATGAGCCCAGTGTGGCCGGGAGCCACACTGGTCTATGGTATTCTGCCGGGAGAGTGGGCTTTTAACAGAACCTGCTGAATTAAGCCAGGTCCATTGAAATGCAACAGCTTTTCAGTTGCTTTTCAAAAAAAACAAGGAGCTGGATTCAATGAACGTCTGTCCTTCACCTTGAGTGTTTTCCTCCTGTTTTCTTTTTCCTTTCGTTTTTCAGCAATCACCATTGAAACTCTCTGAGCTCCGATCACTTCTTTTGCATGAGTTTTAACACTGGCTGTTACTGAACGAGTGCAAACACGGTGGTGCTATTTTCCACGTCTTTTTAATTTGTTAACCTGAATAATGTGCTTTTTTGCTCTTGGGTAATAAAACCGCCACCATGGACCAGGGATGCTTAGCGATTACAACAAATTACGGTTAATTAAAGGCAATTTTCTCCAAATGTGGTGCTCTCCAAAGCAGCAATTTTCTCTATAACAGCATGCCGGAGGATTAAAAAATAAAAATAAATATAAAAATAGCACTGTGATTTTACTGAGGGTTATACAGAGAAACATAAAGGAGAAGAAAGTAACAGCAGGAAGCCACATATTTGCTATCACTTTCAAATGTCCTTATGTACTCCGACACAATCACCAAGTGGCTGAATAGAAGATTAATCCCCATAAACGTTCCTTTTTTTTGCTTGTATGATGTACATTTGATAATGATTTGAAAGATGATTAACTGTAAATGATTAATTGTACACAAGGTAACACTTGAAATGACTGAGTTTGGATAAATGCTTAATAAAACATTCATAATTGCATTGCAGGTTATTATTTCATGCAAGGAGGACACACTGGTTTTGTGTAAAATTGGGCTCAATGGAGCATTGAAAGAGTTAATGTGGATAAATGTACTTAATACATATACTGAACATATTGTGAAAGTTGACTGTTGACGTGTAAATAAACGTTAAAAGTATTAATAAATATTTCATTTCATCATCATATTCACCAAGTGTATTGCTTTCCAGGGAGATAAATGCCTTTAAGGCCTCATACATGCATTAAAACACGTTTACAGCTTCTTAAAAGTGTCATATTCACACTGTCAGTGGTTTTATTTAAAAACCCTTCGAGAAAGGATCGGAAAACGTTGCGGAAAACCCTTAACCTTCCTAGCATTTTACTGCTATTTGTGTTAAGGTTTTGTTATCAGTCAATAATAAAAATGTAAAAAAAAAACTCAAAGGTTTCTTTCGGATGTCTTAAAGGCATTTGCTGAAGAAATATACTATATATAATATATAATTTGAAATTATACAAAAGCAAGAAGGAATTTTGTGTCATATAGACTCCAATATACTGTAATAGGAAGGTTAACTGGATTTAGCTGTGAGTGTGTACAGAATCGGTTGCTGAGGCATCATAAATAAATGACCTAGCGTTCCATTGTGGATACTCCTGAGTTCTGTTGGAATTTCAGACATCTTCACAGATAATTTGACAGTTGAAAATATTTTATTGGCTCAATGTTTGTTTGTTTTTTGTTTTTTTCCTCACCAAAAGTCATTTTCATCTGTGACCTGACGTGGTGCATCTCCGTAAAAAGTGGCAAATCAATCCATGTTGCTTATTTATTATTATTTTTTTTTTCAACTGTAAACATATAATATCACCAAACAAAATATCAAGGGCCTGATTCATTAAGATATTAAGATATGTGCCAAGCATGTGCAAAACCTTTTAGGCACCAAATCGTTGGTCGTGTTATTAGTTTTGCGTGTGCTAAAAGGTTTTTTGCATATGCTAAAGGTCTTAGTAAATCAGGCCTCAAATCTGCTGTGGTGCATTGAGCACATTCTAGGCTTTGAAATCCACAGAATGCATTCAAGCAATGTGTACGAACAGGTCAAGGTATTGAAAACCTCTCAACTAAAGCGTTTCTGAAACTAAAACCAAACCAAAACCGCCAGTGTGTACGAGGCCCTATTATGATCAGAAAGGTTATTGACATTGATTAAGTTTTTCGTCAAAAAAAAAACAACAAAATTGTGGTGAATTGATTGCCCACTTAGGGTCATCCAGCTTTATGTAATTTGGACGTACAGTATATTAAATCACAAACAACCATGACAACACGCGCCCCTGGAGACCTTCATCTCCTCAGCTTCCCTACAACCCTTTCCCCATTGAGTCACACTCACAAACAGAGAGGCAAGCAAACCTCACAGTTCAGAGGTGTCTAATAAGTATTCACTGTAAGACTGCCGTTGCCTGCAGGAGGAAAATCAATTGTGCGCTAATGGAGCTGATTAGACGCTTCTACATTTAACTCCAAGCAGCATTAGGCTTCCTGGATGCATAACAAATAGAAGCTGGTGCACGGACAGATCCAAGGGGCGTATGAGCGGTTTCCACTGTCAGAAGGCTCTGCTGCTTTAAAATTGAGCTCTTTGGCTTTCCATAGCATCTTCCCTCAAGTTTAAGTAGTGATTAAATTGTGACTGACTGGGAGAAGGTTTTCACGAGTTGTGGTGTTTAATAAGGATTTAATTTTCAGTTTCAATTGATATTAAATACTATACGTATATTTAAAAAAAACACTCCTAAAGGGTTGGTAATTCAGTGATACAGTACTGAATTTTAAACATGTACACATAAAACGACATGAAAAGACTTCTGTTAATTGAACAATATAATAGATTTGTTGCTGTACTCTGAAATTAATGTAGCTCACTAGAATTCCATGAAACTTTGGGGAGTTGAGTTTGAGTCCTGGCTGTGTCAAATAGCAACTGATTTGTGAATGTGTAAACATAGAGTGTAGAATTGTTGTTGTTTTTAATCCACCCAATAAGTAGTGTAGAATTAACCCCAGTAAAAGATATAAACTGGAAAATGCAAGCGTTACACTGCTCCTCGGCATTGGATTTCCTTCAGATGCAACACTTTCATTTAGTTCTGTTCACAGAGTTGACCCAGCATCAATGTGCAGCCTGTTTTCATGAAAGGCTGTGGTGTGGTTGATGTTGCTATGTGAACTGCTGTTTAATGATAAAGCTCGGATTATGATTAGAGAATGCCAGGTTGCCGGGGGCAACTGAAAATGTGAGTCAGCAAGCCTCAGAATTCTGAGGTAAAGGGTACCGTTTGAGAAAGTCTTTAAAAAAAAAAAAGACTTCCCCAAAAACTCAAAACTTTCAGACAGGGAAACGATCCAACCAATGACAAATTTGAGGGCATTTCCTTTGCTCTTTGCAGCAGGTATGCATTTTTATAAGCCAATTTATTTAACTTGAAAATGTGACGCCTAGCTTGCCTGCAAAGTAAAATGGTGTCCTAAACTAAACTTATTTCACTCTAAAACATATAAAGTAGCTAACTGTTGTTGTGAAACACACACACGAGAAATGGTAGCTAAATAGCTAGTGGCTAAATTGCTAGCTAGCTTGCCATCCAGGTAATGATATCTAAGTGGCACATGCACAGATAGACTCCAGCATATTGAAGCATATGCCTCCTGCCCTGAGACAGGAAAAGTGTCATTTTGGCTGCAGCAATTTGTTTAAAAAAAACTAACCGCAGGGGTCCTTTATTATTTTGAAAATATGGCACCCAAAAAGTCTGTGCACGACCCTGATATCTATGCAACAGCAAGTTTATTACACTCTCAGAAAGAAAAGGTACGAAAGGCAGCTAAATAGGTACAAACGCTTGTCACTGGAGTGGTACCATATTGGTACATAGAATTGTACCCCTAGCCAGCAAAATATAATTAATTTGTACTTTTTTTTGCTTGAAAGGGTACTTATTAGTATTAAATATTATACTGCACCACATATCCGTTCTCAAAATGAGAGCCAATTAAAATCAGACATGGGGCCTGCCTTGTGCATATGCAGTTTTCAATGTGCTGTTAAAAATATGAGCACTTCAAGGGGCTATATAAATTTAATATGACTAATGGGAAATATAGTTCCACAATATAGAGCATTGCATTGCATGTTCAGAATGGCAGTGGTGCACTGAGTTTGTTGAGAGAAAGGACAGGAGAGTGATTGACACTGGGAGCGCCAGCGGACATTTTAAACATGGTACAGACCATCCAGCGACCATAAATTACTAAAGGTAAAATTATGCATAGAACTCCTCCTTAACTTAAGATGTAACCTAAATATAAATGATGGGAGTTGACTGTTGCACATTGTACAGTTCACTGAACTGCAAATTTAGTTTTAGGGAATTTACAAGTTATATGGTCATCTATAACAATGGTAGTCATTAATGACAATGTCAAAGGTAAGTTTAGGTTAAACTAAGTAACAGGCTACAATAAATATAATGAAAATGGAGAATATTTTGTCTATTCTTATTGACCACTTGCATTAAATTCACTTTCTTGCCACTTCATGATTACAATAATAATCATTAGGGATAAACCCATCACTCAAATTTTTGACATAGATATATTTAAGCTTACTAACTTTTTTTTTTGATCAGCTGACTCATATGGATTTGTTACAGCAATGGTGGTATTTTTAGCACCTTTTTCCTTAGATGTGTACAACTCATAGTCACACCGTTGCAGTGTTGCGGTACACAAAATTTGTGGTAGCATGTACGGTTGGGGGCATTACTGAATTACACTGCCAACTTGCAGCATTTTTGTTACTTGGCTACTCTAGACTACTTGAAAATGACTACTTTAAAAATGTTCAGGTGCTAGGTCAATATAAAATTTTAAAACTGTACCTTCACTGCTCAACAAACTGAAACAAAACTATAGCACTGCATGCCAATCAGTTCTAGCACTATATGTCCCTTGCTACAGGGTTAAACTTTGGTCTTAAAAGGACCTCTTTTCCCCACACTACATCATGCTGTCATGCTCTGCTTGTCTGTCACAGAGTTTATTTGGAAATTCGGCCAATAAGTCTAAATAGCCTTTCTTCCAGAGCACATCATATTGTGCTCCATTAACAGCAGTTAAAAAATACTGGGAGCTGACACTTCAAGGGTCATACATTGGGTGCGGAAGTCATATATTTGGGGGATGTGTCCCACTTTCAATAGCAGACCTGATTATTCTCATCTCCAAGTGAATGCACTATTTTCATAACGTAAATCTAGCATTGGACAGTAAAAAAACAAAAACAAGTCCAGTTCATACTTGTGAGAGAATTGTAATTCCACCTGGCTGGTAAAACTCACTAAAACAACCTTTGCTTTGGTCTATTTAAAGGCTTATGATATGGTATGTCATTATACACATTCAATAAACACAGCGTATGCAGATAGAAAGAAAATAATATGATTTGTAGTATATCTGTTTGCATTATTTTTGTCAGCAATCAACATTTTGATTCCAATCAATATCTACACTAAATATGGACATTTGCGAAAGCTGAATTGCATGTACATTCTCTGCCTCCTGACTGCTTTAAAAACAGAAACTTAATCAATAGATAGCAATGTATTTATTGACTGTTTTGTGACCATATAAATGAGTAATGCATCAGCCCGGTCACTGCCAAGAAGTGCATCTATTGATATAATCTCCATCCATGTCTCTAAGTCCATCTGCCTGAAATCCATCATTTGTGTCTGTTTTTCACCAGTCTCCTCTAGTTTTGTCGAGGTCACGAAATTTCCATGAACTCAGTAATGAGTATATCAAAGAGGACCTGGCAAGGAAAGATTCAATTGCAAAGCACAACCCAGAATCCTTTGCGCAACCTTTTTAAAAACCATTTTGAGTACCAAGAGGATTTATAAGGAGTGGTAAGGGATTCGGGGTACAAAACTGTGGAAGGGGGACATTTACATAATATGCGCGTTGGCAACTGGGATAACCTCAATGAGGACTTGTATCCTGGGCTTATGCAATATCCACAGCATGTTGATGGTAATAAACATAGGTCGACTCTCGCCATTACCGTCTGCAATTCATTGGAATAACTTATTGAAGTTGTTTTTTTTTTTTGATTTACAATAAGGATGCCGGTTTTCCTCCTTTCTGCTCTATCACTGATTCCAGACTGCCCTGTGAAATCGAAAGCGTGTTATAGTAAGTAGCCTTGACTCCTCATGGGAGCATAGCCATGCATACTCACTGTAGAGCTTATTTTGTGTCCCAAACACACAGAAAAGCTGTGACACCTTTCTGAAACTGCTGATGCTTTTACCAACTTGCACCTGGCAGAGGACATGGGGGCAGCGGGTTCACGCACGCACGCACGCACGCACGCACAGACAAACACACACACCCCAGGCCCATGATGAAAGGCAGTACTACGGTGGACTGGAGCGCCGTTTCCCATGCAGATGTGGTCTCCTCGCGACTGGCAAACACAGGCCACGCAGCTAAAAATAATTAACACCGCATCCACTCAGATCTCCACGGGGGGATGACTGCACTCTCTCCACAGCGGATTACGGTTCGCTTTTCATTCGTTTTCATTTCAACAGCAGGGTTTTCTCTCCTGTCTCCTGCCTTTGCGATGAATATTCAATGGGCCCCAGCAAGTGCGCGGGAGCAGGGCTAAACTTGGCTGGGTGATGGTCACTTCCCTTTGCAATTTTGTACGGGTTCGGACAGCACTGTGAAAAGCAGGTGTTTCGAAGCAGGCCGCCATTCCAAATAAAGTCTGCTTGCCATGTCTATCAGTAAAAGAACATGGCCCTGAAAATATGATTTCTCAATAACGAAAAAGAATGGTACCAAAGACGCATTGTACCAAATATTTAAAGGATGCTGCAAATTTTTGGCCACTCTACCTGCCACAATTACAAATAATGGCCAGCTTTTGGTTCATTGTTTAGGCTGAGGTAGCTAGGGGAGGTTAAGACGAGTTTAATAACTGACTGTTACGACCCTGGCTTGAAGGGCCGCAACACAAAGGATTTCAAACACAAAAGGAGACGGTTACAAAAATTTGTCTATTAAAATATGAAAATAAAGAGGCATGAAACAAGGGGAAAAGGGTGCTGGCGAAGTATAAGCAAACAAGAAACAAGACAACACAAGATCGGGAATCCAAAGAGACTATGGGCGCTTTCACATACGGCTCTCTCATCCATTTCCTGGAGCGTTTAGCGGCCTGATCCGTTTCAGAATGCATATGTGAAAGGGAACCGAACCCTGGCCCAAGCGGATCCTGGTACCTGTCGCGGAGGTCTGTCCAGGATACGATTCCTGGTACCGGTTATTATGACACAGTGCGTTTCCGCGGGACTCGCGAGCTCCCGACATAAAAAAGGGGATGTTGTTCTCCATTTTGGCTTTGAAGTTACTTATTAACCGTTACAAAGAATAGATGCACACCTGTAGAGAATGATAGATGCCATCACGTCTACGCGCTGGTGTAAATTTTTTAAAAATGAGACCAGAGGATCCTAACTCTTCTTCTTCTGATACTGCACGGTAAAAGAAAAAAACCTCATTATCAGACGAATTCCGAGTTTCAAAGGGACACACTTGGAGAAATATCTATGTTGACAGGTGCGTAGCAACGAATGCCAGGAGCAAGACATCCCATAATGAGCGTTGAGGGGATGCAATGTTTGGCCCCGGTTTGTTTCCAGGCAAATACAACCCAAGCGGAATGAAAGTTAAAGCGCTCACATTATCTTCCCCTGGGAGCACCCTGGCACAATCCTAAAGTAACGGAGAGAAAGCAATACCACAGACAGAAAGTTCCGGGCCTCTAAATGAAGTGTGGGCAGCCAGAACTCTAATTCATCTAAAAGGAAACAAATCAATGGGAAGTATATCCCACCTGGTACTGTGGCATTCCGTTTAGAGAACCCATCTATCTCCGGCCTTGTCCCCATTCCCTATCTCCCTTCCTTAACACCTCCATCCAAATGTAGCCCGGGCTAAAATGAAACACTTGACTCGAGGCAGCCACTCGGTTTTCCATCACCCACCGCACAGCCGGAGCTATAGCACATGACATAGAGCTGCATTATCACACCTTATCTCCCCGCTGATGGTGTCTGCTGCGTTTCACTTTGCAAAAAAAAAACTAAAATGGGAAAGGATATACCGTGTGATGTCGCGACCAAAATCTCACAGAGCAGGAAGCCTGAGAGATATACATATCTATAATTGAATTATTTCACTTCCAGAATTTATGGACGCATTGGAACGGAGATCACGGCAGCTTGGCTGCCAGAAGCTGATTGATTATTTATTTATTTATTTTTACTGTGCTGTCCAGAAACACAACTGAGAGTATCCTTTAATTAAACACATTCCACTGCTATTCCTAACAATGAAATGCAAAGACCTCTTGCATAGATAGAGTGTCTTCCACGCATACATCTTCAGAACTCTGTCTCCGGGACACTGCCTTGTTGATTGTGTTTGAAGGACAGTCGTGATAAATCGCCACTATAAAGGAGCCTTCTATGATAAAGAGACGAATCCATGACGATCAAATCCAACATTAATCAAGTGTTGAATTATGAAAAAAAAAAAGAACTTTCATTAAAAGGCAGGCAATTAATCACACTTACCATTGGAGCCACACATGACTACCTTGATTCAATTTCAGAATTATACCTTTCCTACAATCTAGAATGGGCCTCTTGTTTGGTTTGATTTTCAGTGGTGACCTTCTTTATGATAATTTATTTTTCAACATTTAAATATTTTCCCTTACAGAAAAAAACTGTTGACAGGCAAACGCAATTCAATTGTAAAGTAGAAAAAAAAACGTACATGTTTTTTTTTCTACTTTACAATTGAATTGCGTTTGGCTGTCAGTGTGAAAGTGTCAATTGCTATACTATGCAATAAACATCACATTACATTACATTATAGGCATTTAGCAGACGCTCTTATCCAGAGCGACTTACAGAACTTTTTTTTTATCATGTTTTACATATTATCCATTTATACAGCTGGATATATACTGAAGCAATTCAGGTTAAGTACCTTGCTCAAGGGTACAACGGCAGTGTCCTACCTGGGAATCGAACCTGCAACCTTTCGGTTACAAGACCAGTTCCTTAACCATTATACTACACTGCCGCCACACATCTTAAAATGAGTCTAATTGGTTGTCCTCTTCTAATTAAACTGATGTGAGTACACAGAAAATAAATCACTCTTTGCCAGTATTTTAAATGCATTCCAGACATTGCCGCAGTATCGGTGACAATATTTTCTTGCACGAGCCTCGTGTTTTCTGCCTCGATGGAATTGGATCACGATCAGAATAAGCTTCTTTGTGTCTCTATTCCCATTGCTCATCTGTCAACTCACAGCCAAATCTACAGGAGTAACCTTTCTATGTATTCACTGTAATTGCTGTAGCAAATACGTACGTATATCACACTCAACCCCAAGGCAATGCACGACAACAAAGAGGCAAACACTCAACGGTGTGCGGACTCTATCTTTTGTTCACTCATCTGTTTATTATTTTGAGGCCTATTACTTTGGATTTATGAATTATTAAATATCTGAACATGGATCCTCTGATTTTGCCACAGGCGTTTGTAAAATCACACTGATAGCCTTATTGCTTGACACTGGCGGAGAGAATAATCTAGCACAGAGGAGTGTATTTCCCTGGATCAGAGCTTGCAGAACATATAGCCCGCTTCCCTATGTGATTGGAACAACGATTTCCCTTTTTTCAAAGCGTAAGATTGTGTAACCCTTAAATATAAGTCTTGGCCATCAACAATTTAAGTCAATACAATACAATGCAAGTTATGAATGAGCTGTATGTTAGACATACACCTTTAACATACCAAACAGTTTATATAAATGCGGTATGCATAAGGTAAATTCACATTGTCATAAGGTGAACAATGATAATTATATTCTGTTAAAGAAATTTCAAAGAACCTTTATATTTCCATGAGTTTCCGGTGATTCTGAGTTTCACATGAGCTTCCAAGCAGTGAGAAAAGAAGGTCTCAGCTCTGAGCCTCAAATTACAGACTCTGTGAACTTTGACCTTTGTTCTGGCCTTCTGGGGGAAAAGTGTCTTTGTGCTCAAATGGCAACGTGTGTATGGGATTGCATCTGTACATGTGTGTGATGTATGGTAATACACTCTTCCGTGACTTAGATCCAATATTGGAGCCGTTTTTTCTCGTAGTAGGCCTACTCTCCTTCTTCCTCTCTGCTTTTTATATGGAGCAGTTTTAAAGCCGCCATTAATCTTAAGGTTGGACTGGAAAAGTCTCATCTCGGTTGGATGAGATGCTGCTGGTTTTTATTGTCCCTCTGTGTGGAAAAAAAGGGGGAATTTTTCTCCCCCAACTTCCTAGCTTTCTCAAACTATAAAAGTGTATGAAAATGATGTTCTATTAAAGGTAGTTTAAGGCTGTCAGAAAAACACAGATGAAAAATGTAAGCAGCCATTCCAACCCATTTATCAATGTTCCACAAGTGTAGCCTAGCATGAATGAAACATGGCTGATTGACGAGGCGCCGCACGCCAGGACACCGATTGTCGTCTCAGAAACAGGAAGTGCGTTTCTCTCGGCTGGGTTTTCTGCGTCCTCTGTTCAGAACAGTCTCTGGCCACTCTCTCCTTAGACTCCACGTTCCTCCCTTCCAAGTTCACAGATGTAGTTTTTACTTATTGCCGTCTCTTGATATAAGGAGGGAGACAGATCGGGCGTGGTTTGGGCCCCCGCGGCTGAGCTTATTGCAGCGCGTGCGGCTACCCGCTTCATCTGTGTCTCCGCTGATGTTTCTGAGTGATAGTCTCTGGGCAGGGCTGGCCGATGAAGCACGATCTCCCGCTAAATGCTAACCTCCTTCAGGCGCCAGTGTGAGTCATAAACGTTTCCATGGCATTTTTCTTTCTCAGGGTTCCGTTACTCCTTTCACATGCAGGTGCGCAGACAAACTCTGGCGACATCATAGAACATGTGAGCCTGATTCCGTCCCAGATCTAACAAACAGCTGTGCTGTTTTAACATTGTTCAGGTGAATCCAAGCAGAGTCTCATCCTTTAGAAATCTGTGCATCTCACAGGAGATGGTCATGGTATTCATTTTGTGTTGAGTTGGAATAACAGGCCTGTCCCTTGAAACCAATATGTGGCTACATACAAGGCTATAATTTTATCGTAATTGGATAGCTGCATTTTTTCTTATGTGTATGCACAACTGAAAAATGTAATTCTTAATCACCATTCAACTGAGATAAACAGAAACCAGCAAAAACATTTTTTTTTAGCAAACTTAACTCCTTAAGTAATAATACTTCCCCCCCCCCCCTACCAGTTCTTCCTTAGATAGATTTGTTCACAACACAACATTTGGTCTCCTTGTAGGGCCAATTCATTAGTATGCACAATCTAGGGATGCACTAACTAAAAGACACACACCTGTATTGATGTATTATTGAAGACATCCCACTTGTTTGGATGAGTATATCAAGTCTGTTCTTGTGAACAGAGCCACTGTCATCCAATACCTCTGATCTCCGCCATAGTGATACACATTAGATCGGGGAGAGAGGGAGGGAGGGAGGGATAAATAAATCATTAAATCGCAAACTGAGTCGGGGAGAGGGATGGTACACGAGTTCTCTGCAGGGCAGGATAGACAGAGAAAAACACAACCCAGCATCCTGCATATATCACACTCCTTACTATTAATCTGAAGGTGAATGAAGGACATGTTGCTCAATCCTACACCCCCCCCCCCCCCCCCCCCCCACGGAATCAAAACATGGCTGCAGTAGATTTACAGGGAGCACTTCCTGCCGAAAAGGGCTTTCACCTGTGACTACCTAGCTGTCACTCCCGGCCGCCGTACCGCAGGTATCGGAAATCCCCAATGTTCTGGGAAGACCTTATTGGTAACACATGAAATTAAATCTGTAATAGTGTTTTATCCTTATAGAGACATAACAAAAAAAGATAAAAGACTGCACGCAATGCCAAGTGATAAGTGAGGAGCTCTTTAGTTCGATAAACCCACACAACAGGACTTTGTTTTTAACTCTAGTCTAGTTGAACTGCCCACAATTAAAGGACAGGGGGGCAATGCAACAACAAACCTTCAATGAACTAGGGGTGTATCTAGTTGCTGAGAGCACCATTAGATGGGTGCTTAATACATTCTCTCATAAGGAACAACTCTAAGGGCATGCGTCTACACCAATGGTCCATGGACTTAATTACATTACATCTTGGCACTTAGCAGGCGCTCTTATCCAGATTGACACAGATTACATTTCAACATACAGACTCATTTATTTAGCCGGACAGTTTACTGAAGCAAGTCAGGTGATGTACCTTGCGCAGGGATACAGCCACAGTGACCCCTAACTGTGAATGAAACCTAGACCAATCCCCTAACCTTTACACCACATTGCCCAAACGTAGTCATTCACAGCACGGGTAAGAGTGCGTGATGAGTATATGCATGTAAACAATGGCTGACATGCATGTTCCTGGCCTTTCTCAGAATAATTATGCAATGATTGCAAATGCAAATCATCAGTTTGACATCGCCAATCTATTGGCCAGGGTTCAATCTATTGGCCATGTGCAGAAAAATATATTTGCAATGGTCTACGTTCCCCCGGCTTCCGTCGTTGCACGGTGAGCTATCAAAAATGAAGTAGCAGAAAAAATCGTTCAGTATGGAGGAGTCTCTATAGGAGTCTCTGTGCACTTCTAGTGGAGCTAATAAGGCCGGTGCAATTCTGCAGCACAGAAAGTACAGAAAGTATTGGCTTATTTGTCCTCATAAAACTACCAATATGTGCGATACTACTTCCATTTCACTGTGCTACTCCAGCTGGAAAGAGTTCTGTGCTACAATCAGTGAGGGTCTGACTAGGTGTCAGATCTTATATTCTATAATGGATTAAAAAAAAAATTTCCAAATAGAACATTGATCTATTTATGCAAAGCACTGCCTATGCCTGAGAATCCGTATAACCCAGGAGAGCAGGAATGTACTTTCTATGAAAATATGAAAGAAGGTATTCGAGGGGGGATGGGGGGGGGCGGGGGTGGCTTAGGGAGGTGTGATTCTTCTTTTCTGGGCTGCAGTTGAAGATGTTGGGGTTCCGGGGTTCTGCTTTGTATCCTGGGCAGTGAGTCTGTACTCACAATGAGAAAGTCCATTTATTATTCACTGCTATTTCACAGCATTTCACCAAAGCGTTTCCAAAGCGTCCAAAAAAAAAAAAAACCCTGCTAAGATAGAAGTAAGGAACGTTCATAAGCGTTCGTTTGACACGGCCCCTCTTAATGAGAATGAATATGTGCATTTTTATTCCTTTTATTTATTTCTATCATTATATATAATCTGGGCCTGACTGAACACAGCCTGTACAGCTGAAGAGGGAGGAAAACCCAGCATGCACTGCGGGGGCATGAGTCTCTGGCCTTAATCTCAAGAACCATATGATGAAACTATGATGAATCCTGTCGTTCAAGGACGTTCCATTAAAATTAAATAAATAATACTTTTGAAACTATTTTCACTGAAACGTGTTTTTTGTCATCCAACACACTTGTATTTAAAAGTTTAAAAACTTCTTACTGCCAGGTCTCAGGAGGAGATATGTATAAATAATAAATAGATCAAGAATGAGCAAACCTGAAACATTTCACAGCTTATGTGAAAACTTTTTTTTTTCTTCCTTTTGTCCTTTCAGAATAAAAAACGGTTGAACAATGAATATTCTGTTTATGTTCAAGGCTGGCTGTAATGCTCGCCGTGTAAACTAGGTTAGGTATGAAGGCTCTTTGATTGCAATCCGACTGCAGAAAGAACCGCTGCACTTTGAATGCTTGTTTGTGATTGGCGGCATAGAAGGTTCTAGATGTTCTTGAGCGACGACATGCCGCAGCATTCTCATCTGCGTGAGCGACGACATGCCGCAGCATTCTCATCTGCGTGATCAAAAACCTGACTACAGTTCAATTGGGGAACTGCCTGGGGAATCATGAATTGCACCTGTTATGCACTCTCAGTGTTCATTGCAAACTCTGATTTGATTGGCCGTGTGGGTTCTCAAACTGTAATTTAATTGGATTAATGAGTGAGACATACAAAGTCTCCTTAGCGGCCCCAGAATGTATCAAGCCCTGTTCATTGATGAATAGAAGATCAGCTAATTGATCGCCTTGAACCACTCTGAATCAGAGGAAATAAGCTCAACTGAACTTGTAGGGAATAGTGTACATCATTTTTCCAGAAAGGCATGCTTTGCCTATCTGTAATGTGTATATAGGTGAATTATTGTATATCCATGCCAAATTATATCGACCCATTTTTCTATTTAAAACTTGATATATACAACAAGGACCGGAAGTTGTAATAAAAAAAAAATGTTAATTTTTTTTTAATTTGATGCATGTGACCATTACAAGTACAATGAACAGCCCTATACAAAATCAGATAATAATTTCAATGAATAAATATATTATTTCATTACTTAATAATAATACGTACAAACATATTCGTGTAGGTTCAGAAAATATCCCGACACTCTTTTTTTCCCCATAACCTACTTTTACAGCTTATTTTGCAATAAATGATGAGATATCTCCCTGATTTTGGTTTAAACACTGCCCTGAAGTAACCCCAGCCCACAGACCAGTCTTCTAAGAGCTATGACCTGTGCTATTTGTCACATTCAGCGTAGTTTTGATGGTGCAGAATCATTCTTATTATTAATATTATTATTATTATTATGCTATGAGATTGCTTGGGTTGACCTATATATAGTAAAATAGTATTTATGGTGCTTTGTCTGTCTTTTTGCACAAGAAGCCCCATTAGTCTGGCGAATACCCATTTCTGTCAATAAAATTATAATGATTTATAGCAGGTCCTCAAAATGGAGTTTGTGTTTTTCCACAGTAGAGCGTATCCATTTGTCATTGGTTGTCTAACTGACCTCATATGCGTGACAGGACCTTCTCTCCTGGTGAGGAAAAACGCAATACGGTAGGGAAAAACTCAATCTCGAAAGAGAAAGTAGTCTGTTTCTACCTGCTTTACATCTCTCCATTGTGTTCTACCACTATAATGCCACAAATGTATCCAGATTCAGAATGAACTGTTTACTAATGTAATGTAACCTTGTGGATAGATCAGTGGCTTATAAGTCTGTGGGTTTCCAAACAATGGGAGAATGAAGCATCTGTGCATTTTCAAAGAGCAGAGATTGGCAGGTGGAGAGTTTTGAAAAACACAAAGTCCTTTGTGTCGTACTCGTGCATGCATTATTGGAGACTTCTCTCTGTCTCTGTTTTATTTATGAGTCTTTAATGTCAAAAGGTCAAACCTTTGCTTTGTGTGTTTATCTTCTCACTTCTTAAATTGAATATTTTCTCAGTGTGATTGCACAATGGAAGGAGTTTTTGTTTAATACTGTCTGTCTGTCTGTCTCTCTCTCAAAATAAAAAATTCAAATGAGCTTTATTGGCATGATCACACATCAGCATAGTGTTGCCAAAGCGATTGTTAACATAAAACAACATTAGCATCAAAAACTATGAACAATAATAATGTTAATAATAGGGTGCTTTGGCCCTCAGTAATAGAGGTGTAATAAACAATAATAATGGTAATAAACAGCAATAACAATTTAATCAACAAAAATAAATAAATAGATTCAATAAATGAGCAATGTTATAATTTATAATTAAGGGCTATTTTTCTCTCTGTCACTCTCTCCCTCTGCAGTCTAATTTGTTCATTTGTATTGTATCAATATGACTTATTTGTAACCCTTCATATGGGATAAACACTTCAAGTGATGTAACACAAAGTTCACATATGACATCCGTATTTACAAGCTCTGTGTGGGGCTGAGAGCAAAAAGGGTATTGCCACATAATAGTGCAGCACAATAGTGCAGCCTCATTTAATTTCGTTCCTCTTTTAAATAGTTTTGTCTCCTTCTACATATTCAGGAGGAAGTGTCTGAATTCCCCACCAACCTCATGTGTGGGGGGTAGGGATCCCCCTAATCTACAGCCCTGTAAGGCGGTTCTTTACAAAGCCTGCAAGCTCCTATGTTGTGGTACAGAAGAGAAAAGGAAAAAAAAGAGTAGGGAGTGTTTTGCTGGACTGGCCAAGCATGTAAAGAGCTGTCTCGAAGTGCTTTTAAGCTCATTATTAAATAGGGTAAGTAGGTTCGTTCTTATGACGTGATACTATAATTGTAAAGGTACGGGTAATGAGACAATACATGGAAGCGTGTTGTAATGCCGTAGGGGGGCATTTTCCGGGCATGGATTGGTGCACTCGTACCCGTTGAAGGCAGGGTCAATGACGACCGTTGCTTAATGGTATGGAGTGATAATATTAGCCCCAGGTTAAAGCATTTCCTTCCTGTGGAGAGGAGTGTACTTCAAGATCATAATGGCCCCATCCGCAGAGCATGAGCGGTCGCCCAATGGTTTTAAGAGCACAACATCGAGGTTATCCATATGATCCAGTCACAAGATGTGAACCCAATCAAGTATTTTATTGGGTTCACATCTTGTGGAAGAATGACGCCATGCTGGCCACAGATTATGGCCCGGCATCCCATTAAGTGACTGCGTTTGGTGTTTTCATTATTTTTTTTCATCACCTGCAAATACTTCTTTTCAGATAATACCCAAAGGTGTTTGTGTATCCACGAGCCCAGTGTTTTGGGCTTCTCTATCTGTGCTTGCTATCAGCCTCAAGAAGCTGGTTTATTGTAGTTATTGTACAATGGGTGCATTCTTGTACATCAGTGATGCAGGCTTTGGCTCGCACATACACGCTTGCTTTTATATTTATGCCATGAAATGCCAAAGCATTAAAAGTGTTCAGCATGGTTTTAATAGCAGTCTATTACTGTCAGGTAAGAGGCACTTTCTGAATCGGCTTTGAATGTGTTTTCAATACATTCATAGTTAAAATGTGCTTGATTTTGAGTCTATCCTCTTATCTGATGAGGAAGTGGAGCATCGCCAGAGTGACATTACTACAGAATTGACTCCAAATGGCCTTAAGGAAGTATTGCTTGAATTGGCAATTAAATAAATTAATGAGAAAAAAGATGTACCATCCGCCGTTTCCCTCCAGTCCACCTCCCTTTCCTTTCCTCCGTTTTCCCATTCCTTGTGTTTAATGTCGTGTTTTTCAGTTTACCCTGTTCGTCTTGTTTCTGTGTTCGCTGCAGACTGGGCGTGGTCCCCGTTTAGTTCCTGGTTTCTCCACTGATTAGTTAGCCTATCACTCTCCCTCTCGCACACATTCCTCACGCCTTTTAATTATTCAATTAGCCCGCTCACCTGTTCCCGTCTCTATTTAAGTTCCCCTCTTTCACAGTCTCCTGGCCAGTTTGTTTTCTTTGCTCCGTTTGAGATCTCCCGGCCATTCTGTTTGGTACTCTGTTTGCCCTTAACCTGTTTGTTCTGTTCCTCGTTCCAGCCTGCCCAGCCTGCCTCCTGTTCTGCCCGTACCAGCCCTGTCTCCTCTCCTGCCCTGCTTTAGTTCTCCAACCCTGTTTCCAGCCTGTCACCCTTTAGTTTTCCCTGCTTGCTTGCTTGCCTACTATTTTGCCTTGCCTAAATAAATATGCTCCCTGGTGGAGTTTCATCCAGGCTGTCTCAGAGTCTTGCATTTGGGTCCAGTCCAGTACTCAGTCAAACAAAAAATAACTAAAAGTAGCTTGTGAGGAAAAATTAATCGGAAATGAAAGAAGCCTGTGAGAGAAAATGAGTGAGGTTAAGTTATGCACTATCAAGACTTTGTGATTTGAAAATGTTTATAGTTTATTGTAATAGTGAAGCTCTAAGAAATATGTTGGCATATATGAATCCGATGCCAACATTGTATGGTGCAAAATTGGTTAGTGGTATGCATGTCCGGTCATATTTGTTATTGAAAAATGTAATGCATAAGCAAATTATGTCTAAAAAGAAATATAATTAGAGCTGGCTGTTTGTTAAATTAATAATATATTTTATTTACATTTTGGGGAAATAATCACAATTAACTAAATAAATAATATAATAATAAATTATAATTGTCTGGACGATATTTAATAATGCAGAGGGTTTGTAAGTGCGAGTGTAATAGCACATGATTCCAGCGGTATTTGCGCACAGTGAACATCACAGAAGGTTGTATTTGATTTGCATTAATCCTCTGCCATATTTTACAAAATTGTCAAGTCAATTTATTTATAAAGCACATTTAAAAACTACAAGAGTTGACCAAAGTGCTGCACAAGGTTTGAAAATGCAATAAAAACAGAAACAAGGGACAACCATAATACAAAACAAAATGGGGCTCAAAAATGGAATTGGATGGATTGGGTTGCGAATAATAAAGTAATAAAATATAAAGATATTTACACTTCAGTAGTGACAACCACTTGAGTATAATTGTATCTCTTGATCAATACATCTCAAAAATAGATGTACGCTGTAGAAACCGATTGGGTCCTTACCTGAATCACTTAATTAGACATTTCTGAATAGCAAATCAATTCAGCATTACAGACATGAGGCGGAAAATTAATTACTTGAGAAATCAAAAACAAAAATACTGCAGCGCACCAGCAACATTATTTGTCTGTAACCCAGCAATACATTTTCACTTTTTATATAACAGGCACATTTCTCTTAAAACTGACATAAAGGACATTAATTAAAGCACATGCATTGAACACTAGCAATTATAGGGGTGTAGACTGAGTAGTTCTACATTATCAAATCTGTACACTGTTATTTAATCTTATACAACCAGTTTACTGTAAAGATGAGGGATAAGATTAATAAAAACCGGTCACGTTGAGAAGTCAAAACTGGTTTCAACTTGTGGGTTCTATTTGCCAGGGTCATTGACAGTGGCCATATTGTTAATTTTGGTAAAAGGTGTACACGTACCCTCAGATCATAGCACCCACTCAGAACCCAGAATTAGCCGTTTACCATCATTTACTTAATTACCTACATGGTGTAAATACGGGGCCCAGTTTCTCGTAACTGGCTAACTGAATTAGCTGGCTAACTGAATTAGCTGGCTAACTATGCTGAGTAAAACGTGGAAACCTCCCGGATATAGAACATATGAACACTCTTCCAGGTTTTACTCAGCCAGCTATGAGGAACAGGGCCCTTATCTCCTTCTCATCTGCGAACAAAACCATACTCAAAATTTCAGTGTTTTAATTTTATGGTGTGTTGAGGGGTATGTTAATTTCACAGTGTTTTGGGGCCAGGTATGTTCATCATAGTGTCTTGGGGGCATGTTAATTTCACAGTGTTTTCACAGTGGTATTTCTTAATGCCTCTTATTCAGTTTGTCTCATGCCTTTTGGTCAGTTTGGTCAGGTGTAAATATCTAGACAGCAAACGTGTTACATGAGAGTAAAACAGAGATACTTTGCGGACATGAAGCAGACCTGAACGCGAACGGAGACGCCGTGTAGCATGCTAACCAATCCCTCGTCTGCAGGTAACTGCAGACTGATGTTATCCGAACGCTAACGCAGAGACGCTGTGTAGCATGCTAACAAATCCCTCGTCCGCAGGTAACTGTGCAGACTGCTGTTATCCGAACGCTAACGCGGAGATGCTGTGTAGCATGCTAACCAATCCCTCGTCCGCAGGTAACTGTGCAGACTGATGTTATCTGAACGCTAACGCAGAGACGCTGTGTAGCATGCTAACCAATCCCTCGTCCGCAGGTAACTCTACAGGCTGAAAAACCATTCTTTTCAGACTGCGCCACAGCACGTCTTCCCTGATGCACTTTAGATACCTTCTGTTCTTTCATTTTGGATTTCCTTCTAGTATAATAGGTAAAGACAGGCTAACTGTATAGTTGCATTTACTTGTATTTACAGTGCTAATTGCTGATTTGTTCGGTAAACCGCACACTATTGATTATAAATTGACATCTGTGCCTTCTTTGTGGCATTGCTCTTCTGTATGTTGGAGATTAACACTCATTTCCTTCACTTTTGTGTGTTGCTCAGGATAATAGCATCTACAAAGTGAACGCAATGTAATGTAAGAGAGGCAGCTCGTGCAGCTAACATTTATGTAGACGGGTGCTCGTTAGTGTGAATGGAATGAAAACTATGTTTGCTTTCTTTTGAAAAACCTAAAATAAATGCTAAATCACCGCCATTGTACTGCTTCCAATCTAGAGAGGGCATTTATGACATGCCAATGTGCTGTAGGCTACAAATGAAATAAAAAATTTTTTACTCTGTTCATTCGGCAAAATCAAAACTCAATTCCAAACGTTTCCTATTCCAATGGCCATATGCAGATCACGTGTGAAATGTGACCAGATTGACTGCGAGACAGACCTCCTATTATTTGGAACTGACCTGCTGCCTTGTAACATATTGGATGTTATAAAAACCAAATTGCCATAGAAGAGGTAGAGGGAAAATGTTTAATTTCAGGATTGGCAGTTATAACGATAAGAGCGCTTTTTGCACACAGAGCATGTGCACTCCTCTGCTTCAGTCATTTACAATCTATGGGTCACATGATACTACAGCAGAAACACGTATGGTGAGACCAGTAAAAAATGTCTCTAACAGATGAAGTCTTGTAGCCTGTGGGTGCTGTACATGTTAGTGAGATGAGCTATTTTGACATTAGTTACATTATCTGACAGGACAAGGCCAAATGGGTCCTGCCTCTGAAGACTAGTCATCGGTATAGGTTTTATTTCACCTTTGGGGGACACACAGGCTGACAAGCCTACCGGCTAGTCTACGGAGCAATTCATATGAAAATATTGAGGGTAAAATCCCCCTCCCCCCCTTGGTCATTGTTGGCTAGTGATGTTTCCAAGGATCAAATCTGTTATTGGGCCTAGCAAGTGAACTGGAAAGCACGTTTGCTGACAGACAGCCTCGCAGGAGCTCCGGAAACTTTTAAGGTATAATTATATGCTGCACTAAAAACAAGGGGGCTTTGGCGCGCATGCATCTGCATACTGGTGCGAGTGCAGGAAAAATCACAATAAAATAATGCCACAATCTTGCTGACGGCATAATCAAGCAACGGGAATTGGAATGCATAATGCATATGTGTCAAGTGAAGGTTTCAAAAACTCAGTGGTGAAATCCATTTATTTTTAAATTAAATGGTTTAGAAGGTATGAAGATTTTTTTGATTTTCTGAAATAATATGTGAAGTGAGGCAAAAAAAAGCTGGCGGGGAAGTCACTGACGGTTTGACGACTAAATTATATGTAGTTAAAACAAAAAAAAAAAAATGCAGCTTGCTTCAAAAACACAGCCCCGGTCAGTTATAATTTGAAGAGGTCAGGCTAATCCTCTTTGATTTGAATGGAAGGGCCTACTCTTGAGTTGAGAAACGTATTATTAGTGAGCCTTTGTAATATAAATGAATCGAAAGAGGTTTTAAGTTTTTTTATTTTTTTTAATTTTTATTTATTGATTTATTTTTTATAAATTTGGCTGAGCATGACCAATTCCCACCCTAGTTTGGCGTTTCAGATACTAAAACCAGGAAGAGAATGCCTATGCGTGTGGGCCTTTACATGTGTGTATACACACATTAGATCTGGATATTATCAGGTGCCTTGTTGTTAAACATATCCTGATATGGGGGTCACGATACTGTACATATACCGACAACACATTTGAAATTAGAAATATAAATTTTGAAGTTAGTGAATCAATTCAGATATTGCAGAAAACATTTATGTGGGCGATTGTTCCTGATAAGATAGAGAATCCCTCATAGACACATCAAACACACGTTATTAATAACTTTGTTATTTGTGTTTATATTATGGCACACAATGTACTGAGTGCATATTGCTTTCAGCAAATTCAGCATTAGTTGAAAAACTCACCTCTGCCGCGTACATGCCACCGCTTTCATTTAGCGAAAAACAACAGGTAAATGGACATGACACAATCCACCTAAAACGCTTGTTCATGTTCAGTACAATGATGGAGGTGGTACAAGATGGAGCCAAGTGAATTGTGTACCAAATGGTAAAACAAAACTGAGATGGACTTTTTCTCCCAACTTGGAATGCAGATCACAGCCGCCAACAGAGAACCACAATACAAAACAGATTACTATGACTATAACATCCATAACCCCAAAGCATACTATTTTATTTCAATCCAAAAGACACATTTGAACAAAAAATAGATTTGTGGGAAGTTTATGAATGTCGAGGTCTTTGTTGCAGTAAAAGCTGCTATTACACCCAGGGGGTATACGACGATGCAATGCACTGTTTTGTCTCTTTGAACGCTCTCTGATGCCATAGCCCATATGACAGCATATTAAAAAAAAAAAAAGAATAAAAAAATATACGAGCTGTGGCGGAACAATTCCTCAGATGTTGTCGAGAGATGCCAAATAATATGGCTGGGAGCAAGTTCAATTTCGGGTAATTTCAAAATTTTACTTTTAACTTGTTTTCTTACATCTTTTAAAGGCTGCAATGTCATAGAGTATTCTGGGGGCAATTGTAACAGGAGGCAATTGCAACACCATAAAATTGCACCAAAATTTTTTTTTTTAAATCACCCAAACTTCCTAAATCATTTCACTTCCACCTTAACTTTAACAAGTAAGCATTGCACTTCCACTTTGACTTTAACCGGTAAATGTATTTTTTATTACCCTACAAAAAAAACAGTTTTGGAAAGTTAATTTCAACTTTATCCGGTTTGAATGTTAATGGCAGCTGGCATAAGAGGCGTGTGCATTGTAGTGTTTCTTCCCAGGTTGGTGTTATGACATGAGTCTTATTGGATCAAGGGTTTTCAAACTAATGCATGTTACTGTAATTACCAGGCCCCTTCTGTGGCTCTGATGATTAATCTAATAGCCCTTGATTTATTTCCAGCATCTACACAGAGGCAATTAATCTAGGCCAATAGGAGAGAGACATGCTATGGTGTTCACTGCTATCATAAAAAATAAACATAAGGACACTAAAATTACGTGAACAGTCCATTCAGCCTATTATCTCACATAATTGTGCCCTGTTATTTTATTTGCACAGTTATTCATAAGGATTTAATTACGGCATTAAGGAGAGAGGGAGCAGGGAGCCATGGTGGGAGGCATCGCATGAGTAGGGTTCTGAAAAAGGAATGGCCATTGACTGCAAAAAAGTCTGTCTTAACAAGTGTTTCAGGCTTGTATGGAAACCCTGAAAGGCAAGGTGAAAAAAAGATTATTTGTGGCCAAGTTTATCTCGATAATAAGTCGTACGTACAAGATAATATCTTATTGGCTTGTAATGAGACTTAAAATCTTTTTTTTCCCCTCTCAAGTAGAAAATATTAGCTTGTTTTAAGTTACTGTTTGATTGACAAGTGAAATTTTCTTACCTCATTGGCGAATCTTGAAATCTTGTCAAAGTGTCTCACCTCCTTTGTCTTATTTAAAAAAAAAAAAAAGTAATATAATTAGAAGATTTTAAGTCTAAATATGTGACTAAATTACTTGAGTTTTAAAAGAAAAAAAATGGTTGAGATTTATTTTTTTGTTTTCTGCAGTCTGGCATGGTGCTAATCTGACAGGAGATGAGAGAGGAGATGGAAAGAAGGTAACTGGAAGGACAGAAAGAAGAGAAAAGATAATAAAGACGGGACAGAAACATGCTAATTGAAGAGGCCCAGGTGGAGCCAACACGACCTTTAACCCCCGCTCCATTTTGCCGACCTCCATTTATATACCAGTGTTTTGCTGCTTTGTGTTACATCTCTGCCTGCTCACTCTAGACTGTGACAACCGGTTTTAGTAAACGCTCCACGTATGGTCTAACACCCCTGTCCTGCTCACAAACATATTTGGGAAGTGAGTTCAGAAAGTGGTGAAGCAGGAGGAGGACAGCAGCACCCCCAAACTGTGCAGAAATGCATGTTATTATTATTATTAGAGCAAATCAATATCTATATAAGGCTTCCTCTATATCCTGTGGATCCCTGTATAAATACACGCGATTAAACTGCAGGTTTCACTTCAACTTCAGTCCACTTGAATTTGTCAGTCAAATCGATGCTCTGCCTCTGCCAGGAACCCTTTGAGGGTGCTGATCAGTTTTTTTTTTTTTAAATACCAGCAGTGTTTACCGCAAGTAATCGGCCTGGATCTGCAGAACTCGGTAGCTTGCATTTCAAATGCTATTTGCTGTGACTGAGTCATCTTCGGTCACTCGGGTAGTTTGCGGTCGGTTGCGTCGACAGTATCTCATATCCTGTTTGTATAAATCACTTGTGTCGTCTAAAATGCGACGAGCACGTCTGCAAGTTACAAGGCATGGCTTCCATACACAATTACACTGCATCTATTCCACCGCAATACCAATAATGCACTGCCTACCCATTAATGGCAGCAACTATGGACTTACTGTCCTTTTTCATCAAATAAGTGTGCAGAGTCTAATGAATGGGAGGGGAGAGTTGGATCTGAAATGATGGATGTACTGGCCCAGACAGGAAGAACCAGGGCTGTCCTGTCTGTACAGCACTGGGTTCTGTAAATGTTATTCTCCAGAAGGCTCACAGGCCTTCCTGCAGGGTGCTATCAGGCCCCTCCAGTTCATGTAGAAAGCTGCTGCTTGTCTCACCTACAGTCAGTGAAAATGCACGCGTGTCACACCTCCCCTCACCTCCCTCCACTGGTTATAGATTTTGGCTCAAATGAAATATAATAATCTTTTGGCCTACGGCGCAGCAAGTGGAACAGCAGCCTCTTACCTGAACTCTATAATCAACCCTAACACTCCTGCCAGGACACTGCAACACATCCACTGGTCACCTTACTGTCGCCCCTCTCTAAAAACACCCTCCTCTCCACATCCACTGGCCACCTTACTGTCGCCCCTCTCTAAAAAACACCCTCCTCTCCACATCCACTGGCCCACCTTACTGTCGCCCCTCTCTAAAAAACGCCCTCCTCTCCACATCCACTGGCCACCTTACTGTCACCCCTCTCTAGAAACGCCCTCCTCTCCACATCCACTGGCCACCTTACTGTCGCCCCTCTCTAAAAACACCCTCCTCTACACCACCTCTCTTCTCTATCCTGCCAAACACCCCTCCTGCCAACCCTCACCCACCTCCCCCCTCCCTTTCCAAGTGGAATGAGCTCCCCACTACAATCAGGCTCACTGCCCATCAGACTGAAACGCACCTACAAAAAAAAAAAGGTTATTTGGCTTGTCTCCATAAGGGAACACCCTATTTTAGTTTTTTTATGGAATCCTCTATGGTGGGTGTGAAATGTGTGAAAGCTCCCGGATTTAACCATTTTGCCCGACAAACAACCCTTGAACTAGATAGGCTGGAGGCACAGAGGACACCTTTAGAAGCCCCTTTGTTCCTGAAAGTGTACTGCACCTTAGCTCACCTAATGCTGGGCTCTCAACATTTCACATAGGTTTCCTGGGCATACTTGTGCTCAACTATATCCCATAAGCAATTTGCTTCCTAATAATACCACATTCTTTATTTCCCCCGGTGCACTACTGTATGTATGCCTTAATGGCCACCCTGAAGAAGAGTGTCTACTAAACACTTAAATTTTAATATTATACCCAGTTATGGTATATATACAGTGGGGACCAAAAGTTAGCCCCCCCCCCCCCATTTTAGGGGACGAAAAGTAATTGGACAAATTAACATAAACGTCCTCATATTTAATTTTTGGTTACATATCCGTATATATTTTTTACAACTGGACATGTGTATTATACAAGAACAGAAATAAAATGCTGTAAATTCATCATTGAAAAACTCCTTCTTGCTATCACTTTAATAGTCTGTATATCTATAGTTTTTTAGTCTGTATGGTAAGTAGCAAGACACACACACAGACAAATTTACTGATCCACACGTAATGTTTTGTAAGATTATTTATCGTCTTATAAACCTGCACCCATTGCTATACTCAAGCATTCACATCTTACAGGTGGGCCCCCAAGTCTGAATAATTTAATCATATTTCAAGTCAGTGAGTAATCCATTCTGAAGTACATTCAAGATTAAGAGCAAGTGCATTCGTAAAATCAGCAGGTAGGCCTAAAAAATTATCCCTGCAATCTTGTTCTGCACTCACTATTTATAATAACCACACACTGAGCAGGGTTTTATTTTTTTTCATAGAACTCAAATGTATTCCATGATTGGTGGTGTGCAAAAAGGCAGGGGACTGGAACCCTGTTTTTTTTTTTTGAAGGAAAGTCACTATGTTTTCAAGATGAGATATTGTATGGAGATATTTTAAAATGCTAAAGAGCAGGCACAGAGAGTGAAAGAAAGATGCCGTTGCCACGTGTCAAGAGCTTGTAGAAAAAGGGAACCCTGATTCACAGCACTAACTGAAGGTCATATTTCTAAGAAGTGATGTTTCACAGATAGCAACGCGTTTGTCTTTTCGAATATTGGCAGTGCTGCTTGAGGTGTATTTTTTATCTGTTAACGCACAGTTGTGTGCGTGTTCTTTGCTGTTGCAGACAGGAGGATTATACCACCGCGACCCTGACTTGGATCAAGCGGTTAGAAAACGGATGGATGGAGTCTCACCCGCTCCTGCATCGCCGAACTTCATTGATTCAGTGAGCTATTACTGACAATTGTAGTGTTTGAGTAAAACTGGCTCGCTGAAAGATTAGCTCCTATATTTTCCCTTTTCTTTATAAATTATGAAAACCAAAAAGGACAAGCCCATTTACTATCCAGTCCAACCATATTTACTCGATCCCAATGACCTTTTACATTTCCAACAGAAAATGAGTCTGAGGAAACTAGAGTAGCTCTGTGGAACGAGGTCTGTAGCCATTATATCCTTGAGTCGTACCTTCCCCCAATTTAATGTATCTGATGCCAGTTCGATTTTACTGCACATTTGTGTGCTGGAAGTTTCTATGGGAAAACGATTTTGGACATAGTTCCTCAATGGATGGAGCTCGAGTGATTTTAAAGGCAAATTCAATAACTGGTCCCCCTAGAACTCTGGGAATGCATTAACTGGTAGGAGTCATTGTGCACCGAGACAATTTAAAGAAGCAAAGCATTATGGGATTAATTTAATGTATGAGCACAGGTTGTGTGGGAGGTTGGAGGTTATGTGAGTTTATTCTCCCGTAGTGTGGGGGCCAGTTTGATTCATGGGATCCCTGAGGTCTTTAGCAACTCACACAAAATGAACTGCTAGTAAACCTAATAGGAGCCTTTCTGTACATTATAGATCACGGCAAGGTCCTTTCTCCCAACTCCCAAGCTTAATTACATGCAAGGCACTGCAGCAAGGCCTGTTGAAAAATTGTTTATTGGCCTTAAAATGTGTTTAGAAAATTATATTAATTTAAAATCCAAGCAAGTATTATCACATGTTTTGCATAAAGCTACAGTACAAAGCACAGATTATTTTAATGGTGGGGCAAAAATAAATAAATAAATAAAAAACTATCTGCTGAGGGAGACTCAACACATCTGAGGAATTTAGTGGTGGAGGTCTATGGTCATATTCCATCCGCAAAGTGGAAATGGACCAGGGAATCAATACCGAGCTGGATAATTGGTGACCCGTAATTGTTTTGACATGAAGTGAAGTCCACTGGGAGCCAATGGATCAATGGCCTCCCCATTTATAAAACACCTTTCACCACCACTGGCCGAGGAGGGAATTGGTTGAGATTACTAAAAGCTGGCGGATGCGGGGATAATTTAGGATTGCCGGAGGCTGACTTTCGTCTGAGGTGCCTAGCCTGATGCACACGGATAAACAAAAAAAAAAAGACCCGCATTACCAGCTGGACAGAGCCTCCAGAGTTTGAGTGTTTCTCACTGAGTTTTACTTTTCTATCAGGCAACAACGGTTGATTTAATGTGTGGTACTGTTTCACACATGACAGCGTTACTGTGGTAGCACTCTCGAAATGACAGCACTTAATTTCACCGTCGCACAGGTTAGCAGTATCTAGCAACAGCGGAACGATTAATTACCGCAGCGAGCTCGCTTCATCTATAAAATATTTACTTGAGTGGTGGCCAGATGACCAGCTGTATTGATAAGAAATGCGACCATATGTCCAATCGTCTCAACCACTGAAGATTGAAAACAAAGTCAACATTTAATTAAAATTAATTAATTTGTGAAGACTTTCCCAAGGAGGTAGTTAACACTATGAGACTAGCCATATTTAACTTTGTTTATCATGTTTATCCATCAATAGTGCCGTGTATGGCACCAGTACAAGCTTGAGTCTCCCTGAGCACATTGTTTTTTTTAAAAATCTCATCATTAAAGCAGTGTGTGCATTGGACTGTGGCTTTATACTAACCTTATGGCAGCCCTAATTTGCTAACACATGCTAAATGAATCCAGTTTTTATAATCACATTACAAAAATAATTTTTTTTCCAGAAAAATCCTGCTGCAGTTCCAAGGTTACAATTAAAATCTGAAGAAATTAATTTAGCATGATGTACAGAAAGCTCAGTTCATGTTGTGTAAATCATTAAAGAACAGGGATATGCAATGACTTAAATTGGCCACACACAAACAGTAACCCTCACGTGAGTGTATGTGTGTGTGTGTGTGTGTGTGTGTGTGTGTGTGTGTGTGTGTGTGTGTGTGTTAGTGTTCGGGGGGGGGGGGGTTACTGGTTTCAAACCCATTCATATTCAATGAACGGTCTCCACAATTGTGTTTCCATTGAATAATTTGATTCTGGGGACTGAGAAGGTCCATGGGGAAAGACAAATGGAGTTAGACTGCAAATGTACATATGCTTTACATTTTAAATATAAATTATTCTCTAGTTAAAAAAAATACATACATTTATTACTAGTCACTTTTTAAAAAGGAAATAAGCTCACACGTTGAGGTCTTCTCAGAACAGCCTGCACTGTCTGGAAGGCAAATAAAACTAAGCATCGGAGGTACCAATACTCTGACGGAAATATTGTAACTGTGTCAAATTCAAAAGGAACGGTTGGAGTTACTCCAAAGTGGTACGGCGATCACTTCAATAGCGTAAAAACATGAGCATCTGAGTTTGCATAATGTGACAGTGCTTCAATCAAGCATTGGAGGACCGCTCGCTTTCATACAGAGATAACTGTAGCTGACTGAGTTCTTCCCTCCAGCACTTATATGTACTGTTCCTAGAGTTTCCTCACTAGGTTTTACAAGATACAACATTTTTCACTATAAAGTATCACATTTTGACGTGACTTTTAGTTGACCCAGACAAAGCCTTGCTCGACTCAATCACATGAGTCCATATGATCTTTGTTATAATTAGTCTGTTCACCTGTCATTGGGTGCTTGATCACTCCCAGGCATGTTAGGATAGTTGGAGAATCAATACCATGAAGCAACAAAACAAACACGTGGTAGCTATATGGAAATTAAGAATATGCAATAGCTACACTGCCTGGCCAAAAAAAAAGTCGCCATTGCACCCGTAATGCATAGTGCCCACTGTACAAGCCTCTGGAGGCAGTGTTATGATCTGGGGTTGGTTAAATTGGTCAGGTCTAGGCTCAGCAACGTTATGCAGCAATAAAAGGAAGTCAGCTGAGTACCTGAATGTACTGAATGACCAGGTTATCCCATCAATGGGCATATTCCAGGACGACAATGCCAAGATTCATCGGGCTCAAATTGTGAAAGAGTGGTTCAGGGAGCATGAAGAATCATTTTCACACATGAATTGGCCACCTGACCAGTCCTGACCTTAACCCCATTGAAAGTCTTTGGGATGTGCTGGAGAAGACTTTACGGAGTGGACTCTCCTGTCGTCAATACAAGATCTTGGCCAAAAATTTATGCAACTCTGGACGGAAATAAATATTGTGACGTGGCATAAGGTTGTCGAAACAATGCCACGACAAATGCGCGCCGTAATCAAAGCTAAAGGCGGTCCAACGAAATATTAGAGTGTGCGACTTTTTTTTTGGCCAGGCAGTGTATATTTATATTTATATAGCACTCTTGCTATAGCAGCTGGAGAACTTCACCATGTGTGTTATATGAGTAAGCCTGGATAATATATGGGGGACAGTTTTTCCAGGATGAGGGCAGTTTTGCCAGAGTAGAGGCGGTTTTCCCCGAAAACAATTATCGCCCTTTAGGACTACAATATTTCACTACCTTGGAAAAAAAGGACTCGCCACTTCTCCTTGTCTTTTTGATTTGTGCTAGTCTTCTGAATAGCCTGCAATGCATGCATTTCAGCTACTTTCCTCGTATGTGGTGTCTGCTTTTTTCTTTGTTCTTAAAATTGCAATTTTTACTTTAGCACCCAAAAAATATTGATGATGAACATCGTTCAAGCTACCCAGGAACAGCCTGATGTACTGCTACAATGGAAAGTAGTTTTATCTGTGTTTGCAGTATATGTTCTTATATTATGCATTTCTATAGCCATGTAAACTACAAATCTCAATTTTAAGACCTGTTAAACCAACTTAATCCCACCATGCTGACTCTACTAAGATCAATTTAAAGAACGTCTCTCCTTTTTACATTACAGGCATTTAGCAGACACTCTTATCCAGAGCGACTTACGCAAATTTTTTTAACAGTATACATTTAATGTAGCTGGATATATACTGAAACAATTCAGGTTAAGTACCTTTAAGCTCAAGGGTACAACCTACCTGAGAATGGAACCTACAACCTACCTGGGAATGGAACCAGCAACCTTTGGGTGCCCTATACCATTATACTACACCACAGCTGAATCAGGCGCTACTGCACTGTCAAGAGGTCCCTGATTGACCAAAAGCGAAGCTTGTAAGGCCTATAATTTGTCAAATAAATCAAACCCAGACGTGACTGTGCAGTGTGCTGCCTGTTGCAAGTGCACTTCTGCATTCTCTGTGTAGCAGAGCCAAGCTGGTAAATATCAGGGGCATGAAATTGCCCATGGCCTCCATATTGTACAGACAGTAATAAGCATAATAATGAAACTATCTATTTATCCAGTGAATGAGTAATTACAGGAGGAGGAGAGAGAGGAAGAGGCACAGAGGAGGCAGCTCCTCTAAGTAAAGAAAGCTGCTCGGAGGTTTAAATGAGCTCCAGCTCCATCTGGAAGAACAGGGAGGTTTGAGTATACCCCAGAAAACAAATATCAGCTTGGCACCTTCTTTCATTTTTGTTCTGAAAAAACAACAACAACGGATCTGCCGCTGGCTTAGCCTCTGTTTATCGGATGAAAAAGCTGATCTTGGATAGAGGCTTGGGTATAAACATGGCAGAGTAAGTATAAATGTTCCTGACGTGGTACTGGTGTAGACTCGTGTTGTTGGGGTTGAGCTTCATTGCTGTCAGATACGTTTTTTTGGGCACTTCCTCCTAGTTACAGCTGGTGACCACAGGAAGCAGTTGGGCGAGGATGAAGGTCAAGCTGTATCACAAAATTATTAGTGCATAAAAAAGTAAAGCGGTTGGATTTTCAGTACACGTTTGCATGGGCATACAGTATATATTGGACATGTACAGGAACAGGCTTTTAGACTGCCATTTCAGTATAATATACAATTTGACATGGTATTATGTAGGATAATGTCAGGGTTACCTTTAGACAGACATATCTTTAAATTGACTTTTCAGTACACAACTACAATGTTTCCTTCATAAGTTGACTTCTGTGCTCATCTTCTTCTATGAATCTGGAAACTTGGTTGTGGTTTGCATTTGTGCTATAGTATAACAATTAGGCATCAGCATCGGCTAATATGGCCAGTCAAACCCTTATGGAAAAAGAATATACTGCAGTATATTGTGAATATATCAAAATTATCGTCACAATATATTTAAAATATACCTCAGTATATTACATTTCCATGAGGGAATATCAGTTCATTTCCATGTCGTGCACCACTATTTAACACCAGCGGAGTACAAGCACAAAAAGGATAATCATTTTCAAGTAAGCAAATGGAAGAAAGAAAGAAAATGGGAAACTAATAACACTTAACTGCGCTACTCCAGGCATTCTGGCAGTGCCATAAACACTCTCCAGCCACTCTTGTGAATGTCCCTAAAACAGATTCTGTTGGGAAAGAGGACTGCCTCTCAGGTAATCAGAGCAGCGCATTGAGCCTCTGTTTTTTTATTAAGAAACCAATCAGACTCCTGAGAAGAGACTCTTAGTGTTGTTCTAAGTGGTTAATGCAAGATCAGGACACGTTGCCATGGCTTCCAAAATGCTGCCCACGCCCAAAATCAACCTCCGGACTATAGTGCACACATTGATAATAGATATCATTTGTCCAACAAACTGAAATCCTTCCGGACACATTTGTGGGCAAAATTACTAAATAAATAAATTCTAACGCTAACTCTCATGTGCGTATATGTCTTTTTTCTATGTTCTGTGATGTCATTACAAAATACAGGAATACAGATATCACTAAAGAAATGTAGGATGTGTTTTTATTTTACAGTACAGAAGCATCATGCAATTGAACAGTCAGTGTGACTGCAGCTCTTCAATTCTGCTTGTTGGAGGAGGGGGGGGGGGGGGGGGGGGGGGGGTTGTAATGCTCTGTTATTATAAGTCATCTGAAGAATTGTATTGGAATTACTTTGCCAAATTTAAGGGATTTAAATAGTAACCCAAAGACTGCTCATGCAAAGCTGAGGATAGCAAGACAGTGATGTTGGTCTTTCCAATTCTGCGATAATATTTGGGAGAAGTCGGAACATTAAGCTGCACCACTGATTGCAGACGATATTTTGAGGAAGCAAAAAAATCACATTAATAGCTGTCAGATGGTCCTAAATGCCTCTGTAATTTGGCTGGGCATTAAGCTAAAATAACATCCAATTGAATAATATCACTAAAATGAAAAATACAAAGAGCTAGTTCAATTGAAAAGAAAAATCTTTTTCAATTGACCCTCCAAAATATCTATTACATTGTACAAAAAATTCCAAATAATGCCCACTGAGATAGCAATAATCACTTTCCTTGTAGTGCAACTCAGGTGACTATCCAAACTGTCTGTCTTTACACAAAGGCAACACAATTAATCTTCTATTTCATTGTTTCTTTTTTCCTGCCCAATGAAGGCCCATCTAGGACCCAACTAACACCCAATCCTTGACAACCCTGGACATTTGCAGACAGCACCTACATGGCATGCGATATTAAAGTCACTATTTGCCAGGAATTCATGAGTACCAGTTCTGTAGCGCTATTGTGCTTTGTAATAAAATTCGCCATACAGGCACTTTCGTTAATGAAAATCCGCCCACGATCATTCATACAATTTCCTACGCGTTCTTTCGCCACAGGGTCACAGTTGGCCAACGCGACTGGCCATCCGGATTCTCAGCTCTGTCAGTCCTTACAAAGCTTTTGTACTGGAATAAAAGCAAATATGATTTGCATCCAAACGGAAAACTTTAATAATGTCGGGGGTGCGGTGATGCATGCCATGGGCTGCTCTGAGAGGCATTAATCCCATGGAGAGAACTTGAGGCTTTGTGCTGAGATTAAGAATTTCACAGGTCACATTCCGCCCTTTCTGTCCTGTTATGGTACAATTTCTCAATCGCAGAACAACAGCAGGGTGCTCGATGATTTGAATTTCTAGCCTACCCAAAGTGTGTGTGTGTGTGTGTGTGTGTGTGTGTGTGGCGGGAGGGGGGGGGGGGGGGGGGGGGGGCGGGTATAGGAGGGTGCCAAGGGGCCTGACAGACAATGGCCCTCAAAAAATTGGGCAGTAATTGTGCAGGGATGGGGGTGACCTGAGGTGGTGGATCTTTTCATGGTGCCCAAAAATTTCTGAACGTGTTTCATGACTAAAACAAAACAAAACTCAAACAAACACACTGTTTCATCCGCGTCCAACAAAACACAGCTTGCAAGCCTGGAGTCATTATAAAAGGGGGGATTTAAGGACTTGTTTACCATGCAGCCTCTGTTTGTTTGTATGATTTACAGCCTCGAAAAAAAAGATGGAGCAAAATTGCAATCTCTCAGGTGACTGGGAGAGGGTTTCCTCACATTATTTACCCACAAGGCAGCAGGTGTTTTTGCAGAACGCCCTTCTGTTGCTGTGATTCTCAGCTGCGGGAAACAGAAGGATGGCCACCTAGGCTCCGCATTTTAGAAACATGTCCAGCAGGGGTCATCAATCTTATCCAGAAAGGGCCGGTCTGTGTTCAGGCTTTTGTTCCTACCAAGCAGTTACACACCTGATTCTACTAATGAAGGTCGTCAGCAAAGACTCTAGTGGTTGATTAGTAGATGTAGAGGTGTGTAAACTGCTTGGTTGGAACAGAAGCCTCCACCTAAAAGCCTGCACCCATTTCTGGACAAGTTTGAGAACCCTGATTTTCAGTTTTGAGAGGTTCAAACAGTGGTCCCCAACCCTGTTCCTGGAGATGTACCATCTTGTAGGTTTTCCAACCCTATAACAAAGCACACCCCATTCAACAGTGAGATATCTCATTGAGCTAACCCTAACCCTAACCCTAACCCTAAGTAGTAGAATCAGGTTTGCCACATTAGGGTTGAAATAAAAACCTGCCAGGATGGGGACCAACCCTGCTTATTCTGAGCAAAGCATCATGGGATAGATGGATGGCCATAAAGGCATTACTGATGTCCACAGTGTTGTAAGAAAACAGTCTGTTGGTGGTTTAATCACTCTGTAAAATATCCTGTAGGTGGCACCAATACACCTGTCTAGTCAAAATTAGTTAGTTGATGATCCAAATTTGATCACCCTATTCTGGATTTGATCAGATTATCATAATTAATTTTCAGCACATTAGTAGTTGTGCTGCTCTTGGTTAAGTATAAATAATTTGTATACATTTTAACCCAGAGTTTAAGTCTATTTCTGCACATTCACCATTCACAGGAGCATGTGCACATGTATCAATAATGAATATGCATGTACACAAGCACACAGCACGCTCACAGAGAGAGAGAGAGAGAGAGAGAGAGAGAGACCTGGGTTTGTGTGTATGTGCGTCTCTTTCTCCTCCTTCTTGGATATGGGGGGTGTTTATTGTTTATTGTCATTTATGTATCAATGCTTGTGCAACACAAGTTTACTTGTCATGCAAATAAAGCACATTTGAATTGAGAGAGAGAGAGAGCTTCCTACACGTCACATCATTGTTATAAGCAATTCTGACAGTATAATTGGTGAATGCAGTCCCACTAATAGGGGATGCTAGTCGGCTCCATGATTGCATTCAGGCTACAGTGAAACAAATGACACCCGTTCTGTCGACAGTCAATGAAATGGTTTCCTGTTCAGGCTCTTAATGGTGCAGGCACAATGCATGTGCTGTCTGTAGGATAGATTTCCATCATCAGGACGTTTCTCATTAGCGCTGACTGGCAGGGCTGAATCTACCTTTTCTGGGAGCAGCCTGTTTGCAGACATCAGCAGGTTAGGAATGAGCTTTCAGTCGGGTTACAAATGCATCCAGGAATAGATGCAGCAGCACCTCCGAGATACAATCTAATCTGGAACGGAGGTAATTCAGAAAGGTGTGTAACTTTGAGAGTGATATCGCAGTTTAAAAAACTTGTATCCTTTATTGTTTGGGATTGTTACTTACACCACTGCACTCTCATGCTGTTGCTTAAATTTAGCATTAATCAAACAAGTGGTCACTGGGATCTTGTTAGACCATTCATTATTATTATTTATTTTTATCTAGGTGTGATTGCTGAACGATACAACTGCTTTTCCCTGACCCACCCTCTTCAGCATCTTTTATGAACAGTTTGATTTTGCTCTTGCCTTTTCTGCATATGAATCACTAATGACTTCTAAAGTCAGCAATATTTTAGAAATAAAAAAAATTTCAATTTCAATGGTATATGTTTTCGATACACTGCATTAAACACAGGAGGAAACATGATATCACACGTCTGAATTTTAGACTCTTCAGCGCCACTGTCAACGAGCATTAAATCATGAAAACCTAGACTTATAAAAACAAGTTTGATTTTATCCTTGTGAAGAGAATAAGCGCCCATGCAAAGAGGCTTACATAGTATAGCCTATGTATTCCTTTAAGCTTTAATTCAGACAGGGCTTTTGAGGCTACTTACTAGATAAAGTGTGGAGGGGGATATCATGCATCCAGGGATTTGGAGCAAAATAATATTAATATTTATATTCGAAGAGTTAGCATCAAGGGACCGTTTCCTCTGCCGTGAGGTACAAATGCAATGCCTCCGGTTGCATGACATTAGGGAAGAGGAGACTGTTTGTCGCAGGTGATGATGCTCTGATTTCAAGGACAATTTCAGCTGCCCTGCCCTGCTTCCTTGTTGATAGCCATAAAGAAATAAAAACTATTGATCATCTGAAAAGAGACTGATTCTGAATGAATCTAAGCTACTGAGAGAGAAACTATCTTTATTGTGTCTACATTGTTTTATGATTTATTGATTTATGAAAGTTGTATAAAGTTTCTTATTAAAGGGCAACATTGATGTTTCATCTCCTCCAGGCTCAGGACAAAGTAGTCCTGAAATGTAGACATTTCTGCCACCTCTTACAACTTCCGCTAACAGGTCAACGCTCTCGTTCCCCAGCCACACCCCTACATATGAAACCAAAACTTTAACTGTCAGTGATACTTCAACCTGCCTGTACTGACACAAGATGATTTCATTTTACTCTGGTTTTAGTTTATTGTAAATGGGAAAGTGTTTAACATTGTACATTCATACAGAATTTTTCAAGGACACTGCAACCTCTCATCATTCCATCAAAGATAACCCATGCAACCCATCCATCAGAGATCTGAGATAAGTGCCAACCCAGTCTGGAAGTAGGCTACAGTAATTACAGTACAGTAATTTATAATCTTAATTCTTAGTAAATGAGATGTCCTGCAGGAAATGGATCTCTCTGCATGTGAAACATTTTGATTGGTTCTGGTCATGAACTTTCAATATACTATTGCATTATTTAACATCACTTCCAGAAGATCTGAAGGTTAAGTTTTGATTCAATTTTGGTTATTTAATTTTAATTATTTAATACATTAGCCTATACAGCTCTGACACACAAACAGAACCCATGGAGGTTCCAGTGAGACCGTTATTTTGGCTCAGTCGGAAGTTTACATACACTTAGGTTGAAGTAATTAAAACTCATTTTAACCACTCCACAGAATTCATGTTAGCAAACTATAGTGTTGGCAAGTCAGTGAGGACATCTACTTTGTGCATGACACAAGTAATTTTTCCAACAATTGTTTACAGACAGATCATTTCACTTTTAATTAACTATCACAATTCCAGTGGGTCAGAAGTTTACATACACTAAGTTGACTGTGCCTTCAAATTTTGAATATTTGGTCGCATATCCTTTGCATGCCATGACTTCCTGATGTCTGTGACCCAACAACATCAAAAGACTCTTGATATCTTATTTTCTGGTACTCTTACAAGTGATACTATAAAATCTCTGCATTTGAATGGATCTCTATGGGAATTGGGGGGTGGGACTAGATTTAGCTGTAAATTATGCTGGAACAGTATGGAATACATGATTGGTAAAATGGCTGTACGTCATCAAGGGTCTGAGGTATCAAACATGCCTCAAACCATCACTCTGCTGCCAGATATGCAGTAGATATAGATGGATCACTTTAAGGGTTGTTTCTCCTGACAGATTTTCCTATTGAACTCTATGGAAAAATAAGGATGAAAGGATGTTAACGGTAACTGATACCATAGCTAGCTAGCTAGCTAGCTAATTAGCTACATAGCTAAACATCCAAATTTGTGCTCTTTTATACTCTTGGAATTGTATTCCACCAGCTCCAACGCTAACTCCGGCAAAGCCTTTCCCCCCACCCGAGTAAAGTCTGATATATCTGTTACGATTCTGATAAGGACCCAGATGCGGACCACAGGATCAGGCAAAGAACGTTGTTTATTCAGTCCAAAATCACAAGCCAGGTAATCAGAAATGCTGACAGTACAAAAACGAGAGCCAGGAGAGTAGTTGGTGGAATGCAAAGGATCAAAAACCAGGAAATCACAGGCAGCAGTACACAAGGGCTAGTCGAGAGAGTAGTCAAAAAACGTAGCAAAGTTCAAATCCAAAATAACACAGCAAACAAACAGAAGGGAAAGGCGGGCTCGTAGTCGTACGGAAAAAAGTCTAGCAGTACTCTGAATACACTCAGGCTTACAGGAAGTCGGCACAGAGGAATGATCAACATTCTGACAAACACTGCACACTGAGGGCTTATAAACACTGGGGAAGGATAAGACAAAGGAGGGTCAGGTGTGCGAGAGGGCAGGGTTACAAACAAGACAAAGGTGATAACAATGGGAATAGATAATACAATAATGGGGGAATGACAAAGACGTGGACCGGATTCACGAAAACACATTGAAGACAACACGGCCTGGATTAGAGGCAGACTCGTGCTCAGATTGGTAGGCGGAGTTACAGGCTAGAGACAGGTGCAGTCAATATGCGAAGGCAGCAGGAGTCAGGTAAAGCGCACGAGAATGGAATGTTACAGCGTAGAAGATATGTTAGTATCAATTAGTAAATAACTACAATACGGGGGTTAGTCTTGTTTAGTAACACATGTACATTAGTGGACTTAATAAGTATAACTTAAACTAGATAACCACAAGTGCAATAAGTAATTGTTAATAGTATCTACCGTTTAATACAAAAGACTGAAGAAAGAACACGAGACACGAAGGAAGGCAGAAATCCCGAATACTTCCGAAATCACCCGAATAGTGCCAGCACGATACAGGGGAGTGACAACTCGGAACACAGCACACAGACAGACCGGGGAACTAAGGGAAATGCATACTATATGGAAACCAAGGCTAAGTGAATATGAAAAATAATAAAGTACAAAAATAAACAATACACAGAACAGAAAAACCAGGAACGTTACAATATCGTAACGTCAACTTTATTTATTCATAGTTGATAGTTAACGTTAACGCTACTTCTTGATAGCTATGTATTAGCAGTTTGTAAACGATAAGACATTGTCGCACAATAATGTGGCTGCATTCAAACAGATTGTTTGTAACGTTAATGATATCGTAGATTGTAGGACATTTCGCTCACTGTGCCATTCATCAATGTTCTGAACATTCTCCGGTTTTATGACCTGTGATAAAGTTTGTTGATAATTGTAGTCATCGTTTCCCTGTGTTTATTCCATAATAGGCCTATCACGCTGCTTAGCTCCGCAGAATACATTTGGATGGAATAGCCTACTTGTGCAGATGTGTAGGCTATGACAGTCAGGCATGCGTTTTACTATAGTTCTGCCCCCTTTCCGTTTTCAAATGTCCCCTTCATCAACTTGAGCTTGCGCTGGGTCTGAATGTATATCACCTTCATAAACACTACATAAGTACGCGTACATTTTGGGTTATTAACAAAGTTAATGAATAGAATAGAATAGAATAACTTTTATTTTCCCTTTCAGGAACTTCAGTTGTAGCCACCAGCAACAACAAAAAAGACATAGACAGTGGGGCAGACCCACAACAAAACAAACACACAAACAAACACACCAAAATACAGCCATGATTAAAAATAGCCCCCGCTACCCCAAGATGTCCAGTGTCATTTAGCAGTCCAACAGACAAACTCCGCCTCCACGACTTTCCTCCATACACGCAGTGTTGTGGTCTCTGTCCACTGTCAACACGGAGCACCGAACTGCCTTCCCACTCGTCGCCTCACTCCTCCCCCGCACCATATTCTCCTTCCCTTCCATGGTTGCCCTTTGAAGACCGCCTGCACTCTCTGATCAGTCCCGACATCTTCAACTCCGGTGAAGAGCGATGGTAAACTTTGCTGCTGCAGATCCAACGGACATTCCCGAGCATATGTTGCGAATGCGTCTCCCTGGTGATGACCACAAACAAAATTATCACGGCGAGACAATATCGTCAAAACAAGCGGCAGGAGTGCCCCAAAAAATCTCCAGCCTGCCTCCCCACACCACAACAGATGGCCCGAAACAACAAGCCCGAAACAACAAAATACACTGACGGACTTTAATTACGCAAGATGAAATTTTACGCAGTATAACAGACGCAAGTAAATGCATTAAATAATTTTATTCACAGTTTTACAATTATTGATATCTGTGTGAAATAAATTACCACAGTTCACGGTGATACTGCTCCAGTTGCCGCGACTACAGCAGTCCACATGTCATGACCCCTCAATATCTCGTATGGCCACCGTTTGCGTCTTGTAATGCGTTGATCCTGCAGATGTGACCAAACCATTGATTTGTCTTTGGGGAATACGGTCCCACTCTTCCTGAAGGGCGACACGCAACTGCACAAGGTTTTGAGGCGGGGCTGGTCTCCGGCGAATACGGCGACCCAGGATATCCCAGATGTGCTCGATGGGATTCATGTCGGGCGAATATGGCGGCCAATCCAGAACATCTACCCCATGTTCATTCAGAAAGTCCATGGACATGCGTGCGACGTGAGGACGGGCATTATCTTGCATAAACAGCACCCCAGGATTGTGGGTTATGTAGGGTACCACATGGTTGCGTAGGATCAGGTCGATATATCGCCGAGCGTTCAAAGCTCCCTCCACAAAAACCAGTGCCGACCTCCAGCCATGACCTATGGCACCCCAAACCATGACGCCACCTCCACCAAAACGGTCCTGCTGCACAACGCATGGCTCAGCGTTACGTTTCCCACGTCGGCGATACACCCGACGCCTCCCATCATGTCGGAAGAGCAGAAATCGCGATTCGTCACTAAAAATAACGCCACGCCACCTCGCATTTCGCCAGTCTCTGTTCCTATTGGAATGGATACGTGCCCACTCCAAGCGGATGCGCCTTCGACGTTGGTCCAGCATGACACTCACCCTTGCGCGATATGGCCGTATACCCTCTTCTCTGAATCGGCGGCTAACAGTCCGAGGGCATACTTGCGGTCGAGTGCGGCCACTTGTCTCTGCTGCTGCACGGAACCGGTCACGGAGGTGTGTGGTGTGGATATAGCGGTCTGGTGCTCGTGTCGTAACACGTGGCTGTCCTGGGCGTGGTCAATCACGAGGTCACACCAGTGTCCTGGAAACGTCTCTGCAGGCGGCTAATGGTGGATGGAGCAACCCTGAACCGTCTGGCAACGTCATCTTGCGTCGCTCCTGTCATCAGCATCCCTATGGCCTGGTCACGGCTAACTTGACTCGTTCGCGGCATGGCGACACGTACTGACCGTGGCGCAAATTGTGTCTGTCTTTTATAGCCAAGACCTAAGGTAGCCATTGGTGTCCAGTAATGCTCACTGGCCACTCCCTATAACTTTAAACTCACGTGTGTGAGCGATATAAAGGAGTGGCCAAAGTCGGGAGACATTGTTAATAGAGACAATCGTTTTATGGTGCACTGAGGCATACGTTCTTTTTTTAAATCTGGGAAGTAAACTCACATGTCTTAAGTATCGCTACCGTAAAAATACACCCATTCGAAAAACTTGGACAATTAAAGTCCGTCAGTGTACATTCAAATTAACAAACACGAACACGAAAGACAGCTGGACTACATGTCGCCATTACAGCGCCACATGACGTCATCCAAAGTTTAAGTTTTGAAAGAAGAGACAGGCTTATTTGCTGTTTCTTTCCAGCCCCTGTCGCCAAGCATGTCATCCAAACACATTTAATTCTCCCTGGAATATTTTAATCAAACGCTCAAAAACCATTGATGACAGACGACAGAAAAAAGCTTCTCTCGTGCTTTCATAAACATAAAAGTTTCCCACATAAAAGTAATAATATGTCTACCATTAGAATCTTATTGAAATAATAACCTCATATGATGCCAACCTATGAATGATCTTTGACTTGCAGGTTAACAGAAGTCTATAATTATAGAGAAGCTGATGCATCTAACTAGAACACCGAAGGAAGATGTCACACAGGGAAGGCACATCAGTGGTGCGCTATATTTCTATATGTAGCAAATTAGAAATGTAATATTTCTCTTTCTGAAAGAAGCATTGGCTGGTATTACTGTCCTTTCAGATGGCATACACATCAAAAATAGGCCACAATGCCACAATAATAATCAAATTCAATAAAATACCATTATGTTTGTTTGTTAAACTCATTTTATCATGTACTCATTGCTGCCTCAGAACAACCAGATCCTTCAGTTGAAAGGATACACATTCATACCAATTATGCTCACACCAGGGAGTTTTTTTCCTTGCCACTGTTGTCTTTGGCTTGCTCTTGTGGGGGGTTAGGCCAGAGTTTTATGTGAAGCGTATTGTGACAATTGTTTGTGAAATGGAAATACATTTTGATTAGATTTTTGATTTCACTAGAACAAATTCTGACAAAGAAGTGGAGGCATTGTAGCTTTCAGAATTGATTTCACTTTTTAGATTGTGTGTGTGCGTGTGTGTGTGTGTGTGTGCACGTGCGCACACTAGAGGCAGACATTTGGTTTGATAGGCAGTGTATTGTGGCCAGGGGGCTCATAGTGTGTAATAACCTATTTATCAAAAATAGACATTGTGACTTATGCCTTAGCTGGCTAGCAGCCTACTTTGTATTAAAGGATACAATGCATGTGAGTCAATAAGACAACTTGAGGACTTTCTGCTGTCAGTTCATGCGACATTGACCAGACACACCACGTATCCAGCAGTCTCTCTTCAGTCCATGTGAAAAAAGAGCACAAGAATATACTCTGAACCCCTTTCACTCATGGAACCTGTAATATTGCCGGGTTCAAATATCCAGGTTAGGTAGTGGTTTTCCCTGTTCACAGATAGGCCTTCTATACAGAAAAACGTCCATGTCGAGTCTGTTCACACATGACATGATTGTTCTGGATAGATAGGGCAAGGCCGGATGTCTACCCGAAACAATGCAGGACAACTAATGTTATTGTTTTGTTAGTTTGTCTTTAAAATAGCCAGATATGTTGCTAATAGTTTTGGCGGAGATGTAAGTCCTACTAACAGAACACATTTAAAGAGTGATACTTTTAAAATGACTTATGGTAAAATCTTTAACCAGTATAGCTCAGTTATATGATTCCAAATTGCTAACGTTACCAATGCATGGTTTTTCAGCTAACAATCAATACTTATGCGGAGTTGTTTTCAGTAAAATGTTACCAGGTCCTGACCCGGACAATTGCCTGAATGTCTTGCATGGAATTTGACTTTCGACACATGAGGCTGACACGGAAAATTGCCGGAACATTTATGGGTTAAAAGATGCATGTGTGAAAGGGACTTAGAGGTATAAACTACTCCATGCCAGTCTGTATATACAAGAATATAAGGCAGTTGAGAGGTGGGGAACAGCCCTTAGCTTTCAACCTCATGCTCCTAGGGTGTTGTAGCCTATATTCATGTAGATTTATGTAAATTGGAATACAACGGAATATAATGTCAATTATCTAAATACTTCTATATGTTTGGCCATTGTATCTTTGAGTGCCTTTCCTTTCTGCAACATTGGTTTAAATGTCATGGCCATTAATCAACATTACCAAGGTAGGAGGGCAAATGTTTCCTGGCATGCATTCCCGTCAGCCAGCCGGCCAGCTCTGTTTTATTACAGCCTGGTAACTAAGATCTGTCTGTGTCCTTACAGACACATCCCGGTAACCAAGATCTGTGTGTGTCCTTACAGACACAGCCCGGTAACCAAGATCTGTCTGTGTCCTTACAGACACATCCTGGTAACCAAGATCTGTCTGTGTCCTTACAGACACAGCCCGGTAACCAAGATCTGTGTGTGTCCTTACAGACACATCCTGGTAACCAAGATCTGTCTGTGTCCTTACAAACACAGTCCGGTAACCAAGATCTGTCTGTGTCCTTACAGACACAGCCCGGTAACTAAGATCTGTCTGTGTCCTTACAAACACAGTCCGGTAACCAAGATCTGTCTGGGTCCTTACAAACACAGCCCGGGTAACCAAGATCTGTGTGTGTCCTTACAAACACAGACCGGTAACCAAGATCTGTCTGTGTCCTTACAAACACATCCCGGTAACTAAGATTTGTCTGGGTCCTTACAAACACAGCCCGGTAACCTTACAAACACAGCCCGGTAACACAGCCCGGTAACCAAGATCTGTCTGTGTCCTTACAAACACAGCCCGGTGACCAAGATCTACAAACAATGACTTGTGTAACTTCTGACTTCATGTTGAGACGTATTATTTGTATCCTTGTGTGTGTGTGTGTGTGTGTGTGTGTGTGCGTGCGTGTGTGTGTGTGTGTGTGTGTGTGTGTGTGAGTACACATTGTACTGCAACACAAGTGAATGATATAAAATAGCAACTGAAATATATTTGTTTCCTTATAATGCATTTTATAAATGTGGACCTAAATACTGAGTGTGTATGTGTGTGTGTGTGTGTGGGGGGGGGGGGGGGGGAGACTAAGTTACCCCACCCGGACAACATGGCCCATCAATCAATGAGCCTGAAGCTAAATGTGTGCGCATGAAACAGGCTTGGCGTTAGTCATATTACACTTACATTGTGATGGCCTGAAATTGAATGCAGCAATGTGCAGCCAACCCCCTTCACCATGCTGTTACTCCACCAAGCATGAAGTCTATGAACCTATTAATGACAGTGTGTAAACTGTGCGGTATACGCCTTACAATCTGTCACGGGTCAGTGGGCCTGCACAGCAGACAGCTGATTGGTTGAGTTTAAGCGGGTTGTGATGCCCCAGGACATTCAGCCATCTTAACTGTCCTCAGCAGAGCTCCTCCCACTTATTCCTCAGCAGAGCTCCTCCCACTTATTCCTCAGCAGAGCTCCTCCCACTTATTCCTCAGCAGAGAGGAAATGTCTCCCTGCCTTGATCTGCATCCTCGTGCTCTGTTACTCTACTGCACTGCTGTTACCTGCAGGAAGAGGGCTGAGAAATATCAGATATACTGCCCCCATCAACCTCCTGTCACATGAAAAGGGCCTCCAGTTATTAAAGTAATGGACTAAGACCAGGCTGTCAGCCTCAAAAGGTGGAGATTCTGATCTTATTACTGTAGCCCCAGTGCTTTTGGCACAGCCATGATTGCTGTATGAAACCCTGCTCTTCCTGTCTCGCGCATGACAATTTATTTCCCGCTCATCCCTCTCGTTTCCCTGCGACTGTCTTCAAGCAGAGCCAAAATGGCCCCATAACGTTTCAGTGAGTCAGAGCCGGAGTGCTCCGTTTAATTAAAATGACTCTCTTGGATGTTGCCAGCCTTGGGCTGCCATGGTTGAGATGTTGATGAACCTCAATGGGATGTCTGGTTAATCTCATGCATTCCCAAGAATGATTGGTCCACTCCTTCTCCCAACAAATGGACAAAATTATTTAAGGGAAATTGCCCTCATTTTGTATTCTTAATGGTCATTTAAACTGGTGATTTAAGAACACACAAAAGGAAAAATATTTATTTCTGACAACACATATTAATGTAATCCAAAAGTATTGAGAGAAAATAAAAAAACTATTTAAGGGAAATGTCACGAAATGGTTGGTATGTGAGGGCGCTATAATTGGAATGCACTAATGTGTTACAAAAAAATGTTTATTGATATACTTGTTCCAGGTTGAGCACTCCACATTTAAAAAAAAACCATTGACACTGAGAATAGAGGGCATGCCACAAAATGTGTTTTAGCTATGTAATTAATGTAAATATAGACACAGACTGCTCGGTTCTAATTAATATACTGTAGTGGTACTTGGGTACATCAGAGTGATGCCGTTCCATTTAAGCCTAAGAATACAGCCACAAAAGACTGCATTTGAAGTTTAGTCACTTCTAATGTTGAAAAAGCAACATCATCACTTGATTTGATATGGCCCTATAAAGTCCAGTGATTCTAAAAATGTATTTATTCATATTTAAATTCAGCAACCGCTTTGAAAAATTTGATGACACAAAGGGGCCATGGTTGTTTTGCTGCGCCACGGCGTTTTCTGTGAAACTCCATTTACAGTAAGTTAAATTCACACCTTCTGAAGCACTTTGCAGGCTGCTTTGGGGTACTTGAAGTGTATTTTCTTGCTTTAAATCACAAACCTGTCATTGCCCCTGTACTACCTATTGTAAAGCTGGCAGGCCTTCAGAAACGTCTGTATCTAAAACATCCTTTGTCACAAACAAAAAACTGTTTGGCCAATGAAAAGAACACTAAAACTGGAATTAAAAAAACTCCAGAAAGTTAACTACCTCTTTAAAGTAACACAATCAACTGATGACTACATTTAAAAAGGTGGAATAATGTTTCGTTCTGGCCGCTTCTAGTAACAAGTGGATTTCCAGAAAGCTGTTTCAAAGGGATGAATGTAATTGTGCCCCCTCTTGCTTGCATCTACCTATATGTCACTGTTATTTCTACAATTTCAGTAGTTGTAGCAGTAGTTGTAGTAGTGGTCATAGTAATAGATTATAGTGGTGATGGCGGTGGGGAGGTTATACTTACATTGGTCTTATTTCTGCTGCAGTAGAATTACAAATAGTAGGTATTATTATGCTCTAGAACGCAATGCCAAAACTCATGTACTGAAACGTTACTTAGTTAAATAAGATGGTATCCAGTGTCTGATTCCTCCTGAGCCGCTAAGACAAATCGCATCTCTCATGGACTTACTAGCCTTTTCATTGACCTTATTAATGTGTGCCGTCTTTCCAAATGGTGCCAGGCCAGATCTTTATCTCCGCCGCATCGGCCCCCACTCTCACGAGGCAATAAAGCACTCCAGGTTGACTTGTAGCGGTTTTTTAGGTAGAGAGCGATAGTTTGCAGGTCAACTCTATCGGCTACATGAATGGGTTTGGAGGCTGGTGTTATCAGCCCAAAACAAATCAGTTCTGTGGTGCCAGAGCATGTACTGGGTATACAGGAACATGTCAGCCGCTCTGGAAGGCTATCTCTTTCCGGCTCAATTATTGTTTCACCGTTTTTTTTTTTTTTAGCAATGTACATGGAACCCTATCTGGCTGAAGCCTCCCATTCCCTGGGTGATATGGAGCTACAGGCCACAAGTCGGCACCGGTACGGTCCGGATCCGATCCGGGCCCGCGAGGCTCATCCATGTGCCACAGCGTGGAGCCTTAACTGAATGAGCCATCCAGCAGCTCATTATTTCATAATATTTATTGATTTAATCAGTTGTGCAATTATTGATAATGAATCAAACAGATGGGTCAACGTAGTCAGACTAGGGTATAATCAATGTGGCAAGTAGCCCTGTAGTGGGAAGTAATATCATTTTCATTTTTTCTTTTTTTCTATTTTTGAATTTTGATGCTTTATTCGTTTTATTATTCAGTGGAAGCCGTTTCGAGATCGGTTTTAAAATTCTATCGACTCCTTGGTCATTGAAAGTATCAGCTGTTTGAGCCTATGATTCTTGATTGAGTCGATGTTTTGCAGTGAGAGATCCGAGCCTGGCTGTGTCTTGCACTGTTTCACGGAATTATTTTATGTACAGAAGGTCAGGGGCGTTTCCAGAGAGTGAAAAACGTTGTCGGGCCATATCAGAAAAAGCACATTTATAATTATAGAGAGCCTGCATGCTGTTCTCAGTGCTACCAAGACTAGGGCATGCTTTTTACAATTTGCTCACAATTGCAGACATTAGCTAAAAGTTCCTTAGCTGAGCCATGGTTTAAAATGTGTCTGGAAAAAAATGGTTGAATTTATGAATAATACAGGGACATTTTGAATTGATTTCAATAATTTCCAAAGAAAATTGAAGCTCTGAGTTCCCTGGAGACATGCTGCAGTCGCTGATTCAGTATTTTATTTTAATGTGACAAACATAAGTGTCAAGGTTTGGTCAGTAAAGTCTCCCTATCCAGTTTTCCGTGGCAGCGATATGTAGACCAGGGATACTCAAATGCCACTGATTGGCCAGAGATTTATCTCACCAGGTGTCCCAGGTTTAAATCGGTCCTGATTAGATGGGGATAAAATAATAAAAGCCGCCATTACTACAGGCCTCGGGGACCAGATTTGAGTACCTCTGATGTACACTCTCATCTGGACTTTGAAATCTTGATATGTGAGTGCTGGGGAGAGCTCTTGGCAGTCACTGGCCGGGCTGATGTGATGACATTCACTGTCCTGTTATGAAGAACCAGCTACATGCAGCTTGGATTGGCGCTATGCAAGGCGACCTGGCACTGCATATGCGATCCCTGCAGCTGTGATATTCTCCACACAATTCACTCGTATTCCTCTACCCATGTGAAGCGCTGTGATTATGTTGCATTTCTGAGTTCCTTTTGTGCCTTAACAAAATGTAATTAATTCTTGATTGCGGAGATTATATCCAACTTCCTAACCCCCCCCCACCCACCCCCATCCCCCCATCAAATACAACACCCCCCCCCATCCAGCCTCCTACCCAATCTCCGAATGCACCAGGAGACTCAAAAAGCCATTGCAACTCAATTACTCTTTGCTTGTAATTTATAGTGATTGGAAGTAGCATTCACACGTGTGATCCACAGGTTGACCTGATCTCGTGTTCAATAGGTTCTTCTAGCTTCCTGAAATCATTGATAAGGCAGTCATATTAGGTTACTAATTGTACTCTGTCTTCCATCAGTGCTCTTCAACGTAACCTTCCTCTTATCTTAGGGTCTACTGTATATGACCCAAAATTACTTTTTTTGTTTTGTATAACTTCAAATTGGTGATTTTCTTAAGCAAACACCTTTTAAGACATTCTAGGACCTTTTATTATTATTTAGTTTTTTTCTATATTGACCCGTAACAATGCCTTCACACACAACTGCCAGTGAAAAGCTAACATAATAGGACTGTCAAATATTGCAGCAGAGAAGTTCTGCAGTCTAGATTTCTTAATGTATTTGGGAAACTTGCCCATGGCTGGCCCTCCATAGTTATCCCAGCCAACTTGCGATAGCACTGCAACGTCTTTATTCTCCCTGGGGGCGGTTTGACCGCGATGGTTCTTCCTGCAACCAATCGGGTGGAGTAGGAGGTCCACATCAAACGGGCTGGTTGCAAAGAGCATTGCACGGTCAATGTCAAACAACACAGACAAAACCAGCAGATGTCACGGGAGGAGTTGGGTGGGTAAGGGTTAGGGGTAAATGGATTGTTAACCTGCCTATCCTAAGACAGCCTAACATAAAGCAATATTTCAGCAGGTGCAAAGAATGATGGGTGATGATGTTGTGTCTTGAAAAGCCAGTGAATCAATGCAAATCTTATACCACTCGCAATTCCCACAGTCCTCAACCCAGATTTAAAAGCCCATTTCCCTTTGAGAAATAATGGAAATTAGTTGGTGTGCAGGAGCCAATACATATTTAAAGGGATCTAAGATTGCTCAAATAGAAAATAAGAACCACAAAAAGCGCACTTTGATGAATATTTATAAACGAGTCGTGTAAGTGCCATTTTGCCTGTCTGTTGTATATCCCTGGATAAATCTTTTAAATATGTCAACAGTTTCCAGATACCTTTCTTTAAAAATTAATTTCCCATGGATTGCATTGTATTTATGTTTGCTTATCTGTTTTTCAAGAGGCTTCTCCTGCTGCCCAGCGTAGCCGCATATTCAATTTGAATTACACGGCGTCGAGAGCTACCCCGATCATTCTGCCATGAAAGCTTGAAGATTTCGGTGGGTATTAAAACCTGTCATTCATGCAAGCCTAGGCCGGGCTACCTCCCTAATTATTAGGGAGTAGGGACATGGCAGTGTTCTTCAAATCACAATCACAACAAGCTAGAAAGGCAACAGTTATTTAACGGGGCCTGTCAATTCAGACGGTGAGCAATAAAGTACTCCTCATTTGCTTTGCAATGTGTAAGTTATCACAGCAATGCACTGCATAATGAAATGCAGCGTAGACAAGCAAAACAATAGTGATAACTCTACATTGCTTTCCACATAATTACACCAATGGCTTTGCTGATCTCCTCGCTTCAGCATGGATTACCGTCAATTATTTTGCAATTCTGATATTTTAATTGAAGCAACACCCAGGGATTTGATATTCATTTCAATTTGTGCAAAGACTAAAATGTGTTTTGTGAGACTGGCAGGATGTCTATAGAGGCATTTCAGAAATTACTTTTTGAAATTATCCTTCTTCTTGCAGTGAATACGCCAAGCACAGTGAGAAACTGAACATCGATGCCATTTCTCACGAGGCAAAGTCTTCTCTTCCTTAAAACGTCCACAATAAACATGACGTCCACCTAATGCAACTCTCCGAGTCCCATTTTGAAGGGAAATGTCCAAATCACTTTGGTTAATTAACACCACAAAGCACCATGGGCATATGGACACAGGTTTAGCTTTGTCATGAGTTGAAGGTGTGCCTGTCCACTGGCCAATTGGACGTCTTCCAAATTCCTTTTGGAGAAGCATTTGGACAAGCATATTGGTGCCCGTGTTTTTTAAATTGCATAGAGGGCAATAACTTCCATTTTGGAATAGCTTCATACAGGAGGGTGTTGAGAAAAACACACACAACGCTACAAGATATGCACTGTCCCCTGAGGGCTCTACTGTACTGTAATCCAACATCATCCCAACATCTGAAAGACATTTTTAGAAATTTGCTGAAAGTTTTTGCTGAATTGCACAACATGCCTCTGATGGGTGATGACCGAAAGCTTGCTGGTAAAGGAGATGCGTGTACAGTGTATGGGGCACCTGCCTTGCCTGCTTCTATCCCTGTAAATGACATGGAGAGGTTAGTGTTGGTCAACATGAAGGACTAAGAGGATATTACCCACGGTAATTCACCATGAACATGTATCGTGTAGTATTCCATCCATCCATCCATTATCTAACCTGCCTATTCCTGGTCAGAGTTACGGGGGGGGGGGGGGGCTGGAGCCTATCCCAGCATGCATTGGGACAGGTCGCCAATCCATCACAGGGCTCACACAGCACTAACCACTGCTCCACCGTGCAGTGCTCCTTGTAGTATTTTTCATTACAAACCACCTTGATATTTACTGAATGAACTCCGCTCTGGTTTACGTGAGTGGAACTATTGATGGATAGTGTAGGCTACTCACCCATGAAAGAGAACAGTCCATACCTCAGGCTGACATCACAAGGGGCAAAGCAGAATTGACGTGCCAGTCAGTGATCTGATGGAGTGCTGAATTCAGCCCGGGGCCAATGGCACAGGGATGTGAGTATGGCCCCTCAGAAACCGTTATCGAAAGAGTAAAAGGCTAGTGGCTTTCAAGATCTCGTGCAAGCATGTGATTGACTTCAAGCAACTTGTCACCAAGATGCACCCTAGGTCTGCGTTTTGTCTACGTCTGATTTTGGTCCTCAAAAACAAATAGGATTATGTGTTTTTACATCATCTTGGGACAGTATTGACCATCGTGTAGCATATATTTTTTACCTGAATATATAAGGCATAACTGAACCCATAGCTGTTAGCCTAGTACTCCGTGGCTAGCTAGTATGCTACCAGGCTAATCTTTCTGCCCTTCCATCTTGTCGACAAACTACATTTACTGAGTTGAACCACCTTTCCATACTAGCTGTGTGTATTGTCTGCTGCCTGATACAAGCTCAACTTGTTTGCTAGCTTGTGCACTCCTAACTACAGCTAAAATAGATGGCTCACTAGCTAGTAGCAGTCTTCTAACGTTTGCAAAACAAATTAAATTTGAATAGCTGTGTAGACAACTGTTAGCCAGCACAAGCTAACAACCTCGCTAGATGGCAAACGGACTCATTCCCTTACATGATCCAAACCGGTTACATGCAGTCTTTCTGTTCACTTTCAAATCTCGATCATCACACTTATAATGAGTAGGAGTCAGTCGAGTTTGTAGTGATCTAAAATCTGTCCTGGCAAATATGTCGTCAATCCATTATAAGTTGCCTGTTTAGTAAAAAATATAATGTTTTAACTATTAATGCATGGTTGTTTTTTGCTAAATAATATCCAGGGCATTGCAGACATACACAGGGATAAGTTTTTTCCACAAATTCCTATCTGTTGAGTGCTGTTCTGAAATCAGCAGAGTAGTGTGATTGTGATAGAGATAAACCTCAGGGTAATTCCCCTCCTTCACAAACCACATCTCTGTGGCTGGGTGTTGCTTTACCTGTGTCTGTCTACTTGCCCTCCACATCCTTTCCCATGCCGCTCACGTTTCCTGGCATGTTCCTAGCCTTTGTGCAGTACAAACATTGCGTTTCATCAATTTAAACATAATGTATAATGGTCTGTAGAAAACCAGGCTAAGGGGTCAAACTAATTTTGTTCCGACGGGGTTGTTTACCCAGGCTACAAACAGGGAGGGGGTGTGTGTGTTGTACGCGGTGTGCGTGTGTGTGTATGTGTGTGTGTGGGGGGGGGGGGGGGGGGGGGGGGGGGGTGGGGGGGAGAGAGAGAGAGAGAGAATGTATTAACAGTAGTAAGCCTTCTGGCTGCATCACTAATTTAAGTATTTCACTCACAGAACAGTTGCAATTCTTTCACACCGGGCAAAACGACTTGATTCCAAGGCAGTAATTCATAAATGTTGTATGTTTAATAATTTGCATGCACTGGCTGTACAGAAGAAAAAAGCCTTTTACCCTGGTGCTTTGCCAGGGTCATCCTGCCAGGAATCATAAGTGAAATGAAACCGATTCCCTCTGAAGACAGCAGTGAGGCTGATTGCAAGGAGACGACAGGATAAAAAAGAGCCTGATGTATAGAAATATAAATATGGGGGGGGGGGGGGGGGGGGGGGGGGGGGGTCAGAGCCGTCAGAGTCAGAGCCCCCCAAGTCCCCCCACTCATCTGGGTGGAAACCTGTGGGCCCCCGCCTCTCCACTGCAGCGAGTCTTGTCCCGGAAACTTCCGGAAATGCTGGGTTTTTTCCAGTAAATTCTGCCTTAAACGCACCCCCCCCCCCCCCCCCCCCCCCCCCCCCCCGCCCCCCCCCCGAATTTGTGCGACTTGAATTCTTTCCACTGCGTGGAGGAAAGCTGGGAAAAGCTTCCCGTGGAGGCAATTCCATAGAAATCAGCAGCGTTTTTCTTCAAACGCGTCAGGCGTAAGCGCTCTCTCTTCGTTGCCGTAGTGATTAAACTTGCGATGGCGTATTTTCAAGTGCAGAGTGCGCCAATTAAAAGTGCCAACTACCCTCTGTGAGAGTGATAAACTGGGCATTATCGCCTTTTAAATCAGGACTTAGATAAATGACCTTCATATCAAATTAAAGGGGGGTTTAGTGTATGTTTATTAACCTTAAAAATACATGAGCGTATGATGGGAGGCAGAAAGAGTGTGGTTATGGCCCTCATTCGGTCATATCCTTCTGCAATGAATCCCTCCCTTTTCTGTGATCCGTCACAGCTGTATATTCATTGCAGGTGTAAAGACTAAATAGTGAGAAAATACGGCAATATTTGTGTGACTTAGTGGGTTACTCAAGCCCTTGAATACTGGCACTGCACAAACATTTGAGTATCTTTTTTTTCAAATATCTTGTGCTGCCTGGGATATTTGATGACACTTAATTGAATGGTATGCCTTTATGAATGTTAGTGTAATGCATATGTAGGCATAAGCACTAATAAGCATTCATAAAGGCATACCATTCATGCTCTGCAATTACATTACATTACATTATAGGCATTTAGCAGACGCTCTTATCCAGAGCGACTTACACAACTTTTGCATTTTTTATTTTGACATATTATCCATTTATACAGCTGGATATATACTGAAGCGATTCAGGTTAAGTACCTTGCTCAAGGGTACAACGGCAGTGTCCTTATATGGGAATCGAACCTGCAACCTTTCGGTTACAAGGCCAGTTCCTTAACCATTATACTACACTGCCGCCTCGCAATGTCAAAATGACCATGGTTCTGGCTCCATCTTGCCTCGTGTTTCTGATTTCTGTAAAGTGTCTTTGTGACAGTGTCTTTGTGACAGTGACTTTGTGACAGTGACTTTGTGACAGTGACTTTGTGACAGTGTCTTTGTGACAGTGTCTTTGTGACAGTGTCTTTGTAAAAAGCACCATACAAATGAAACTGAAAATTTACCAAGGAGTTATATACCTCTTATGAAGTACCAGTCAGATCAAGTGTTACCCGGGCATTCACTTAAGTTACAAAAAAACATGCGCGCATTATACGCGATTCTGATATTAAGTCTGCAAAATGAAATTGCACACAGCCCGCCTCCCTGTCCTCCGCACACCCGCGGGAGACTGTCGGGTAATTTATCTTCTTTCCACTCAGACAGACGCGCGCAACATATTAAGTGCGCCGTGAATTGCCAGCAGTGACATTTTGTCAAACCAATAACAAAACAAAAACGTGGTGGGAGGGAGCGTGGGACGAAACAACTGAGAGAACGGGGGTGGGGGGGGTTTGGGGGGGTCGGGTGACGGTGGGGTGTGGGGGTTCACGTTGGGGCGGGATCAGGACTTTTCAGATGTAATCTGTGTTTCTGAACTGCTGTGCCATTTAAAGCCTTTTCGTTCCAGGAGCTCGCCTGTACACCAGGTTGAAAGATTAATTATCTCCACATCTTCCAAGGTATAGATACCCTGGTCTTCAGTGAAACAGCCTCGGTTAATACTGGAGATAACCGCCTTGCAGTCATTCTCGCTCTCTCTCGCTCGCTCTGTCTCTCTCACTCTCTCTCTCTCGCTCTCTCTCGCTCTCTCACCCTCTCTCTCTCGCTCTCTCTCGCTCTCTCACCCTCTCTCTCTCGCTCTCTCTCTCTCTCTCACTCTCTCTCTCTCACTCTCTCGCTCTCTCTCGCCCTCTCGCCCTCTCGCCCTCTCACCCTCTCACCCTCTCACACTCTCTCTCTATCTCTCGCTCTCTTTCGCCCTCTCACCCTCTCTCTCTCGCTCTCTCACCCTCTCTCTCTCTCTCTCTCTCTCTCTTCTCTTTCGCTCTCTCGCCCTCTCACCCCTCTCTCTCTCGCTCTGAAAGCAGCAGCTGGCAATACGCCAGCAATTAAGACATAGTCTTTGACAGCAGGGAGCTTTGCACCACTGCACTGCCTCCCAGCTATTCATCTGACTGTTGAGTCCTGCAGGTAGTAGCACTGTGTCCCATCACGTCAAGACAGGCTGCCCTTTCAATGCCCCTTACATGTGATCATAATTTATTTAACAGGCATCCTTCTCCAAGACGGGTAAAATATAAAATTATATGGTCTCATATAAACTCCCTAGGGTGTTAAATGTACACCAGCAGTGTTATATTTAAACTGGCAATTGTCCTGTGTATTATTATTATTATTAGGACTTTTTCAGGACTGAAGGCTTTAATTGTGTTTTATAACATAATAAGTATTGGATCATCTGATCATGTATAAAATATATTTATAAATATGTGAACATGCGGTGCATGTGCATATGGTGTATAGCTCCTGATGGTAGCCCCCTATGGAAAAAGAATATGCTGCAGTATGTTGTAAATATATCAAAATTATCTTCACAATATATTTTAAATATACGGCAGTATATTACATTTCCATAAGGGAATGCATTCTAAATTGTTTGTTTTATGTTTTATTAATGTACTGTTCTTCACATTATGTTGAGAACATTGCAAAGGGAAAATATACCAGCAAAGTTATCCTTCTAATATAGTGTTTTTCTATTAATTTAATAGGTTTTTAATGTTCGGTTGTGAACACGCTGTTCTGAGACGATGTCATTTTGATAGTGGAAACACAATGACCTTAAAGCTCTCCCCAATGTCCGATTTGCCTCCAGCATCACCAGTGTCCTCTCCTGATTCACTGGAGTAGGCAGGATTATCGTGGCCCTAGCATTAGCCATCGAGCCCCGCTTGTCAGAATCAGCAGGCCGCTTCATGTGCTAATGGAAAAGCCCAGCATGCTAAAGATGACAGGGGAGAAAACACATCTAAATCAAATTTGTAGGGTTTCAAGGGTGGCTGTGTCTTCCGCTGGGTCTCTCGAGAAAAGCTTCCAAGTTGGAAAAAACACATTTTTTCTCAAACCACCAAACTCTTGACATTTCTTGAAAGATGTTTTATATAAATATATAAATATATATCTAGTGGTGACTTGAGAGGTTTCATAATGATTCATATCTTTGATCTTGTGGTGGATTGCAGGGCTTACTGTAACTGCTGTAGTGGTTGAGAGCTGACTCAACCGTTAGGCCTCTGATCTCTCCCAGGAGCATGTGGGCGCAGGTGATAGAGGAGTTTAGTCAGAGCAGGATCAACATGTGAGAAAAAGTGTGCAGACTTGATGAAGTAATAGTTTTCCTCTGAGGCAGCATGCACGCACACACACACACACACACACACACACACACACACACACACACACACACACACACACACACTCACGCACACACACACACTCACGCACACACTCACACACACACACACACACACACACACACACACACGCATAAAATGACACCAATGTTACCGTGCCATATGAATATTTTATCATTTTTCTCGAAGCATCTATATATACAGAAAGCACAACTTAAAGCTTGCCTTTTATTTGATCAAAACCTTTCACTTTATCCTAATCTCAATCTCCCCATTCAATCCCTCATAAAAAAAGTATAATTAATAATTCAAGGGGAATTGTGGGATAATGTGGATAAGGTTTAGGGTTATCCATTCAGTTCTTGAGAACACAGTGAAACTGGAGAAACATCTACCCATTATCTAACCAGCTTATTCCTGGCCAGGGTCACAGGGGACTGGAACCTATCCCAGCATGCATTGGGCAGATCGCTAATCCATCATAGGGCATACACACCATTCACTCACACACTCTTACCTACGGGCAGTTTAGAGTCTCCGATTACCCTAACCTGTGTGTCTTAGGCCGGGATTCAAAACCAAGTCCTTCTTGCTGTGAGGCAACAGTGCTATCCACTGCACCACCCTGGACAAATATTTAACTTTTTGACATTTATACTATTGCTAATTGACGATGGCATATCACAGACATCCGTGCTGCATTCTTAGGCTCCACAAATGACACTAAATTAAATTGTAGGAAATTGTTTAATATAAACATGTTAGAGGCATTATAATTAATTGACCTCAGCCAGTGAGATCTTCAACCTACCGGCAGTCTAGTAATACACGACAATAAACAAGTTCTGGAGCTCGTATGTACACAGTAGCTAATTTGATGTTGACTGAACATAAG
>CM056383.1:68181348-68251348 GCA_029718625.1 Synaphobranchus kaupii
TAAGTGATCCATCCACATCTACTACCATATCTGCAACAGAGTGATGGTTTGGGGCTCGTTTGATAGCTCAGACCACTTGATAACTTACAGCCATTTAGCCAGCCATGTGTTCCATACTGTACCAGTGTAATTTGCAGCTGAATCTAGTCTCACCCCCCCAATTTCCATAGAGATCCATTCAAATGCAGAGAGGTTATAGTATCGCTTGTAACAGTACCTGAAAATAAGATATCGACAGTTTTTTGATGTTGATGGTCACAGACTTCAGGAAGTAACAGCATGTAAAGGATATGCGACCAAATATGAAATATGATACTTTAAAAATATGTTAAAGCAAAGGCTATGAATACTTATGTAAATGAGAAATTTTAGTTTTTTATTTTTAATAAATTTGCAAAAATCTCAAAAAAACTTTTTTCACATTGTCATTATGGGGTGTTGTGTGTAGAATTTTGAGGGGAAAAATTAATTTAATCAATTTTGGAATAAGGCTGTAACAGAACAAAATGTGGAAAAAGTGAAGCGCTGTGAATACTTTCCGGATGCACTGTACCTTTAACAGCACCCCAGGGAGTCTGCTTTAATAATTCATTCAGTTTGGTACAGAGAACCGGGCTACAAAACGGCCTGGTTTTCAGCACTGATGCGAACGACAAACGAACCGTCTCACCTCCGCACAAAACACGGCAAAGTCGCTTTCTTCACTGTAAACTTCATCTCTAGGCATGATGTAGAAATATTTTATGCAAATATTTCTGGCCTTCTCTCTGATGAAAAGCCTACTCCCGCCCCCCCCCCCCCCCCCCCCCCCCCTTCATTAAATGGGTATGGTATTGACAGAGAGAAATAAATAGAGCTCATGTGCGAGTCCAACAGATGTAATTTTGGATTAATTGTTCAATTATCTCGGAGCCTAGCAGATTCTTCGGGCATGATATAAGGGTTCATTTATTTCGCCTTCTGTCTTCTTCCCTAATGTAATTTATAGTCTGCTCATTTTTTGTCTATAAATTGGGAATATTATTGCCTCTCCTGCAAAGACAGGAAATAAGGAAAACCATTGCTTAAGTCATATTTAAAAGGTGGAGCTAAAATCTTGGACGTAATATAAAACAGATTACGTAAATAGAAAAGTGGAGATCTATTACTATTACATACAAATCTATTACAATGCAAATTAAGAGAAAAGCCAAATGTGTCAATGCGACTTCTTATTTTGTACCAGGGAAATAGGTTATTTATGTTTTATGAAATGTAGTATTATAAAATATGTTATAACAATTTATCGCCACTTGTTTTCTCTCGTACTTTGGTCCTCCACCAAGAAGAGACAAAAAAGTTATTTATTTATTTTTTTCTCAAGCCATGCCAAGTAATTATCCTGATTGCACAGTTTTTTTTTCCATTTTTATTGTATAGGTTCCATGGATACTGATGCCATGTCTTACAGGTCTCTGGATCGTATCAACCAGACGATTGCTAGTCACGTGACTGCTCATCGTGCTACTCACTGGCAATGTCACAATGTGGTCATTGCAACTTAAAGGCGTTTATGTTTGAATATATAACTTGCATTTTTAGACACATGCAGTCATACATATATTTTTTAATAAACCTTAAAATCCTCCACATTTCTTGATGCCATCCTCAACTGAGGAGTAATTAATGGCAGGACAGGGTATGAGCAGGGGACACATTAAAACCAGTCATGGGTTTTCCTGAAAGAACAAATAAAATATGTAAAACATAATTGTCTGTCCATCTGTTGATTCGTCTGTGACCACAGTCTGTCAGTGGTTTTGATCAGTTTTTTAATTTAGATTTTTATGCAAATCAGCGGTCTGGGGCGTACACTTTCTGTCAAAACTGTCCAGCTGATTTAATCGCCCCCACTTTTGTTTATTACAAGCTTGTTTAAAACTGCAACCAAATCTGGAAATGATCACTTTCTCCGGTGGAATATTTGCACTGAAGAATAAATCTGTTAAATCGTGTTGCTTAAGACTGGCCTTTCCCCTTGTTGACAGGTGACATACTGCTATGTTTTTTATTGTTAAATTTCAAGTTATTGAGCAATAAATGAGGCCCATGTGTTAAATTGAAAGTCATTGTTAAGTGCAATATAGCTTAAATACACGTGTCCAGTGCACTAGGTGGGGTGCTGTTGCACTCCAAGGGTGTGTCCCAATAGTCGAAAAATGCCCCGGAAACGGATCTTTGTGTTTTAATCTATGTTGCTGATTACATCTTAATTACGTATTAATGGTTACGTATTAATTAACGTCTCAACGCAAACCGCAATGTCAGGTACATTGTATACCGTACACGCAAATACTTGTACTCAAAACGTTCAGGCAGTTTTGCATACTTCCGGGTAGGAGAGGAGTGGTAGTGGGGGAGTGGAGGAAGGGAGGAGAGGAGTGGTAGTGGGGGAGTGGAGGAAGGGAGGAGAGGAGTGGTAGTGGGGGAGTAGAGGAAGGGAGGAGAGGAGTGGTAGTGGGGGGAGTGGAGGAAGGGAGGTGGGGAGTGAAGAATATTAGGATGCAGCCCAAGATGTTTTTTGTAGTGTGTGCATTTGACGTTCGATCCGAGTTCATTTTCTTTCCTTTCACTCTCCCCATATTTGGTTTGGTAACTAATTGTTTTTAAATGTGATAATTGGCCACTCAATTGTACTATCAGTCACTTGACTGTGCAATTTGAGTGCCTACAGGGACCCCTGGGGGATAACAATTAAACTACATCCCTGTGTTTAAATCCCTATGGGTCACTTAGAACAAACTGTGGCCATAGCCACATACCGTCACTATAATGTGAAACATCTGATTCAATTGAATGTCTTTATTTAACATGTGCGTCTGGGTCTGTCTTTTTTTTTACTGCTGGCAACTATAAGGCAGCAGTATAGTATAATGATTAAGGAACTGGCCTTGTAACTGAAAGGTTGCAGGTTCGATTCCCAGGTAGGACGCTGCTGTTGTACCCTTGAGCAATGTACTTAACCTGAATCGCTTCAGTATATATCCACCTGTAGAAATGGATAATATGTAAAAAATGCTAAAAAAGTTGTGTAAGTCACTCTGGATAAGAGCGTCTGCTAAATGCCTATAATGTAATGTATAACTGAAGTTCCCTCAGGGGAGAATAAAAGTTATTCTATTCTATAGTTCTGGCCAGAGTAAACTGTGAAGCCTGTTTTCCTTTGCAAAATGCATTATATAATTAATATAATTAATTGATTAGTTGATTGATTGATATATCATTATGTAGTTTTTAGATATATAGAAATAGTATTGAATGGGATGCTTTGCAGGTAATAGCGACATAAGTTTATGCTGTAGGTTTAAAGAGGCTTTTTAAAGTAATGGGTCTGATGCGAAAATAGACATTTTCCAGACAAGACCTCAACCCACTTCACACTTGTCTGCAGAGCTGTCTGGATACATTCTGCGGTTACAGCTCTGACAGATGAATACACAGTGTGGTTTGGAGTGCTGATATGACTGCTCGTCAAATGATAACATCCTCTTCAGTTGATATCACGCCCGAAGGGAGGCGTGTAAAGTCAATGAAAGAGCCGCAATCAGATGAGACTCATAGGTGTAGCTCGTCTGGAAATTCCACTGACTGTTAAATGTGGCCCTTCCCAGTGAACTGTGTCTTTCCTGTGTGTGTGTACACAATTTCTCCATGTAGAAGCATCCATTATTCTGAACATGTTTATATTTGCTGTAGGCATGGATATTTTCTGTTCTTGGTCTGCTAACCTGTATTAATCTACGTCAGTGGTCCCCAACCCTGTTCCTGGAGATCTACCGTCCTGTAGGTTTTCACTCCCACCCTAACAAAGCGCACCCCATTCAACAGCTACAGATCTTGCTGAGCTGCTAATTAGTGGAATCAGGTGTGCCAAATTAGGGTTGAAAATGAGAACCTACAGGACGGTAGATCTCCAGGAACAGGGTTGGGGGAACACTGGAGGTTGATGTTCATTAGCATGTGTGTGTTAACCTATGTATAGCGGTAGGGAACCCTGGTCCTGGAGAGCCGCAGGGTCTGCTGGTTTTAGTTGTTACTCCCCACTAAATTGATCAATTAAAGCAGTTGATTACACAGTTAACCCACCTCACCTGGTTTCTTTGGTTTAAGTAGTTGCTGTATTTAAGGTGAAAACAAAAACCAGCAGACCCTGCGGCTCTCCAGGACCAGGGTTCCCTACCCCTGGAATAGGGAAACCAGATTGTGACTTGCAGGGGCAGACCAAAAGTCTGGACAGACGATTTATGTTTTACATGTTTTATTTGTTATTCAAGAACAGTAATCAAAACAGATTTTAGCAATGTGCATGCTAATACACTTCTGAGATACATCTAAAGAAATATTTCAAAAACTTACTCAAATGGCAAAGCGGTCCTTGACCATTATAACCAACTCAATGTAAAAAGTTGTCAATGCAAAAACATTGTCAGTGTAATGTACATGCCATCACACGCATTCTTCATATTACAGAAGAAACTATAAAACCACAGACCAAATTTTAATTTTAACTGTGCACATAGCATGCACAACATTTATTTGATTTACTATTCATTTTATGCACTTCTGCTGCAAAATATATTATCATTAATAATACAATTTTTTAAACATCTCCTTTGCATTTAAATGTTTTATAAACGGTCTCATTTTAGTGTGAGTCCCACTGCTTCTAGCAAAAACATACATCCCAAAATGTCCAACATTTCAAAATACTGTTGTGTATCTGACTCCAGTCACAAATAATTGGACTGAATTTCCACCTGCACGTCGTGCTGTCAATCATCGTCTGTGCTTGATTACTGGCGATTAGTTCATTAGCGTAGATGACTGGGGTGGTACTATCAGCATAACTGGTTTATATGTGACTTGACAAAAAAGCTGTTGACCTATTGTTAGCGGAAGACTGAAGTACATATGAGACAAACCAGTGGCCCTACCTGTGTGGGGTGTTCATTTAGTATTATTTAGTATTATTTAGCCAATTTTTAGCCCCTTTTCCCAGTAGGCTTTTGCTTTGAAAATAATTGCAAATAAGGAACAGAGGGAAATTAATTTGCATTAACGTGGTGAGGAGGACAAAGCAACAAACAATAACAAAAAGAATATAAATCATATATAAAAAAATAAAATTAAAATAAAATATTCATTAAAACATGAAGTCAATATGTCTATCAAATATTTGATGTAATATTATTGATCATATAGACAATATGTGGCTATGCTGATCACAAATATAAATCATACACTCTCAAATATACAGTATGTAGGCTGGAGAGAGAGCTGAAGGAGGTCTGGTTTGTCTATGGCAAGTACTGGCTCTGACAAAATCCCTATTAGTTTAAGTAACTGTAAGTTGTTGAGCAGAGCTAAGCACCATCCTATTATCCTCAGGAATTGGCTGTTTTAGCCGCTTTTTAAGGAGGCCAAATACGAATACTGTAAATGAGGTAATTAAGCTTAAGCTATTGAATAAAAATGCTACATGTAGGCTACTCCTACCACCTGAGGTGATGCTGATAAATAGTAATGATTAGGTCCACACAATATTGAAATCTTAATTTTCAGACTGGGAAAGTCTCCACAATGGGGAATTGAATTGAAATAAGATAAATAAAATTACTGCATGGTAAGGCCGTTTAACTTTAAGTCCAACTGGCAAAGTGTAGGTCCCTCTTCACTGATTAGTTGGTGTGCTGGTGCTTCTTCTTAATTGCCAACGGAAGTCCCTTTGGGGTTTTGGGAGGGGGGAGGGAGAGAGAAACAGGATGGTCAGGTAAAATACATTCGGGTCATTACAAATACAAGTACTGAGATTCCACATGCACACTGCAGGATGTGGGAGATTTTTTCAGAACAGCCATTGCATAGGGACACTCCATCTGTCAGTCACTATGTGTTTTGCTTTAAAAACAAAAAAGAGGTTAACCAGCGCTAAACTCACTTGTGTAGCGAATATAGAATTTGCCAAGTATACACTACTACTTTGCTAGTAACAAAAACAATACTTTCTCCTTATGTATGAAATAAAATCTATGATTGAAATGAAGCCCAAATATTTGACCTGGGATATGTTTTTCGTTCTATTCAGGATTCCCAATTAAAATGGCCACCTGTGTGGATAGATTATTACTGTCACTGGCCTCTAGTGGCAGTACAATCCCAGGTTCTTCAACTCCAGACTGATAGGACCAGTTATACAGGTATCATTATAAACCAATGGGGACAATGGCTGAATCTCATTCTCTGGACTTGTGGACTCATGGACTCAAAGGTGCGTTCCCGTAAAGTCCATGAGGGCTTAGGGCTGTCCCATTGCTCTCTGGGTAATTCCACATCACTGAGGGAATTATCCACAATTCAGTTCAGGTGGTGGATGACTTGCATATTCCTCCCTTGTCATATAAATTTGAGTGTGGTTGATTTGCCTCTCTCAGGAACATGTTGGGTGATGTCCGAAATTCAATTTCACCCTTTATATACCCTTCAAGCCCTTGTCCACTTGTAGGCTCAAATGTCCCTGGAAATAAGCCATTAAAGTCTGCAAGTCCATAGTCTTACAGCATATAAGGTCAGAGGTTGCATACGTTATATTTGCTTCTAATTATTTCTGTGGAAAACCTAGAGAAGTTCCAAAGTTTAGTGTATGTAGATGTAAAGGCTATCTCCCACCAACATGTAACTTACTGCAAGTTGCATGAAAATCAAACTCCATTTATAGATGTGCATAATATATAAAACACTGACTTATTGTTAATGTGTCACTTGATTTGTGTAAATCTGAGCTACATGGTAGAGGGAAAAGCCGAAAGGAAGTTTAATATTGAGGGAAGTTGGGGATGTGTGTATGTTATGACAAAAATGTACTGACTTGCCATCCATTTTCAGCCAAATAAACAATATAATTTTAGCCTTACACAATAAAGCCAGAACTGATAGGCTTGTAAAAGGTGAAAAGAAATGTAAAGAATATATGAAAAGTGGACAAAGAAAAAGGCATGAAATTGACATGCAATTAGCATCACGACTTGCACTTTTAATCCTGTGATGCAGCGAACAGGCGGTTGTTGGACAGATGGTGGAGACTGAGAATTTGAATCTGTAAGCAGCGATTTCTCTCTGTTTAAACCAGCTGCAGATCAGCAGTGAAAGAAACATCGAGAAAACATGCTGGTTCACCAGAAGCTGCCATCTGCCTTAAAATACCACTGCAATAAGTGTGCATCCTTGTGAAAGCAATTCTAAAGTGATGGAAACAAACAAAGTATATTTTTATTTTTCAAAATGACTGCTTTATTATAAAATGTATTTGATCATTACATTACAGGCATTTAGCAGACACTCTTATCCAGAGCGACTTACACAACATTTTTAGCATTTTTTATTATTTTTTTTACATATTATCCAATTATACAGCTGGATATATACTGAAGCGATTCAGGTTAGGTACCTTGCTCAAGGGTACAACGGCAGTGTCCTACCTGGGAATCGAACCTGCAACCTTTTGGTTACAAGGCCAGTTCCTTAACCATTATACTACACTGCTGCCTATATAATGATGAGTATTCAACCGATTCATAATCAGTCCAATGAAGGTCGACCTTATTAAATGAATTACAGTAAGCATCACTATGATATGACTGGACTGAAACCCAATCACTTTCCCTCCTACACAGTCTATGACTAAACATATCACTCATATGTAAAAAGTGAAACATGTAAAAATAATTCAAAGAACATCAAGATTGCAAAAATACATTTTTGCAGAATTTCTGTTGCATTTATCAAGCTATTATCTTTGCTAAATAATCATTTCATTCATGGTTGTATTCAAGACTAGACTCATTATGAACCGAAACATTTTCTTTTATTATTTTGAACCAGAATATTGCATCTTGAAACATATTTTTAAAAGGGTTTAAAAAAAGAAATGTCGTTAAGTGATTATGACCATGGCGGTCATACTCTAGGGATAAGATATAGTGGATATTTTCATTGATCCTGGTTGTAGAAAATTTGCTTCACTCTTTTTGTGTAAAAAGTGTTCTTCTGCCCCCTAATGGTGGGAAAATGTTTCATATTTTTGGCCCGGACCCGTTTTTAAGATTTACATTCACCATGAATGTTGTAATAATTGGCTTGCCAATTAATAATGATTAATAATTGATGTGGGCCAACAACCATGTGGGATTAATTTAATTAATTAAAATAATATCTAACTTTCTATTCCTTTTAAGCACATTAAAAAAATAAAATAAATAAAATAAAAAACTCTCCTACCCCAAGAGGAGATTGCTCAGTTATAACAGGGCTATGTTGTATTTTTACTATGGCACCCAAATCTATTGGTTAACCCACCATAGACTGTTTCTCCCCGATTTCCCCACCCTGTCAGAAAAAGGGGTACGCCAGTGTCTTTGGGGGTACTGCCGCAATGACATACCTCTACGGGTACAATTTTGCACATTGTCTTCTGACAGAGCAGGATGACTCTTGCATGCTACTGCTTTGGACGGTATTTTTAAATTGTGTTTTTAATAACCCGTTTCTCCCACTTAATATAAGAAGCTTTCTCTTTCTTCCCCAGACTTAGTCAGTATCCTGTGGAATAAAAAAAAGTGTACGCGCCAAGATGTACCGTAGGGTGCCCTGGTCAATGATGAATGTTGTGGGGGAAGGTAAGTGATGTCTTGAGTAATGCGGTGATGTAACATAATCTCCCAGGAGTTCCAATATCTGTCTGCGTGCGCGCGTGCGTGTGTGCGTGCGTGCGTGCGTGCGTGCGTGCGTGCATGTGTGCGTGCGAGAGACAGCGAGTGAGAGATCACTGAGGGAGGTAAAAACAGCTCGAGGGAGATAGCTAGCGAATCCTTTTCTCTTTTATTTTCTCCTCATTAAATTTTCAGGATGGGAACCTAACTAGAACAGTGCTCAATAAACTGTCACATGATTGACATATTAGAGGTCTCTCCTTAGTTTACGTGCAGTGCAGCCATTTTTGCTTAAATTTCACTCATAGACCCTTTCATCTTTTGTGAGCTTGACAGTCACAAGTAAAAAAAAATTTTTTTTTTTTTTTTAATTTTTTCAAACAAAACTAGAGGGAATATGGTCTTTGTTCCTATTTGATGCTCATGCTTTTGAAAAGGAAACAAGACAAAGAAAAACAAATGCACAAAGCTGAATTTGGCACAGTGTGAGTCCATCCTTTAAAGAGCTGGGGATTGATAAGAATGGCGGAGGTGACTGTTCCCAGTGCGCCGGGGGCCGTTTTGCATGCAGGCGGGCGTACGTGTGTTTACCTCAGACACCTGCCGCGACGGGGAAGTGTCGAATGGCAGATGAAAGGCTCGCAGGAGCGAACGACGCGCGCCCTGCTGCTGAGTGCATTGTGGGAGTCGGATGATTCACTCAGAAACCACCGGGCTCCACGACCGGGCTCCGCAACCCCACCCTCCAACCCCCCCTTTCTCTAATCTGACAAGTCTGGTGGCAAGTCGACAGACAGGTGACATTTTATCCCTTGAAGCTGCTGGTTAGTCATAGTACAACCCCACCCCACCCCACCACCACCGCCACTACGCCCGCAAGTTCTTATTTCTGGTAACCTGGCTGCTCTTCTCCCACTTAGCTGCCCCCCAGATTGCAACCAAGGACAGGAAGGCGAGTTTTGCTATACCGACGTGAGCTATAATGTTTCCACACCTATTACTGGAAGAAGGGAAGCACTGTCGCTTATAGTAAGTCTCCATTTTATGTCCCCCACAGTTTTATTTTTAGGACAATAGCCCCTATACGGCAGTGTGGAAGGTTCCCTGAGATGTCTGTCCATTGGTTCCCTCGGTCGAATGAACCACCACAAGCATGTCAGTCTTTATTGACTTCGATAAAGATTGGCGGTTTCTGAGGTTAATTACAACTCTTAGCATTATTTTGGTGCAGTTAAAATAACACACCTTAATGAAGAACAGGGTCCAGTGTTGTTGCAGATTAATTTAAGAATGGGGTGCTCTCAGTATTAGGAATATCAATGTCTTGATTGTAAATGGTAGTGCTGCCCATCAGTCGCATCTCTCCCGAGTGCTTGCTGTTTTGTTTTGTTTTTTTGCTGTCTGTTCTTGCTTTGGAGAAGGACCGGCATGTCCACAGCATAAATGTGGGTGTAGTCTAACGCTGCCTAGAGTGTTAAATGTACACCGCCACTTTTTGCTGTGTCTCTTCCTCTCTCTCTCTCTCTCTGTGCCCACGCGTGTGAGGGGAAAGTGATTGTGAAAGCTGAATGTTTTGAATAAATGTAAAAACCTGTTAATAATCTGCCACTAATATTGATTGTGACACTTCAGGCATTCATTTTGTGTGTGTGTGTGTGTGTGTGTGTGTGTGTGTGTGTGTGTGTGTGTGTGTGTGTGTGTGTGTGTGTGTGTGTGAGAGAGAGAGAGCGGTAGTGTGGTATATTAAGCCACATTTCCTGTAAATATTGTCGAGTTAACAGGATGGGATTCACCAAAATGTGATCATATTTAATTGAGATCATAAAAAGCCAACAAAAGTGCCGTATCAATGCCCACTGAGGGACTAATATTGGCTTTAGCTATACATGTGTGTACAATGCATCGGGTGCTGTCCCAGCAACTGTCCATGTTTTTTGTACATGCCCCTTTTAAATAAATAAAAATAGATGAAAATAATAAATATTCTTTCACCAGCATGAACATAGATGTACTTGATATATAGAGGATAACAAGTTTGGCCCCATACTTATAGCCTATCCATGAGTGAGGCTTTCTCCCATGACAGCTAACAGGCCAGAATATGATTTTGTTAAAACTCCTTCTCTTTCGCTAGAAATAATAAAGCATATCCACATTATGTTCTCATTTTGCACTTCTCCCAAGAACATTCCAGCCTTCTGAATGTGACCAGTCTATGGATGTTTGAGACTGTTTTGGTACAAACATACTGACGAAATGCCGTTTGCTAACAGCGGATTAGCAAACGGTTTGCACAAAAAGGAAATGCGATCCCTCTCGCCCGGACGTTATACGGACCTTAAGTTGAGATGTCAAAAGGAAAAAGTGAGGGGAGATTGTGTGTTGCAGTCCGTACGGTGAGCCTCCGGTCTCCCGCGTGGCCGGGGTGATCGATTCCCTGCCACGGCGCTTTCTGAGCTGCGATCCCATCTCTACCGGTAACCGTTCTCTGCTCTACCTGTCTGGAGAAAGTTAAAAATGCGTAAGGAGGGCGGGCTCACCGCTCTCCTTTTTAATAAAAAAAAAGACCGTATACGTGCTTCCTTTTTAGAAGCTACTGACTGAGAAAAGCACTTCGTAGAAGGACGCGTGACTACATGGATACATTCATACATGCCATGCAGAGTCCGAGTGAGGGACGGTTACTGTGGTTATTGTGATGTCATACGTACAGTATATGACACAACGCCAGTGACAATGCATTGAGTAATGGGGAGTAATGGCTGACCAATGAGCCAGCAAAATAATGGCTGCTTAGCTGAACTTAAACTCATACTTCTAGCGCTGTTGATGAGTAAATGTGCTGTATCTGTCAATGTGGAAAGAATGTGTTTGTTTCGTTGCACTGCTCCCTCCATGACACATATGAGTTATCACAGTAGACGACTTAATACACTGCCTGGCCAAAAAAAAAGTGGCACACTCTAATATTTACGATGGACCGGCCCTTAGCTTTGATTATGGCGCGCATTCGTCGTGGCATTGTTTCGACAACCTTATGCAACGTCACAACATTTATTTCCGTCCAGAGTTGCATTAATTTTTGGCCGAGATTTTGCATTGACGACGGGAGAGTCGAACCACTCCCTGAAGTCTTCTCCAGCACATCCCCAAAGACTTTCCATGGGGTTAAGGTCAGGACTCTGGTGGCCAATTCATGTGTGAAAATGATTCCTCATGCTCCCTGAACCACTCTTTCACAATTTGAACCCGATGAATCTTGGCATTGTCGTCCTGGAATATGCCCATTGATGGGATAACCTGGTCATTCAGTACATTCAGGTACTCAGCTGACTTCATTTTATTGCTGCATAACATTGCTGAGCCTAGACCTGACCAATTGAAGCAACCCCAGATCATAACACTGCCTCCAGAGGCTTGTACAGTGGGCACTATGCATGACGGGTGCAACAGCGACTTTTTTTGTTGGCCAGGCAGTGTACTTGTACACCCTACCAATAAAAAATAAAAAAAACATTAAAACAGCCTGTTTAGCAGTCTCAGTCAGTATGTCTAAAGTGTGACCCTGCAAGCCTGTGATGGGTCGCTGGGCGACATTGTTTTAATGTTGTTTTAATGTTAATGCACATATTGATAGCACACACGTAAGCGGTTTCCTATTTTATGGAGAGAAGCATTTCTGCTATAATCGCTGTACCCAGAAACCATATTGGTGATTATGATTTCCATGATGTGGAGATGAACTGGTGTCTGGGACCTTCAGGTCCAATGTGCCGAGGCCAGTAGTGTGATGTAATCTCACTTTGGATCAATGCAGCGCTGATGACATGCAGATTAAGCGATCTTGTAGATGGATCGGTCCGTACAGCGGGCTTTGTGAATGGGACGAGCCGCCGAGGCGATTCAACGATCCAGTGCGTTTCCTCAACATCTGCGCGCCATCGATTGATTTAAAAAAAAGATCAAAGCCACTTGTCAGCCCCTGATGTCGACGAGTCCCCCAGGTAAGGGACAGGCAGCGTAGCGCTACTCCACGGGTCTGGCAAACTTGCATAAATAATATCTCGTATGCAACAGATACAGCATCAGCTATAGGTCACTCACTCCCAATACATTACAACATTTTTTCAACTATGTAGCCTACCCTTAAGGCTCAACCAATGTGGGAGGTTGTAGTAAATGTCAGGCCAGTAGCTGCTAAGAGAGAGAGAGGTCGACATTTTGTCGGAGCTGCATACAGATGAAAGGGAGCGTACCTGTTTTTCTTTCTCCCCGCGTATTTTCTTTCCCTGACCTTTCACCTTCTGCAATCTGCATTCGCGAGGTGTGCTCTTTACATCTGACCTGGCTGCGCTCTGGACAGAACCAATCAATGCAAGGCGCGGTCATTAGGCCTGACACGCAGTGGTGTCCAGGCACTTCTCTGCTGTTAAACACAGAAGGTAATAATGATAGTACGGGTGATGACGACAAAATGTACTGTGGGGCTTTCAGCTTTGCTTTTGCCAGCAGAAATCCCCACCATAAGCTACCTGTGATCAAAAGGCACCTTCTGTTATGCGTCTGTTGTTACCAATGATATCTGTTATGATGAAAAAAATGACCACTCTACAAAATTAAATACTGTACCGAAAATATTGAGCGATAACAAACTACAATTATAAATATGTTCTTTCTGTATAATAATAATAATAATAATATGTTTTAGACCTAGAGTTTTTGTGTGATGAAGGATATTTTAGAAACTGAAAAGGCTTTTGATGAACTTGCTTCTATATAATGGCTCGTATAGGGGCTTGTGAGTTTGTGGTTAAAAGCAAGGAAATAGACTTCAGTAAACTCCAAAGCACAGTGAAGTTATGTTTCCAGAGACTGTGCATATGAATGTATTCATTCTATAGCATTTATTCACAATCATAATATCAATTTTATATAATGTGGTACATCTTTCGTTTAGTGCAGTGGTTTCAGGGTGCATGTGCCATATGGAATAGTTTCCACCAAAAATACAAATATTTAGAATATAAATATATAGAATACTTGAAAAAAACAAATCAGATGATATACACACACACACACAACCTCTGGAGGCATGATTTTTGCTGTACAAACTTCTTTGTCATTAGAACTTTATTTTCTTGCTTTAAACCACAAACTCCCAAAAGTCTTTGTACCAACCTACAGGTCGTCAGAAACTTCTCTAAGTCCCCTCACAATATATGGTAATAATAATTTCTCTTTGAGTTGTGCAATATTAAATCCACTGACAATATGACAATAATAATTTCTCTTGGAGTTCTGAAAAATTGTTCAACAGTTCATATGACACTTCTCGCTTTAGTATCTAGTAGTTTAAGCGGAGTACTTTTTGATTGTTTAGTACTTTTTGATTGTTTGAACATTTATTTTTCTTTTGAATTAGATAACAGGCAATGTCATATAAGATAAGTCGGGTGGCAGTTATATGACCCACTGAAAGTCGAATTGGACAATCACAGTCATGGAATTTTATAATGGGATCTAGACGCATCTTTTTAAAAATAATTTAATAGCGTATATTCCTTCCTGCCTTCCGAAGTAGGAAAACCCAATAAAATAGTTTGGTTGGACATAATGATGATCTATGTGTCTTGAAAGAACCATTTATTGGTTCTGTTTGATTTATTCTCCATTAACATTTCTTTGCTTCATGTGAGTGTTTTTTTTTCACTTTCAGTTAGTTTTTTCAACTTTGTCTCATTATCGAAGACATACACAAATACTTTCCCCATAGCTGGGGCCTTCTTTCAATGTCAACTTCACTGTTGAGTTCACACTACCCTGTTTTTGTTTCCAACCAGAAAACAGAACGTGAGAAGTCACAGATATGCATGAACGTATGCTTTGAATGTGTACATTGTTTTACAGGTTGTTTGTCAGGCCCGACAACCTGTCCAGTGACAGAACTATCCCAAGCTAAGACATGGAGCGCCAAGAGTGTAAGCAACATAAGAAACTGGTAACTCACCCAGGAAATCAGTGTGCAGTAGGCATTTGAGACCAAGGTGCTTGGTTGTAGGCAGTGGTTGATTTGTAAAACAAATTCAAGGCGGATGGTGGGGTCTGTGATGTCACAGAGCACCATTAACCAAAAGGGAATGGTGGGGTCTGTGATGTCACAGAGCACCATTAACCAAAAGGGGATGGTGGGGTCTGTGATGTCACAGAGCACCATTAACCCAAAGGGGATGGTTTTTGTCTTTTTTTTGGACGGCATCCCCCCTCAAAATGACCCCTGGTTGTCGAGCCAAAGCAGGGGAGAAGTGGGTATCTTTGCACAGTTAGAAGCAGTTATAAGCTGTCACCAAACAGTCTGCAGTATTGGCTGAGTGACACAGGCCTAACGCCGCCTGGTAAACAACATTTAGCTGGACAAGGAACAAAGAGAGCTGAGCTCTTTCTTCCAGTCAGCGGCAGACAGCAACCACTTTTCCCATGTGTGATTGACACCTGGAGAGCCAGGGAGCTTAGATGACTGGATAATGGGGTCTACTGAGGGTGTGGGCTCACCGAGCCAATCACAACACTCCATGTTGTCTCCACTGCTTCTGGGCGAATACAGGAAAATACAGAGACAGGAAATGCAATCAAGACCAGATTGGCACAACACATATATAACATAAGAAATCATAGAAAAACAGACACACACGTAGTGGCTCATTTCCTACACCATGGACTTGAAGCAGTAGAAATATCGGGCCTTCATTCAAACATTAACTAGACACAGGAGGACAGATGTAGGACAGAAAGACATTGGATTAGAAAACTCAACACCATATTCCCAGGAGGATTAAACAAACGCTGGTAAAACTTCAACACAAGAGGGACCAAATTCTTCCTACTTAAAGGCTGCAGTACACTGAATGGCCAGTGCAAACTTTTCTTTCCCAAGGGGCCCTCATAAGGGGTAACTTGGGAAATAAAAGATTTTTTCCAAAACCTCTACTTCTGGGAGAAAGGAGAAAAGGGTGGGAAGTGATTCCAAAGAAGGCATTGAGTCACCTTGGAAAGACAGCTCTGCTTGGAAAGGTATTCTGCTACATTGGAACTTTGACAGGCTTGCTATCTGAGAACAAACAATTTTGCCATATCTGCAGAGGGCTAGACAAATTGATTTTCCATAATATCATAATTCATTCCCACAATGAAATCATATGGAATATACTGTAATTGGACTGTGATGTTGTATTCCTCAGGGAGATAAGGTGTCAATCCTGTATAACCTCAGATATTGATGTAAATCTGTCTCTATTGTTGAATTGTAAAATGGAGGGTACTGTGTATTGCATGTTTTTCATTTACTACATGTAATCATATTGGCTGTGTCCGAATCAGAGCCCTATCTCCTGTGCCCTGTCTCCTGTGTACAGTGCACTGTGTACGAATCAGAGCCCTATCCACTGCGCCTTGTCTCCTGCGTACAGTGCACTGTGTCCGTATCAGAGCCCTATCTATTGCGCCCTGTCTCCTGCGTACAGTGCACTGTGTCCGAATCAGAGCCCTATCTACTGCGCCCTGTCTCCTGCGTACAGTGCACTGTGTCCGAATCAGAGCCCTATCTACTGCACCCTGTCTCCTGCGTACAGTGCACTGGCAGAAGTGTGCCGTTTAATGTGCACTGTTTAGCAGTCAGCGAAAAATATCCGTCATACTAGTTTCCAACCGCACTGTGGAAGTGTCATAAGCAGGTCATAAGACGTCCCACCAGTGTTGCCATGTCCGCGGTTTTACAGCGAAATTGGGGTACTTTCAAAGTGCAGTCACGGGTAAAAATGAAAAGTCGCAAAGCACACACTTTGGAAAAAAGTAAGTAAAAGTAAAAACATGATGATTTCTATTTAAAATACATTGGTTTCGGTTAAAAATAGCCTATAATTTGGGCTAGTTTTGAGTCGCCATTTGGCTGGAAAGTCTTACAAGATCTGGCAACCCTGTGCCCCACTCTTGCGCTGCCATGTCACATGTTGTTTTTATTGTATTTGAAGGAAAACGTCAGTAAAGCTTCGCCTCATTTTTTTAAAATGAAGCTTCACGTCATATTTATGTGACCAAAATGTTTGTGTACTTCTTGAAAAGTGTGCTCCCGAATGTACTCAGCGAACCCCCGGAAGTAAGTGTGTCATCCGGGTGTTTGAAGTATACTGCAATTTGAAATATTTTCGCATACTCTACGACTTTCTCACCCTATCTACTCACCAAGGCTACTCAACAGTGTGGAAGAGTGCTGATTCACATACTCACCAAGGCTACTCAACAGTGTGGAAGAGTGCTGATTCACATACTCACCAAGGCTACTCAACAGTGTGGAAGAGTGCTGATTCACATACTCACCAAGGCTACTCAACAGTGTGGAAGAGTGCTGATTCCTACCACTCCTCACACTGCATGCACGCACACACCCCTATGCTATGCACATAAGCACACATAAAGACAAGCAAACACACGCTCTCTCTTCCTCAGTTAAACATTCAAAGCACTGTCCCTTTGGTGTTGTCAGGTGTCAGGGCTGTAGACACAGATTGATGTAGTCCACCAGATGAACCTGCACTTCAAACCTGCAGCCAATCACAGGCCAGAGACAGCCAGCCCCAGGAAAGCAGTAAGATCGCAATATCAGTTCTACACAGACAGACGCAGATTTTCATCTTACTTAGAGCACGCAGATGCATTCTGGGATTTCTTCTATTTTAATTTGTTTTCCCTGCTTGATGCCATTCTACAATTTCACAAGCCAGTGTTCCGGAGCACCATAGAGAATAAAGTAAACAGCCTTTTCATGGGGTCTGTGCGTCACACTCGGCAAACAATATTAAACAAATACCACATGAAGGCAATACTTCCTGCGTATCTGGTAAGAATGCTTCTGCATTGACAAAAAGTGTTATTAATCACTGTTTCCCCATATCAGAAAGCAATTATTATTCATTATTATTAAAAATAATTTTTTTTGTAATGCAATTACCTTAAAAATAATTGATATAACTGAAATCAAATCATCGGTTTTAGGGACAGCTCCTCACGTTGTGAGAAAGTCGTGCTTTGTCGGATCTGCTTTGTAGTCGCGTCAATGACCTTCAGTATGCACTCATTGTACGTCGCTTTGGAGAAAAGCGTCTGCCAAATAATTGTAATGTAATGGTTCTGATAATTTAATTAAACTGTTAAGTTATCTTCTCAACTATTGTATTAGTCAAATATAAACTGTCTATATTGTCTGCGTTCAACAAATTGTTTCTTCCTGTCAATTAATTTCAAAGGAAATTCATTGGCTTTTCTGACCAATTAATCTGGACTGTCTGGCTGGTGGCATTAGCCTGTTCAGTCTCCTCTGAGAATGCAGTGATCTTTCTTAATGGTATCAGAGGGAACAGCAGCCACGCAGTTATTTAAAACTGAGCCCAAGAGTGATGACATTAATCATTCAAGCCTGGCCAATGCTCCTGATAAGGGATGCCCTTGCTTCGGAATAATCAAATAAATGAAGCCGTTTTGAATAAGAGTTGAAAGCGCCATCATAATGGAGGGGTTTATTGTTCTGTAAAAAAATCCATCAACCTCCTGCCCCCATTCTCGCATACACATGAGATCATGTTCTATAGTCATCAAACTGTGTCTGTGTGCGTGTGTGTGTGTGTGTGTGTGTGTGTGTGTGTGTGTGTGTGTGTGTGTGTGTGTGTGCGTGCGTGCATAGATATAGAACCATAGATATGACAAGTGTCATAGTTAGTGTTTTTGAGACCATACCCAGGTACGATGGTGGCCAGTAGCCATGGTTTTATATCTATGAGCCAATCATCAGCTATCTGGCTTCTGAGATCCGATTATGACATCACAGTGGGTTAGGAAGTACATGACACTTTTGCCATAGGTTCCTATTATAGTTGCACCCAGGTAAGATGGCTGCCAAATTGTTCCATTTCTGAATTCCAAATTACTATTACATTACATGATACAGTATGTCATAACATTGGTTCTATATCTATGTGCGTGTGCAAGTGTGTGTGTGTGTGTGTGTGTGTGTGTGTGTGTGTGTGTGTGTGTGTGTGTGTGTGTGCGCGTAAACAAAAAAAAAAATGAAAAAGGAGGTAATGATGATTATCTAAAAATATGACAGACCTTCCGAGTGAAAGAGTGTCCATGTTTTCCTTCAATAACACCTATGGGCTTGATGTGAATTGGAGCATATTTGCACACTAAGCACATTGGAGAAAGGGGAATTAGTCACTTCAACACAGAACATGTTTCTAATATGTTCAGTTGGGCACAGAGCAGCCGTTTGAATTTGGCCAGGATTTCTACCACACAGGGCCATACTGTGCAGTGCATGTAGTGCAATATATTGAAAATATAATGGCCATATATTTCACAGTAGTATAATATTTTGCAATATCTTAAAACAGTTATAATTTATATGTTTGCCAATATATTGTGTTGCAATATATAGATAACGTACAATATTTATTTAAATATATTTCAAATGTGTTCCATTTCCATGACGGGTAGTGTGTCCTGCCGTTCCCCTGCATCACATAAGAAATGTGTGGGATTCTGGATGAGTACATTTTTGAAAAATTGCCATTTCTACAATATAATTTACTTTCAGTAGTTTAAGCTGTGCCTTGCTCAAGGGTAATATATATGTTAGTACCCCACCCATAATTCCACACTACAGATGACATCTTAAGCCACCTTATCACTTTGTTACATAACTACTCCATGCATATATACAGTATATCATCATTGTATAGAGGTTTTGGATATAACTTACCAGTTTTCTGTTGATATTACCATAACAAGGATTTTATTTTTGGCATTAAGTTGTCTTTTCTGGAATATGCTCAATAAATCAGAATCACAATTTTAAAAGGCTGTAAGGAAATCATCGTGCTGAGCTAATATTGCTCAACCGCACTGATGATTATTCTGTTGACACCTTTACCTCATGGGAATTAAATCAAATAAGAAGCTCATCAGACGAGGACAAATATAGCGAGGTGCAGTGCTATGTTTATTTCACTGGAGAAATCGTTATGCGTCACTTCCCTTCTCTGATTATAAGTAAACCAATTATTCTAACATTTGCATTAAGGCCTCATATTTGTGGTAAATATTGTGTATTGTTTGAAAAACATACAAAGACCCCTATCCCCCTTCAGAGCCATAGTGAAAACCCTGCTAAGAAGGAAGTGGTAAGATACTGATCTGAGACTCTGTTTCAGAGAAACGCCTACTGGTGAGTGTGGAGGCCTTGACATTAACATTTTTTTTAACGTTCGAAAAAAAATATATGTATTGGGCCAGCCCCAGTTCATCAAAACTAGAAATGCACATTATGCGCTGAGTCTGATTAGCACAGACACTATTCAAAACACGGGGTGTGATAATGTGTCTGAATTGGCAGACAAGCGACATCTTAGGACAACTGCCCACGCTAAAGGCAGAGATCGGGTACCCCTGAGGTGAAGTACTGGATTTTCATAAACAGTTGGGGCGCGTCCCAATACTCGAAAAATGCACCCTCCTTTCCTCCACTACCACCTCCTCTCCTCTGTGCCCTGGAAATGGATCTTTGATTTTTAGTCTAATGTTGCTGATTACATCTTAATGGCACATTAATGTTTACATATTAATTAACGCCTCGACGCAAACCACAATGTCAGGTACATTGTATACTGTACATGCAAATATTCGTACTTGAAACGTACAGGCTATTTTGTATACTTCCTTGTAGGAGATGAGTGGAGGTGGGGAGTGAAGAATATTGGGACGCAGCTTTGGTTAAAAGTTATTTTAAGGGTGCGCAGGCCTTCAGGCCCATGTGCTGCTGGGTTTAGTTTCAGCCGATTGTTCTGGCTTGATCTTCCAAATGGCATCAAGGCTGCTGGTGGTTGCCAAGGATACTAAGACAGGCCACAGTTTGTCACATTATCAAAATGCCATAAAATAAATGATTTGGCAAATTAAATAATTACTCTAAGAGTAGAGATTAGGATGAAATATTTTCATTATTTATCAAGGGCTAATACAATTATGATACTCCATTAATACTTATGCAAAAATGCATTATTTTTTTAATAACATATGTCAAAAAACTGTAGCTATTTATAATGCAAGTACTAGCAGTAGCAACATTAAAGGGTAGAATTAGAAGACGCATTCAGTTAATATATGGTTTTAGTTGTTAATAGCCCATGTATTTGCATATTGATTTTTAATATTTGAACGTAATAAAGGGTATGACAACGAATAGAGAAACGCTTCCCTTATGCGGCTGAACCGGATATTCACGTAGCTTCCCATTTCTTACGAGCGTTTCAGAAATGTTACGATTTTGGTTTGTAACTGCTCTCAATAATGCATTCTTGAAAAATAAGTGTAATCAGAGTACAATAAGTGCATAATTCCATGATAAATAAAGAAAACAACCAGGGCTCCTGGTTTCCCAAAACTATCTTAGGGTCAATATCATCTTAGAGCATTTTGTGTTTGTGCTAAAAATGATAGGAATTTACTGACATTACATGAAAAGTTAATAAAGATAGAAGGAGAAACAGAAAAAAAAACTAATGATGAAAGTAATATAAAAATAAAATAGCCTAAGATAAGGCCACAGAACTGTTAGTTAAGTGCTCATCGGTACAACTATTCCAATCCATCCAGAACTCAAGTCCACAGAGAGATTGTTATTCAAAAGTATATTTCCAAATGAATTTCACATCGGTTATAATTCACTTCACGCTCCTGAATAACACCCAAAGCACGATTCATACATATTCTTGGAAATGTGCCCAGCTAGTTGTGGTTACTACATATACACAAATACACCCAGAAACACACACACACAAACACACACACACACACACACACAAACACACACACACACACACGAGCACACAAACACCACAGCTAAGTATGTAGTTATCAGTCCAGCAAATGTAGACAATATGAGTGAATGTATAAAGACATTTGTGCCTGCTGTCTCTCTGACAGGGGAATGCGTAATTGACAGGACGTTGAATGGCGCACACGGGCCTGCCGTTTACCAAGATGGCACACGGGCCTGGCGTTTACCAAGATGGCACACGGGCCTGCCGTTTACCAAGATGGCACACGGGCCTGGCATTTACCAAGATGGCACACGGGCCTGGCGTTTACCAAGATGTTTTACTGTAAAAGAGGGCAGCAGGCTGAGCCCTTCACAAGGAGCTGCTTGCTGTTGCTTTTAAACCGTCACACCTGCAGATCAGATAATAGCGCTTCCTGCCGTTCGCCGTGTACGCACCACGGGGGGAAATGAGTGCAGAGCGGGGGGGGGGGGGGGCGAATATTAGCCTCCTGTCTTTTACAAAGAGCTCTGTTAACATGAGCCTGGCAGTTTGGATAGCTGGACAAATGCTCTCTTCATATGTCTGATGTTTACAGGAAACTGATGGAAAACAATTGCATCGGATTGTTCGGCATTGGCTCCAGAGTGCAGTGTTGTTTGTGGCGGTGAATCGAAATATTAAATCATTTATGGAATGAAACTGTTTTTAAAAAGTATTGGGCTGCTGGGTGGCTCATCCTGGGGGGACAGGTCACTTTCTGGAGTTATTTGATATTACTTCAGTTTTATTATATATTTTAATGCATTTTTTCGATTGGCCCAGATGGAGTTGTGTACAAAAAAATGATTTTTGTTTGATATGTGTGTGTGTGTGTGTGTGTGTGTGTGTGTGTGTGTGTGTGTGTGTGTGTGTGTGTGTGTGTGTGTGTGTGTGTGTGCGTGTGTGTGTGTGTCTGGCTGTGTGTTTCTGTTATTTTACAATGTAAAATAAAATAAAAATATTATTACTATTATTGCTCTTATTTCCAATGGCGCATGCCTGAGACTGCTGTGCTCAAAGAAAAGAAAAAAGTGGCACGGTTTCCTGTGTCAACCTGTGAGAAAGCAGAGAAAGCAGCGATGAATTGTCAGGACTCAAAATGGCTCCTGCTTGTGCAATTCCAACGTGTGTGTGTGGGGGGGGGGGTGGGGGTATATTTTCCCGCATGTTTTCTGAGACATAAAAATCACTGTACAAGCTGCCTTTAAATTACTGAAGTGTGTTTTATTGTGTTAAACCACAAACCTGTTAATGCCTCTACACCAGCCGGCAGTGTCTTCGGAAACTTCTCTAAGTGTCTAATATATCCTTCATCGCGCACAGAAACTGCTCGGGCCAATAAAAACATACAATAAAACTGAAATGATGTGAAACAACGACAGAAAGTGAACTCTCCCTTTAAGGAACTTGTTCGAGTGCATGGACGGTCCCACAGTTTTGAATCTTGAATACTAGTACTGGCTGTGTCTGGCAGCCCCCACAGAGTGATGCACATTTGGCTCAAGCACTGCCCAGGGAGGAGAGGGCTTCTGGTGGATGGAAGCACAGTTTCACAATTTTCACTAGTGCCTTTAAATGAGGTACCAGTGATATGAAGACAATTGAAGAGCGTTTTTCCAAACCTCACTTAAGTCCCTCACTTAACCATATTTTTAAAGGTGGGTATAATTTATCTAATAAATGGTTGATAGAATAGAATAAGTTTTATTTTCCCGTTAGGGAACTTAAGTATTTGATATACTCGGTTGATATTTGCAGTTTTATTTTACATTGTTATTCTTAGGGATATAAGTATAGAAATGTCTCTAAAAAAAAATTTAATGTAAGAAATGTTGATTTTTTTCTAAATTGGTAAAAAGTGGGCTGAGTGAGTTTTGTAAAAACACTGTTCAACTATTCGCTCGATATTTTGTGAGAGTTTGCGGGAAGTTCAGAGAGTTTTTGCACGTTTTTATCTCCATGTTCCAGGAAGAGGACGACAATCTGACCTCGTTATCTCAGTGTGTCTAACGTGGCATAATGCCATAATCTCTAACACAGCTTTCATTTTTAGCAAGCAAAGTCACATTAGCTGACTGGCTTGCCTGAAACTGATTGCAATCGCTTTGCATTCAGGAATTGACTGTGATTTAAAGTGCAATCTGTGTTTTTTCTAAACACGCCGTAAGATAATTTTCAGGATAATGTTAATTTATTAATTTACTTGTTTCTAACAATATTTAGTAGCCTACAAGAATTGCATAATAATCAATGAATACAGGCAGTTAATACTGCCAGAGTAACGTGACACTTTTTATATTATATATTATACAATAGGACATTATTTACATTTTTCACAATTTGTAATTGGAAATTTTGCCTCTCTAACCACCACTGTGGCACTCACATTCCCACAAGGAAAACTGCAGTTGGGATTTGTGCGTTCCACCACTGCGTGTGTTGAGGAGTGATTTTTCACACTACAGGCCGTGCAGTGCAATATGATGGAAAGAGGAGAGAGGCGCACTGTATGACTTACTGATGAGAAACCTGGGCGTAGGTCGAGCCTGTGGGTGCCAGGGACAACATTCATATGAGCTAAAGCAGTGTTTCTTAAACTATGGGTCGCGGGACTGTATGAGGTGGGGCCCAGAATGAGTCTGTAGACCACCAGGCTATGCTAGTATATGTGTATTAAACGGGTACCCGAAAGGTACTAAATTTCTAATTTATTTCTTATAAATAAAAGAAGTATTTCTTATCTGGGTTCCGATATTAAAAAGTATTTCTAATTTAGGTTCCGATGTTAAAACGTTTAAGAACCAGTGACCTAAATGAATGATAAGCCCCAGAGCACCTACTGTGTGCTGCTAACGCAGACTCAGTCATAGCCAGTCATAACCTGTCATGTTGAGGCCACTGGTTCTTAAACTTTCAAAGTGATCCTCTTACTGATCAAATTTTCTTTCTATCCCGTTATTAAAAATATATAATTTTTATTTTTGTTTAATTTGGGAGTTTTATGAAGGAGCACTATGAGCAGGGCTTGCTCTAAGCTATTGGAGGCTCTAGGAGGCCCTTCTTTGGCGGCACCATTTTGAGTTATAGCCTGAGGCTATGGCCTATATCACCTATGCCTATAGAACCGGCTCTGACCATAAATAGTTTAGTGCTATTAAAAAAGGAAAGAGGACTATGGCCCTTCCATCACATCCCCTGAACTTTCTCTTTGAGACTCTACCATCAGGTCGAAAGTTAAGGTCCTTGCCCCTTAAAGCAAAAAGAGCCCGAAACAGCTTTCTCCCTACAGCTGTTAGATTGCTTAATGACATTGAACATCTCAAGACAGTAATGGCAGATGAGGAACTGTTATGCTTTTGATGCTAAATTTTTCATCATAATTCATATTTAATTCATTTAATATAATATAATTTTGATCATAATACTAATAATAATAGTAATTTTAATCATAATCATAATCACACATACCTTCACTATAATGTGAAACATCTGATTCAATTGAATGTCTTTATTTAACATGTTTGTTTGTGTTTGTGGGTCTGCCCCACTGTCTATGTCTGCTTTACTGCTGGAAACTACAACTGAAGTTCCCTAACAGGAAAATAAAAGTTATTCTATTCTATTCTATTCTAAATGTAGCATAACTATGACCAGGTCCGTTTTCTACAGCAGAAGACGATGTACAGAGACTCAGCCATCCTGACTAGTGCAGTACACTGCTTCTACCACTGGGGCAAGAGCAGACATGATCATGATTCATGACCACGCCCCCTTTTTATAAAGAGATGACAAGGTGACCATGCAGTGATTATAGAAGTGGTCTGACAGGTGTGTATGTTTGACAATAGTTTGTGAGTAAGAGGGTGTAGTTCCTCTTGCTGTCCCATAGACTAGGACCAGATTTTTGCTCTTTTTTTTTTCGAGCTGTAGCGGGTGAACAGTGGAGGGAGATAAGGAGAGGTGTGACAAGACAATATTTTGCTGGTTATAAACGATACAAGCTGCAGCTTTCTCTATGTGCTGGAGAGGACTAGTGGCAGAGAGAGAGAGAGAGAGAGAGAGAGAGAGAGAGAGAGAGAGAGAGAGAGAGAGAGAGAGAGAGAGAGAGCGAGAGAGAGAGAGAGAGAGAGAGAGAGAGAGAGAGAGTTACAGTAATCTAATTATGGCGCCAGTAGGGCCTGGAATATGAACTAGTGAGCATATGAAGTTAGAAGCCATTTTGAATTTTGCAGAAAGTTGAAAAAACAGCTCCAAGTAACTTTTCATATGTGTTCAGTTAAGGACAAACTCATTATCACAAACTACAGCAATATTATCAGCACTCTGGGATGCAGTCACTGTCATGTTATTAAGGCTAATGGAGAAATCCTGCGATCATCACACCGTGCCTCTTTGCCCTCCACTGGTTACCAGTCATGGCTAGAATCACTGTTTTATTCCAAAGCAGTTTCTCACCTGCCATCCCGCAGTATGAGTTCGCTAGAACCCTCCTGGATTGCAAGTGTTAGATAATTATCACATTACACATCCCCAGTCATCCAAGTTGTGATATATAATTGCTTTTCTTATAAGCTGTGGGAAGTTAGCCTACACACATAAAAGTAGACTACAGTTGTATCACCTTAACAAAGAATCATAAATAGGAGGCCATTCTTAATAATGTAATGGTTTGTACAAGGGGTAGGCTAATGAGAAAAAAACAAATTAAATAAAGATTAAATCAGATTAACTGAAATTAAATTTAAATGTAGGGTTTAAAATTTGGGATTGAATTTAGCCACAGTCAATTTTTCAACACGGTCCTCTATTATTGCATGACGATGCTTCGACTAAACTTGTCAATATGAAGGAACATTACATCAATATATGTTCTTTCTCTATCTGTCTTATTCTGTACACGTTTTGTTTTGCTTTCTGTGCAACACATCAAGGGATATTTTATTTCCTCTGTCACAGGACTCCCGCAGAACCAGTGCAGTGCTGTTTTTGTGTGCAAATAATTTGCAATTCACAAGTTTTGAAGAGTTTTTTTTTGTGAAATCCTGAACTGCAGGAGTCCAGAGGGTGTTTGGTAAAGTCAAGTGTGCAGACTTTCTTGAGGTCAAAAATCCCCTAATAGCCTCAAGGAATTTGTGTTCTTTTGGATTTCCTTGGTTGGAAACTTGATTTATTTTTGGAGAGCATCGGGATTGGAATAAGCTGTCAGCTTTTACACAGTTTCCCTAAGTGTTTTGATGCATTTTTAGGCTATTTATTGTTTTTACTGAGCTGTGCATTTGCTGAGACAGCGATTGCCATTCTTCCTCTTTTTTTGTGTAGTACGTTTCATTATTCTGACAAACCAGTGGATCACTTCAGTAAGCCTTTCCCCATTTCCCACTGGCTGTTCCTTTAAACCCTGGTCACTTAGCAACTCCACAAGCTCTGCCAGTACAGCAGTATTCGGTGGGGGGGGGGGGGGGGGGGTGTCCGTCTCTAGGTCCTCATGTCTAAAATAATTGAGGTAGCCTACTGAGGATGGTGCAACACGACAGAAGGCAAACCGCCCAATCTCGCTACGCACGGCCCAGATGGGAACTTTATTGACAGTATGAAGCAGATCCGGGCCTCTGGCATAAACACCGTGTGCAGTCATTTAGGGCCACGACCGTCCCCAGGCCACACAACTCAAAATTCAAAACGGCGTTCTTGTTCGGGGAACGGTAACTCCCAGGCCCCCTAGGTGACTTGATCTAAACCCGAGGGTCGGCTCTGGTCTGAACCGTTATTATGCTATTACCCTCCTTTATTACGCTATTACACTCCTTTATTACGCTATTACCCTCCTTTATTACGCTATTACCCTCCTTTATTACGCTATTACCCTCCTTTATTACGCTATTTCACTCCTTTATTACGCTATTACCCTCCTTTATTACGCTATTACCCTCCTTTATTACGCTATTACCCTCCTTTATTACGCTATTACACTCCTTTATTACGCTATTACCCTCCTTTATTACGCTATTACCCTCCTTTATTACGCTATTACCCTCCTTTATTACGCTATTACCCTCCTTTATTACGCTATTACCCTCCTTTATTACGCTATTACCCTCCTTTATTACGCTATTACCCTCCTTTATTACGCTATTACCCTCCTTTATTACGCTATTACCCTCCTTTATTACGCTATTACCCTCCTTTATTACGCTATTACCCTCCTTTATTACGCTATTACCCTCCTTTATTACGCTATTACCCTCCTTTATTACGCTATTACCCTCCTTTATTACGCTATTACACTCCTTTATTACGCTATTACCCTCCTTTATTACGCTATTACCCTCCTTTATTACGCTATTACCCTCCTTTATTACGCTATTACCCTCCTTTATTACGCTATTACCCTCCTTTATTACGCTATTACCCTCCTTTATTACGCTATTACACTCCTTTATTACGCTATTACCCTCCTTTATTACGCTATTACCCTCCTTTATTACGCTATTACCCTCCTTTATTACGCTATTACACTCCTTTATTACGCTATTACCCTCCTTTATTACGCTATTACACTCCTTTATTACGCTATTACACTCCTTTATTACGCTATTACACTTTTGGTTACACTTTACATTAAGATGCACCTATACCTGTGTAGCTAAATCGTAACTAATGTGGTAATAAGAGGTTATTACTGAGTAACTCCAACATAGGTAACATGGAACAACAGTTAGCGGTATTCATAATTACAAATGTAAATATTTTAAAATATTTTATTTACACTCATAGGCCACATATTCATGATACACAACAAATAAACCTTGCCTGTTCATTTCACCATGTGTCTTAATGATATGGAATGATTTAATTTTAGGAGGAGAGATGTAACAGGGCTGGCCTTGTTTCACATGTGTAATTAAGAATACCACTCACTGCTGTTCCATGTTACCTACATTGGAGTTACCCAGTCATAACCTCTTGTTACCACATTGGTTACAATTTAACTGCACAGGTATAGGTGCATGTAAAGTGTTGCTTGGACAAAGCCTAAAACCTTTTTAACACCTCCCACGGGTTTGTTAACTTGGGGAAAATTTATTGGCCAAATTGCACTCACCGGGGACATAACGTGGGCGTTCAAAGTTGCATTGGCAGCATTTGGTATCAAGCCTTTGAGGGTCTCCCGATATGCTTTCAACATGTAACTGACATTACCTGAGATGAGTGCAGTCACGTTAGTGACCCAACCAGCATGACGGGGTCCTCAACTGAACCATTATTTACAACAGCAAGGACTACTTTCAAATGTAACTTAACAGATTGTCCTTGGAAATAAATTAAACAAATAATTTCCCGTTCCATCTGTTCCCTCGTCTGTGACCAGAGACACACTCACAGCTGACTGGACTTGTTCCTTTATGGGTTTTTTTTTTTCATTTTTTTATGTGCACCATTGGCCTGAAGCAAATACTTCTGCCTAAAATGTTCTACAGAGGGGATTAAACTGCCAGTGTGGAATTTTCACACTTGCAAATGCACTGGTTAAACTGTGGGTGCACTGGTTAAACTGTGGGTGCACTGGTTAAACTGTGGGTGCACTGGTTAAACTGTGGGTGCATTGGTTAAACTGTGGGTGCATTGGTTAAACTGTGGGTGCACTGGTTAAACTGTGGGTGCATTGGTTAAACTGTGGGTGCACTGGTTAAACTGTGGGTGCACTGGTTAAACTGTGGGTGCATTGGTTAAACCGTGGGTGTATTGGCTAAACCGTGGGTGCTGGTTAAACCGTGGGTGCACTGGTTAAACCGTGGGTGCACTGGTTAAACCGTGGGTGTATTGGCTAAACCGTGGGTGCTGGTTAAACCGTGGGTACATTGTTGACAGATGATTCCCCTTGTTGCTGGTGATCTCTGTACATCAGTGGTCCCCAACCCCGTTCCTGGAGATCTACTGTCCTGTAGTTTTTCAGACAACCCTAATTTGGCACACCTGATTCTAATAATTAGCAAGCTCAACGAGATCTCTATTCAAGATGTTGAATGAGGTGTGCTTTGTTAGGGTTGGAGTGAAAACCTACAGGACGGTAGATCTCCAGGAACAGGGTTGGGGACCACTGCTGAAGTTGGTGTTGTTTTATTGTAAAGGTCAATCTAAGGTTTTGTGTAAGTGTGTGAATAAATTGCCAACTGTGCTGAACACAGAATCTGTCCTTGTGCAGTGTGCCAGGTTGATACTGGTGCATTAGGTCAAAGTTTTATTTATTTTTTTCAATGTTTACATTCATCTCCATTTATAAAGAAAATATTTTTTGTGAGGGTCACAAGTAACTACTAACTATGAATATGATTATGCTAATCCAGTGCCTAAGGGGATCCCGTTGTGATATTTATTGTAAAGCAAGTGTAAATCCACATGGGACCTATGCTTTAGAGGAAATGGTTACACTAGTTATGGTTGCAAAAAAATACAAAACTCTGACAATGAAAAGTCTGAGGAATTCAACTCATTATATCGAACTTCATGTATAATAAGCCAAAAGAAAAGGTCCTTTTTGTTTGTTTGTTCCTGTCAGGGAGCAGCATTAAAATAAAATAAGTATTTATACGATTAAATAATATTAATAATGCCCATGAACACTGTTTATGCACTTACATTGAAGATTCATCGAAAGATCTGCATTTTAATGCGAAGTAATAATACACACGGTGCTCCAAAAATCTATCTAGAAGGAACGTGTGTGTGCGTCTGTGTGTGGCACTTTGCGTGCACACACACATTCATTTAAATATCTAACTTCCTTTAAACTATACAGTGCAGCCTCTCAACTACCCATTTCATTTTCTGTCACCTGCCGCGTGGTAGATTACAGAAACATAACCTCCTTCTCGCGATACGTATAGTATTCCAGAACAGAGCGTTCTTCTGTTGCTGCGGAAACGAAGAAACTCGGAAAACGCCTTCCTTCAAATTTAAAGGTGAGAGTAACGTTAGTGTAACTCTGTGGGTAAAGGCGCCACGAGTTTCTTGATATTAGGAATGCATATGGCAATTCATAATTTTACCACCTGTGAAATTTTAAGTATAACGTTTGCTTTGCATTCATTCTTCAAACTCCATGTGGCCATTGTAGCCTAATTGTTTGCAAGTACAATAGGCTACCGTCAATAGCCTACAGCAGGTCTTCGCTGTTGATAGACATTTGTATTCTACCATTTTAATTTAGGTGTTGGCTGAAAAATGCGTTGTCCAATACATCTAGGAGCATGTCTTCCCTAACTACGTGACTTGCTAGAAGGTTGACATTTAACAGGATGCATTGCAGTCTAAGCGACTGAGGTATGGTAATATTTTTAACCGTAGGCTAATTAATTCCGCAAGAAGACAGCAGAACTCACTGTTGAACTATGATTATCCCAGCCAAGGCCCCCGTGCCTTTATGTCAATATTTGAAAGGAATTAATTAATTAATAAATGAAGATGAACCAATAAAGTCTTAAAACATTTTAATTGTCTGAGAAAAAATCCCCATGTCTCTAGGACACATAGAAATGTAATTGAAGTGAAACTGGTTATAGCGTAGTTAAGTAAAAACTTAGAAAGACGCGCCTGAGTTACTCTGCAGTCCCTCGTGGTGAACACTAGAGAGCAGTATTGTCCTGAGGCTGTGCCGGTCGAAACCACCAGACGCTCGCTCACAACTGGTCCAACGCATTCATTTGCTGAATTAATATTTAGGCTTTCCTTTTTTGTACTTTTTTTGGGGAAATAATCAAGTACCTTTGTGATAGATTTGTTTTAAATTTTCTATCACCCTTGTTGTCCAATAAACATCTGTAGAAAACTAGTAATTAATATGGGGTATTAATCTATGAAAATAACAACAGTCAACATAATTTCACTGAAGAAAAAAAAGTCCATTCATTTAATAGTTATTCAGTAATGTGTATTTAAAACAATTTATTTTTCTTTCAATATATGTTTAAGTTTGATCAATGCTACAGCATGGACTGGTATCAGATTTTTAACTAGGCAAGTTGACGCAGAGTCCCGATTTTGCTTTTTTTATTTTTTATTTATTTAGTAATTGCTTGAGTTATTTCATGTTATAAATTAATTTGGATGCACATTTGAAAAGAAAAAAAACACATAAACCGAAGAACATTTAATTTCAGACAATGCCTGAGAGCTCATTTAACTCTTTTCAGTAACTAAATCGTGCTTCAGTCCGCCCCGAGCAGGAAATGGCTTTCTCCTGCAAATGGCCCAAGGTTATTTCCAACACCGAGTGTAAAAAACATTTCCTGTTTAAAAGTGCAGCACTGTCGCTTGGTTGTATCTAATGTCGAGGTTCACTTTGCGCTCTCTCTCTCTCTCTCTCTCTCTCTCTCTCTCTCTCTCTCTCTCTCTCTCTCTCCCTCTCTCTCTCTCGCACGTGGTTTCGCATCGCTGCCCTTCGGTCCCGTGCAGGAAGCGGCAAAAATATCCAGCAGCGATACTCACTACATTACGTGGGCATTCGAAGCTCTCATTTGCGGTTTCACTTATTTCTCGTATATTAGTCCCCCCATCTCTTTTTTTTTATTTTTTGAAAGAGAGCATACAGGTTTAATAACTGTATCCGTGGGACTCGATTTAAATGTAATAACATTGTGTGTGTGGAGGGGGGTAGGGGATGTAAAGAACAGATACCACATCCCTAACAGAGGGCCTTGTGGTTTGGGCTGTTTTTCTAATGAGCGGTTTTATGACACATATTTCTGCTGATGAATTGGTATCTTTTTCAGTGTTTCTTGAAGGCCAGCTACAGTCCCTTGTTCCCGTTCGCTTGTAGATACAAAGCATTGCGTTTGCAGCACTGAACTCCAACAGGAGTGCTACGTCTGAACTTACAAGATGTTTTCATTATTTAGTTGACGGCTTCTTTACCAATGAAACATCTAGGAGGATACAGAACTCTGAGAACAGCAGTCAAGGTGACTGTCCTGTCCTGCTAAATGACCTTTAACCCTTTAAGGTGTAAGATCACAAATATGTGATTAGAATGTTCTTCACTGAACATTCTAATGCTGATGTAACAATCACAGCTGGTAATTGAAAGCAATGGCTTAGAATTAAAAAGAAAGAAAAAAAAAAAAACATTCCAAAAAAGCCTGCTCTTCAAATGGTTAATAATTTATAGATGGGGTAGAACTGGGCTGTGACCGAATGCGATCCCTGTTCTCTGTCCACTATGTGGTCTGTCCCCTCACTTTGCAAGCAGTGTGCGAAAGAAAGAAAGAAAGAAAGAAACTCTTTCCAAACTACTGAAGAAGTAGTTTGTGATATTTCTTTTAATTTTTTATTGAGAATATCAATCAGTTTACATATGACAATGGTTACAAAGTGTAGATTATGAATGAAGATAGAATAACAAAAATAAAAAAGAGAGTAGTCTGTAATATATACCGATCTTGTACTAGGTCTACAAGTTGTAGTTTTACTTCAGGTTACTTCCCGAAATTGTCCGATGAGTGCACAGTTCTGTGGATGAGTGTGCTCCTGAATCCCCTCAACAGGGTTTCAAATGAGGGTTTCATCCGGGGAATTTAAGTGCCCACATTTGTGAGAAAAAGTCGCCCACTCAAAAGCTTTTTGACAATGTGGACTCATATATGCGCCCTCAGAAGGTTAGGGTTAGTCCTGGGCAATTCCAGTCCTGGAGGGCCGGTGTGTACGCAGGTTTTTGTTCCCACCAATTACCCCAGCTAAATGAGCTAATTGGCTGTTTACACCAACACTGGTAGATTAGATCACATTAAAATGTTTCATATAGGGACACAAGAAGTCTTCGGCTGTCATTCATGCGCTTATTAAGAATTGTAGCTAAAATGTCAGATGGCGTAAATATTAGGGCTAATTAGGTAATTAAGGCCAGAAGTTTGCATGAAAAGCAGAAACGGATACGGCCCTCGTTGCCCACCTCTGGGTTAAGGGATGGTATTCAGTCACAGCCGAGGTCTGGGTCGCTCTGACATATTTACATCTCCTGGGGCCCATTCTTTATTGTTGTTTGTTTTCAAAAAGTCCCTCTGTATTCTCTTATGGCCTGATTTCCTAAGACCTTTAGCGTGCGCAAAACCTTTTTAATGATAGGTCATGGTATTTGTTTTGCGCCAATCAGCGGTTTTGTGACTAGTTTCGTGTGTGCTAAAAGGTTTTGCCCATGCTAAAGAAATCTGATCTCTCAATCGCTTCCAGTGTGGCTGCAGCTATGTAATGATTCATACCTCGTACCTTTATAAATGGTGTGGATTTAAAATGGGGATGCCCCTTTAAACGCTCCCCTCAACGTTTCTACAGTAAATCAGGAGCCAACGGACTGTAGTCACATGCAGTAATTTATCAACCTGTGGTCTGCTGTTGAGTCAGGTTACTACAGTATGTGACAGTCACATCATTACCCCTTCACACTATGTGCACTGCAATACCTGCGTATTCCCCTCTTACTACGCTCAGGAAATCAAACTGGGAACTGTGGTCCAACTTTGAGCAATCTACCGCTCCTCAGACTGGACTCTGACGAGGTGTGTGTGTGTGTGTGTGTGTGTGTGTGTGTGTGTGTGTGTGTGTGTGTGTGTGTGTGTGACTTTGTGTGCGTGTACGTGTGTGTGCGTGTTTGTGTGTGATCTTCAATCATAGTCTGGGTGGTGCGTGGTGTGCTTTTTTATTATTGGGCTAAGCTAAGCACAAATTATTAAAGTTTTCATCTCTGTATTTATTTCCATATTATTTCTTTTTCATCTGTTGATGCAGCACAATTTGTTAATTAAGCTGTTTCAGATCACGTACTAGCTAGCCTTTTAAATATTATGTCTGACTAACCCATTAAAAATGTCAATTACATCACATTTAACTTGCATTTTTAATGAGTTAGTCAGAAATAATCAATGACTCATGGTAGACTGATAAGTTATCACATCCAGATCAGCAAGTCATGTAAAGAAATGAAACTTGAATCGGTAGGACCGAGAAGCACTGCTAGAGCCTACACTTTTTCTGTGATTTGTGTGACAACTTTATGTGTCATTACTTAATGTTACTTAAGTTAAGTTACTTGTCAATTTAAACATTTGAGATTGATCTTTGGTCTGAAAGCAAAGTGTGTGGTGCAAACCAACTGTAGCATGAAGGGTGGTAGCATGGATGGTGGTAGCATGATAGTGGTAGCATCACCGTGCTATGGGGTTGCTTTTCAGCAGGAGGGATTGGGAAGCTTGTTGTTAGTCAAGGGACAGACAGATGGAGCCAAATACAGGCAAATCCTTTAGGAGAACCTTCTGTTTCAGTCTTCAAGAGATCTGCATTTAGGGTGAAGATTTATGTTCCATCACAACATTGACCAAAAATCACGTGGTAGAAGCTACAAAGAAATGTTTTAAAAACACACACTTTATCACACTATTGATAAAGATAAAATAAATAAAAATAAGAAAAAAAAAATTGAACATAGAAAAAAAAATACTTCAGCAATGGTACAATGGATTCAACCAAAATTAACATTTTCTCAAATAGTTACACCCCTATTTTCAGTACTTTGTGAACCCTCCCTTCATAAGGATAACATTTCTACAGTGTTTTATGAGACTTTTTGTCCATTACTATATACATTACAATACATTACAGGCATTTAGCAGACGCTCTTATCCAGAGCGACTTACACAACTTATTACATTTATCCATTTATACAGCTGGATATATACTGAAGCAATTCAGGTTAAATACCTTGCTCAAGGGTACAACGGCAGTGTCCTACCTGGGAATCGAACCTGCAACCTTTCGGTTACAAGTCCAGTTCCTTAACCATTATACTACACTGCCGCTGAGCATATACAAACCCCAATTCCAAAAAAGTTGGGACAGTATGCAAAATGCACATAAAAGCAGAAAGCAGTGATTTGTAAATTGTCTTTTACATATATTTAATTGAAAACAGTACAAAGAAAATATATTTAATGTTATCCCTTATCAACTTTATAGATTTTTGTAAATATACGCTAAATCCAAATTTCATGCCTGCAACACGTTCCAAAAAAGTTGTGACAGGGGCAAGAAAGACTGGGAAGTACAAAAAACAGCTGTTTGGAACATTCCACAGGTAAAGAGGTTATGCTATCATGACTGGGCATATATCATTACCACTTAATCTAGACCCACCCCCCAATTCACATAGAGATCCATTCAAATGCAGAGAGGTTATAGTATCGCTTGTAGGAGTACCAGAAAATAAGAGTCTTTTGATATCGTTGTTTGATAACGCCCGGTTCTGGATGTTGTGATTTTCTATATCGGCGTAATCCACGTTGTTTGCATTCGTTTATGTGCTAAAAGTGTGCTTTTGAGACCTATTTTGCCATGCAATGGGAGTGAATGGAGAGAGAAAAAAATTCTTCGTTGGTCAGTTGCTGACCACTGGAGCAACTCATGAAGGTGAGAGTGAATATTATGACTAATATCGGTGCCAGGTAGCTATACAACATTATGTTCGAACAAAGTTCAGTATGCCTTTAACAAGTGTATAACATCAAATATGTTTAATTGTAGGTATGACATTCCTTTCAACATAAGCATTCTTCTTCCAATGCAAAACCCATTGCCAAAAAACTAAATTTTGTTCTCGTCTGACCAAACAACTGTTTCCAAGTTCAAATGTCAGTTAGCGAGCTCCAGATGTTTGTTTTTGTTGATTTCCCTCAATTGGGGCTTTTAAAATATATAGGGGCGTGAATACTTGTGGGGGAAAAAAAGAATTATAACTTGCCAAACAAAATCTTTTTCTCTGAACAGTTTTACTTGTATCAAAGAATATAAAATGTTTTGAATGCTCTTTCTTGGACATGCAGTATAGCTCATTACCCATATTTACTTTATGCAGCCTCCTTTGCTCATATTTAAAGGCCGTCAGTAATTTTGGAGGTTAATAGAACAAGTTTAATAGAACAAGTTCAGTGTCCTAAGAAAACTTGTTCAGATCAAGGGGAAAAAAAAGTACCATGCCTGCACTTTCAAACGGCTCACGCAGTGGAAATGTTACCTGAACTGTTGAACTTTAAAACAAAGAGAAAACAAACGCAGAGCACATACATTTCAAGATAAATGTATTGATAATTCCAGCAGCCATGTCAGTTCCTTTTCCCCACATGTGGGTTCAAGCAAAAAGAAGCAGTTATTTTTTCCAGCCAGATGCTCACGAAAAGGGTGTGCGTACAAAGTCGGAGGATTTAAAAGTCACGGTCGGGATCTAGAACTGGGTCGCCAGATGTCAATCACCGTGGGGGCCGTGGTCGGACGATCTTGCGAAATGCTTGAATTTCCAGAATGTTGCCGTCAGAGGTGTGAAAGCCCTCAGCAGTTAAAAATATGTGTGTGTGTGTGTGTGTGAGTGGGATGCGGGGGTGGAACATTATGTAATCGTTTCTGTTTCCTAAGTCGGTAGAAAACGGGGGTCTCCTAGGGTGAGTGCCTACCTTGTGTTAGGAACTAAGCTCTATGAAACTCCCTGTCTAAAATATAGGTCAGGGGCAACAGTGCCTTGAATGGATGGATCTCAAAAAAAGAAAAAAGAGAAAAAAAGCACACTGGTCAAGCAACCACAGTGACATTTTGGAGGTGGAAAGTTGAGAGCGGAAGAGTCTCGTTGTGGGGGTGGGGGGGGGGGGGGTTTGGGTCAGTGTTGGTGGGGTCAGGACCTTTGAGGGCCCCCTTTAAGGGCCCCCGCATGGTGGCTCTCTGCCGGTCAATGTCACCAGACCACCAGGCTCGACCGTTGGGTTTGAGAGCTAACCGCTCTCTCCGTTCGGCCCCGACCGATTTCTGCGGTCAAGGTTAATTTCTGACCGTGCGCTCCAGGTTGCGTCCGTGAGGCCTTCTGTTCAAAGCTGATGTTATCTCCGGGCGCGTAACACACCAGGTAGGGCCCAGCTGAGAAATGCTTCTGTCACACACTGGGTTCTTTTCAAAGCCAATCTTTCAGTACACACAATATGCCGATGATGTGCGGTTACTGTCATCGAAAAAAAAACAGCAAAAGGCGTATTTCCACATCGAGATTTTTTCTCTTAAGGTGAGTTTTTACCATTAAAATTGAGAGTCATTTCAAGGAAATGGTAGTACGTGTATTCAATTCTTAACATAACGTCTGAGTTATAAAATGGGAGTCATTTGGCAGGATATCAAGTGCATCTCAGCTTCATGAATCCTAAGCTTCTCCTTATTTTACTTTCACAATAAATACAAATTCACGAGTTTTGTTCAGAAAAAAATAAAAACCTTGAAGAGCATGAAGTGTGGTGCTTTGGTACTTATTTTGCGATTGAAAAGGCGCCAACTCCTTGTTTCAGGAAACAGGCAGGTTGATGGGGCTGGCAGGGGAAAGATCAGTCAGGATGATTACCATTACTTCTTGCTGATGCCTGGAGTGATAATTAAACATTGTACCGACGAGCAATACGCCGTGCGGCGCAAAATGGCATCCTACAGTTTGTGATGTAATGGAACCTCCTGCGAGGCGTGTGGAGGCGTCTACCCTGGGGTTAAATGCCCCCCTGCCCCACTGCTGGGGACATTAGTGGTAGAATAGGAGGCAGTGATAGGGTAAGGTGGGAGGGAAGCAGAGAGACAAAGAGAGAGAGAAATGGAGAGAGTGAGAGAGAGATGGGCGGGTTGGGTGGGGGCGGGGGTCTTTGTAACGGTTTACATCCCACTTCAAACGCCCAAAATCAAGCAGTGGAAATTTACTGGCTTTAGTCCCCCTGTGGTGCGTGTATGTGCAAAAGACTGCACATAGCACTGACGAGGAAGCCCTTTCAAATCAAAGGTGCGCAGAAAAACCAAAACACCAAAATAAAACGGCAAGCAATAGAGGAAATGTCACCCCTGTAGCGCTGAACAGTACACATCGCATGCCTATTGTACATGACGGGTCCTATACACTGAGTCGTAGTGTTTCTAGAATGAGCGGGAAGAGGATGGCTAGGTAGAGATAGAGGCACCTGACCTGAATGATGAGCTCATTGATCTTCAAATTATGCCAATAAATCCTGGCCACACTGTTAAAAAAAAGAAAAGGATTTTGCATTACTCTCTGTGGCGGCACGATGGTGCAGTGGGTTAGCACTGTTGCCTCACAGCAAGAAGGTACTGAGTTTGAATCCCGGCCGAGGGCCCTCCTGTGTGGAGTTTGCATGTTCTCCCTGTGTCCGGTTTCCTCCCACAGTCCAATGGCATGCAGGTTAGGCTAATTGGAGATTCAAAAATTGCCCATAGGTATGGGTGTGTGAGTTAATGGTGTGTGTGTGCCCCTGTGATGGATTGGCGGCCCTGTCCAAGGGTGTATTGCTGCCTCCCGCCCCAATGCATGCTGGGATAGGTTCCAGTGCACCCCGCGACCCTGACCAGGAATAAGCGGGTTAGATAATGGATGGATGGATTAGTCTCTATTTTCCAGAATTTATCCCCCCCCCCCCCCCCCCCCCAAAGAACCTCACTGTATCTAACCCAGGCAGGGAATCTCCAAAGCGTCAAAGCGTGTGACTGTCCGATTTATCACTTTGCGCCTTATGACCATAAGGAGTGCGCTTGCTATTTTTTTTTAGATGTGTTCTTTTCATCCTGTTTTAAGAAATATAGTTTGACAGTTTTTTTTTTTTTTTCATTTTCTGTTCTGTTCTGCAATCTGAAGCAATAACGTTTAAAGGCACACATTGTATTCTTGTCCTCTTAATTTACTAAAAATGGACTGCCTAGAACGTAATGGACAATATTACTGACATTACCAAGGTCCAAAGCTGTAGAAAATGGTCTTATAATAAAAAGTTTCTTATAATTCCTGGCCGTCGTTGTTCAATGATCTCTTGTACAGTGCCAATGTTGTTGATAACGGTTCAACGATCTTTCACAGTCATCAATGCCTTTGGAGGAGAGGAAGTTGTAGAGTGAAGAGAACCAGGAGGAAAGTGCCTCCACCACATGGTAAGTGTTTCCTTCACAGATCGCTATCGCTGGCCTGGCAACGCAATGGCGGTAAAGGAGGCAGTCCACAAACACAAGGTCTGGAACACAGACCCCGTCCAATTGCGAGCTCTAGAACACAGACCCCGTCCAATCGCGAGCTCTAGAACACAGACCCCATCCAATCGCAAGCTCTGGAACACAGACCCCGTCCAATCACCAGCTCTGGAACACAGACCCCGTCCAATCGCGAGCTCTAGAACACAGACTCTGTCCATTCGCGAGCTTTGGAACACAAACTCCGTCCAATCGCGTGCTCAGGAACACAGACCCCGTCCAAACGCAAGGTCTCGAACACAGAACCCCTGTGAGATGATACCATTTTCACTTGTGAAATTCACTTGAAACTGTGTATTACCAACTGGGTGGGTCACGTTTAAAAACAAACTGACGCACGCCCTATGACTCACAACTGTACAAGATTTAGCAGCACCTTCAGACTTGTGAAAAATGCTCAAGTGTATATTTACAGACTTGCAAAGTCAGTGTGAATACTCACCCCATAAGTGACTGTCCAACAGAATGTGGCTTAAGAGAGTGAGGGGGTGAGACCTGTGCAGAGCAAGCTACTGGCCGCATCCATTGCTAGCAACATTAGAGAGTATGTAAGCTTTATTGTTTTTTTAAAATCCAAACTAAAGGTCTGACTAAAGACAAGGCAAACTTATAATCAGTAACCTTGTCCTTGATATCGCCTACTGTAAAAAGAATGTTCTCTACGCCCATTCCTTTGTATAATCTATTGTCTTGTATAGTATATTGTCATATTGACCTATGTAATGTAGGCTATGTATCCCATCTTGTTCCCATAATGTTTTAATGTGTTCCTGCCCAGGGACTACAGATGTATATTAGCTACTTAGCTAACTCTGGTGCAACTAATGTGCGGTGCAGAGTCCCTGTTAGAGAAACTAATAAACTAAACAAAACTATTCACGTGCGAGAATAACCATGTTCAGCAGGAGCCGATGTGGCTAACGTGGCGTGCTGTAAAGCGCCTGGGATGTGTCTAGCGTGGACCCGTGTGTGCGTGTGTTTTTGTTTGAAAGTGCTGGAACAGTAGAACTTTAGGGATATGTTTCTCAGAGTTGTAGACTGACTGGTCAATGAAACAGGATATGAACCAACACTCTAAGAAATAAAAGGTACTTTCACGGTTTGGCAGCCTTCCTTTCATCTCTGTGGACCATGGCTCCTCCAGGCCACAAGAGGGCGCTCCGGGTTTACTTTTCCGCCGGCCGCGCTGTGTCTTTACGCTGCCAGGTGATTACCTGGCGCACCTGTTCCGAGTTTCCTGTTGGCTTTTTAAGTGCGCTGCTCCCTTCTTCCGGCGCTTGTGTGTCATTCTTGCTGCCCTAGCCAGGTAACTCGGTATAGGAATTTCAGACGACCACTTGTGCTTTTGAGCTTCAAAATCCCTGTAGAATTTAGAGTATTTAGTTCTTAGGGTTTTGTTCTCCTTACTCTTTATTTTCCTACCTTGGTTTTTGTTTCTCTGTCTTGCTACTAGACAGTAACCTCGGCTTCGCCTCGTTTCCATTTGCCTTTATTTTAGCTCTGATAGTTTTGGAGCTAGAGGCTATTCTGTTCTGTTTCTTTTCTCTGCTCAAACCTCCGAGCTTCGCCCAAATATTTGGGCTGTTATTATATTTGCCTTATGTCGGGATTACGTCCCTCTCTGTTTAATTTCTCAACTCTGGTCTGTGAGTCTCGCCCTATTTTATTCGGGTCATTTTTATTTCTTTTGGGTTTTAGACGGGAGTTTCTTTCCCGTCTTTTCTTCTTTCTCCTTCCCTCTACTGGTTGTCCACGGTTCATGGATAACTTTCTGAATCCCTTTCAGTTGCGTCTGGTCCTCCGTCCCGACCCCCCTTACAGGTACAGTGGAATTACATTTTTCTTCTTTAAGGAACAAAATTCCAAATGACCCTGAAAGTACAATAATGTTCCATTTTGTTACTAATAAGTACCTTTTTGAGCAAAAAAGGGACACATTATATATTTCTGGCTAGGGGTACAATTTTATGTACCTACGTATATGGTACCATCGCAGTGATAAGCATACCTTTTTTTTCTGAGAATGTATATGAAGCATGCCTAATTATACTTCATCACCCTTACTATCACTGATGTCAAAATTAAACATGAAATGGAAAGAGGTTACACTGCCCATTAATAAAAAAAACTGGAAACACTATGAAAATTAGACAAGGATCATGTTTTAGCTCTAGGAACCGTTTTTAATACAAATTAGGGCAGAACAAAATCAAACAATTGTCAAAAGTGGACACAGATAGCAGGTCACTGATAGTAAAATGTATTGGCCAGTTAGCTGAGGTTGAACATAAATACTGTTCTTATGAGATCCCAGTATCTGCTAGTTTGGCTGTTGGCTATTGGCATAAACTAAGGTTTATGAGTGCAAATTGAGTGTGCCCTACTGGAAGAAATATGGTCACACAATGTAATTAACAATTCCAGTCAATAAATTCCAGTCAATAAAGGATTACATATTTTTTATATCAGTCTTTTAAAAAAAATATTATGTCACTTTTACAAAAAAAAGTTTACATTACTTTTTAACTCAACATTAAAAACACTTTAGAGTTCTCCCATTACTTCCCCATTACTACAGTCATAACTCAGGCTTTCTACTGTACTAATGTTTCTACATATAGATCAGGGGTGCACAACTCCGGTCCTGGAGGGCAGATCTGTGTGCTGGTTTTTGTTCCAACCAATGACCGCAGATTTAGTTTTATCACTGCTCTATAATCAATGCTAGTTCCTGTACTCAAGCGCAGCAGTCTTTAGGATACACTTGCAGTGTGCGGGTGTAGCAGGTGCTTATACAAGTGTCATATCAATATATGATTGAGCTAAGTAAATAGTTGAGAATAGTAGTTGGCACAAAATCCAGAAATGAATCGGCCCTTGTCCTGCACCCCTGATATAGATAAAAGCAAAGAGCAGCCATCCCTCTTGAATCATTGACAGGACGCCATGCTGCATAGCTGTCTTGAAGGATTGCTATGGCTGAGAGGAAGCTATAGCAGTCTTGAAGGATTGATATGGCTGAGAGAAAGCAATAGCAGTTGTTTATGTGACAGATTTAGAAAGGAGTGCGCCACAAAAAGAGGAGTTTTACCTCATTTATTTTTTCCTATAATTTAAACACTATAAATCTCATCACAATGTAGTAGGCCAACATGTTCCCTCAACTTGCATTGAAGCTGTATTCTTGCTGACTGGCTGTACATTGATTGTGTAAATAGATGCAAGTTTATGTCCATATCCTTTAATTATTTACATATACTGCATTGTCATTAATATATTTAGCAAAGTCAATTAATTTAATTTACTAAAAATATTCATATTCAATTATTATTGAATGTTGACATTCTTAGTTGTGATGTGAGAAAAAATATAAAAGTAATGTAAAATAAAGAAAAAAACATAAGACATGGATTTGGAATAATATAAGATGCAGGTAGTTAATGGAAGTTTTAACATAATTGTATCCTCCTAAGACCCAGCAATTAATTTTAGTCCCCTATAGGACGCATAAGTCTCTGGTTTTCATCTCACAGAGCCATACATTCTATGATGCTGAAACCTACACTACAAGGGACATTCAATAAAAAATAAAATAAATGAATATTTTTGTAAATATTTTCACTGCAACATGTTGTTATCCAAGCCATTTGTTATAAGTCAGAAATAAATTAATAAAACAATTTTTTTCTGCCAGGTCTCATGAGTATATATACAATGATTTGGGTGAAATATTATGTATTAGTGGAAAACAATTGGATTTTAAAATTTACAGTTAGTGAAGAACTGCAATTTAATATCTCCCTTTTAATATAAAAGTTGTAAAATAGCCTTCAAGATGAGGAAGCACATTCGAGCAACCACTTGTCCAACGTGATCTAATTTCCCAGATGAGATCTCGGGTGAGATCACGGGAGTGTCTTTTTAAAAATTAATTTTCTCAAGAAGCTGCTCATTCTATTACCAGAAGAGTCTTACAAACGTTTATGAACGATCATTTCATGTAATGAAATTTGAACCTATGCTCTGATTTGTTCTGTGATGGTACACAATAAATATTTCGGTTTTCACCAGTGTTCATTTAGCTCTGTGATATGAGTCCTCTAATGATTAAAAATACTCTTTCAGAATTCAGTTTGCCCAAACATTTTGCTGTGTGACTGTGCTTACTGCCTATGTGTTACAGGAGTGAAATGTCACATGAAGAAATGGACATTGCATTAGTCAAGCAGTGTAGCTGGCCGCTCTGTGTCGGAACAAGTACATTAGGTAAATGAACATTGCTTCTTGCAATCACAAGAGGGAGCTAGAGAAAAAATATATAGCATTTTCGTAACACCACCATGCTTCACTATACTAGTTGATTTAATTTTGCACATTTGTGGATGCTAATGTAGTCTGACGTATCAAACAAGCCTTAAACCATCACTCTTCTGCCAGATATGCAGTAGATATGGATGGATAACTTGAAGGGTTTCTTCTCTTGACTTATTCTGTCCATAGAGTTCAATAGGAAAATTTGTCAGGGGAAACAACCCTTAAAGTGATCCATCTATATCTACTGCATATCTGGCAGCAGAGTGATGGTTTAAGGCTTGTTTGATACCTGAGACCCTAGATGACTTACAGCCATTTCGCCAACCATGTATTCCATACTGTTCCAGCATAATTTACAGCTAAATATAGGCCCACTCCCATAGAGATCCATTCACATGCAGAGAGGTTATAGAATCGCTTGTAGGAGTACCAGAAAATAAGATATCAAGAGTCTTTTGATATTGTTGGGTCACAGACATCAGGAAGTCATGGCATGCAAAGGATATGCAACCAAATATTAAAAATGATTACTTTATTCTACATTATGTTAAACTGTCCAATATTTTGTGATGCCAGAAAATGGGGGGGCTATGTACAAAATGTTCTATAATTTCTAAACGGTTCATCTGATATGGATACAAATACCCTCAAATTAAAGCTGACAGTCTGCACTTCAACCTCGTTGTCATTGCATCCTTTCAAACTCAAAGTGCTAGAGTACAGAACAAAAATAACTAAAAATGTGTCTCTGTCCAATTCATTATGGTGCTCACTGTATGGGAATTCTCCTTTGAAATTTTGGATACTCATTTACACCTTAAGTGTAGTTAAACATCAGTTGTACTGTCCAAACTACACTCATGGCCTTAAAGGGGAAATTAAAGTAGTTAAAAGCCTGTTCAAAATTGGAGAATTTTATGAAAGGCCATATTATATCTTCAGTCATACAGTTTTTGAATCAAAAAAAAAAATGCAGACGCCAATCAATGTAAAATCACTTAATATGGTGTCGGCCCATCACACAGTACAATTTCCAGGGTTTATATGAGTCCAATAGGGACCGTATGTACACTGTAAGAGTTAATTTAACACTGAACATTCTACTGTGCACGTGTTCAGGGAAGCCTATATGCACTGTGGTATAGAGGTTCAGTATTGCCTATAGGCTCCTTTGCATAGAGCCTATCAGTATCAGGAATTCTGCAGGAAGTTTATATGATACCACTCTTCTAAAAGAATGTCAGTCAACTCTCACACAACACCTAGCTGATGTAAATATTAAACACCTGTCGCTGTGGTGTGGTTCAGACATATCCCATAATAAATATCAGACTGGGTTCCGATCTGTTGACCAATGACATGATATTGACAACGTGGGCATTCTGCTCCTCAAACCATGGCCAGCTCACTACTTGCCTCAATAGAGGAACCCTATCTACACTCAAAAGAAAGGGTTCCAAAAGGCTCCTCTGTGTCTCCATAGAGGAACCCTATCTACACTCAGGAGAAAGGGTTCAAAAAGGCTCCTCTGTGTCTCCATAGAGGAACCCTATCTACACTCAGGAGAAAGGGTTCAAAAAGGCTCCTCTGTGTCTCCATAGAGGAACCCTATCTACACTCAGGAGAAAGGGTTCAAAAAGGCTCCTCTGTGTCTCCATAGAGGAACCCTATCTACACTCAGGAGAAAGGGTTCCAAAAGGCTCCTCTGTGTCTCCATAGAGGAACCCTATCTACACTCTCAGAAGAAAGGGTTCCAAAAGGCTCCTCTGTGTCTCCATAGAGGAACCCTATCTACACTCAGGAGAAAGGGTTCAAAAAGGCTCCTCTGGGTCTCCATAGAGGAACCCTATCTACACTCTCAGAAGAAAGGGTTCAAAAAGGCTCCTCTGTGTCTCCATAGAGGAACCCTATCTACACTCTCAGAAGAAAGGGTTCCAAAAGGCTCCTCTGTGTCTCCATAGAGGAACCCTATCTACACTCTCAGAAGAAAGGGTTCTAAAAAGGCTCCTCTGTGTCTCCATAGAGGAACCCTATCTACACTCTCAGAAGAAAGGGTTCAAAAAGGCTCCTCTGTGTCTCCATAGAGGAACCCTATCTACACTCAGGAGAAAGGGTTCAAAAAGGCTCCTCTGTGTCTCCATAGAGGAACCCTATCTACACTCTCAGAAGAAAGGGTTCTAAAAAGGCTCCTCTGTGTCTCCATAGAGGAACCCTATCTACACTCTCAGAAGAAAGGGTTCTAAAAAGGTTCCTCTGTGTCTCCATAGAGGAACCCTATCTACACTCTCAGAAGAAAGGGTTCTAAAAAGGCTCCTCTGTGTCTCCATAGAGGAACCCTATCTACACTCAGGAGAAAGGGTTCCAAAAGGCTCCTCTGTGTCTCCATAGAGGAACCCTATCTACACTCTCAGAAGAAAGGGTTCAAAAAGGCTCCTCTGTGTCTCCATAGAGGAACCCTATCTACACTCTCAGAAGAAAGGGTTCCAAAAGGCTCCTCTGTGTCTCCATAGAGGAACCCTATCTACACTCTCAGAAGAAAGGGTTCCAAAAGGCTCCTCTGTGTCTCCATAGAGGAACCCTATCTACACTCTCAGAAGAAAGGGTTCCAAAAGGCTCCTCTGTGTCTCCATAGAGGAACCCTATCTACACTCTCAGAAGAAAGGGTTCCAAAAGGCTCCTCTGTGTCTCCATAGAGGAACCCTATCTAGTGCACAGGTTCTTTGTGGGGCAAAATGGTTTCAATCTGGGAGCTTTCACACTATTCACACCTGCCATAGAGGGTTCCATAAAGAACTAAAAAAAGGTTCCCCTATGGAACCCAAAATAACCCTTTTTTATGAGAGTGTAGGATTGGTAGCCATTAAATTTGTAGCAGATACCCAGACTCTTTCTACTGATTAGGCAAAGTCATACCTGTTTGCTGTTAGCCAGACCCTTTACCTTAATCTTACTTTCTTCTATAACACTCCTTCAGTTTGAGGAGGCAGATGAAGGAGGGGGAAGATTTAGTAATACCAAATATGATAGGCTGTAATATAATCTCAAATTTCAGATTATATCTTGGGAGGGAATACCCCCTACAATTACAGCAGCAGAACAACATGATTATTTCTGTATTCACATTATTTAGCAATGCTAATGCTCTCTTTGAACATTTGTTTTAAAAATCTGCAAATGATTCTGGCCTATGTTTCTAAACTGTGATAACTTCAGTCTAGATACTATGTATGTATGTATACTGTACCGTGTGTGTGCGTGTGTTTTAGATATAGATACTACAGTTCAAACAAGGGATAGCCTACACATTGGCAATATTTTCCCCATAATGTTATATTCAAATGAAAACTAAATAATAAATAAATAAATAAATAAATAAACCGACAACAATAGCAACGCGTCTGTAAAGTCCTGTAATCGATTGTCGAGCACAGCGTCTCGCTCAGGGGATCCGTTTCTCTGTGTCAGACCACGTTCCCAGAATAGCGCCTCTGTCTGCTGTCTGCTCTGGCTTCGAAGATGGAGGAAGTAAGCGAGGGGATTAACTGTTGCTGCGGATCTATTACAATAGAATGTAGTTTTATTCCACGAAACAAATAGGAGAAAACAGGATATACGCTCAATGTCAATTATGATGGGATACTGTCATCTTCTGTCCTTTTAAGGTAAAATAAAATATATGCATATAACCAACTTCTACAACATCATGCTAATTCCAGCTAATCGCCTTTTTCCATTAAAACGAGCCTTAATACGCACACTGCTGCACCGAACAGCAGTCTCTCAGTGTAGTAGCTAGTATGCTAGGATACTGCCGCTGCAGAGATAAGTGCGTCTCAACGGTGGACTAATTCTGCAGAATGACAGGGTGCAAGGCAGTGGTCGGATCACTTGTTGCTGAACGGCACTGCCTATACCGGCGAAGTTAAGACATGTCTGATAGCCTACGTATAATGCTGGAAGAAATGGAGTCCGCTCCATTACCCGAAGGTCTGGTTATCCGCAGCATTACTGAAGGCGCGCCGGTTGCCAGTGCCTATAATGGAATAATGTACAGTACAGTAGGCTAGTTAGTTGCAGTGACTGTAGTTCGAAGACACGCCCCATTATGCTACTGTAACAAAAAAAATGTTGGAAGATGAGACGTCTTGAGGCAAAATTAAATCGTTTTCTTCCCATGTCTCGCCTATCTATAAACTGTATGATAATTTATAGGTCCCATAGTTAAATATTGGAACGCTAAAATGTGCGCAGCGCGCGCGCATACGAAAAAGCAGATTGACATTCAGGGTGGCATTTATCGCGCAGACTATAGACTAAATTGCATTACGTGGGCGTTGTGTCAAAGACCAAAGAAATCCCGATTCTTCGGTTGAAAAAAATAGGCCGTTCCCTTTTATTTTCTACGGTCAATTCCTTAGAAACCGGTGCATCCAGTTTTCTTTCTTTTTTTTAAAAACAACGCAGCTACTGTATGTCTCCTTGTGTCCAAAGCTATAATGTGCCTCCATGTAACTTTAAGTGGTCTATATTGATAAATCAGATTTTTCTCCGCGTTATTATTTTTGATTTATCAGCGGGAAAGGGGGAAAGCGGCATTACCCAGGTGCGGGGGGTCTAGCCTAAAGTGGAAAAGTTGACGGGCTCGTTCGGCAGAGGAAGTATACCAAACAAATGTGCTTGATGCAGCTCCTGCACTCTTAGTTGGGGAACAAGCTGATTTCCTGTTGCTGCTGGTTAAAGTCCCCCGTCAAGACTTTAAAACCACAATTTTTTGAACGTTTTTTTTTTTTTTTTAATTGTTGAAGCAGGATAGTTACAGCCTACATTATAAGGAGGGAGAGGTGACGTTTGAAACCACTTATTATTCAGCGCAAGCACATCGGCACCAATAATAGCCTACAACAATTAAATTAAATTTTATTTTATTTTACGAGGAGGGTGCGCATCGTTTTCTGTCCCACCGGGCCTGAGCATCGATAAGCACTTGTTCGGGGCAACCAACCAAGGTAAACCTTTGAAGTAATTTTGCATTTATAATTAAATGGCTTTTAAATGGCACAAGGTAATATTGTAGCCTACTGCAGCACCGTATATTGAAAAATAATATAACACCGTGATGTATATACAAGAAGTTCACCTGGGAACTTCACCAGAAAAAAAAAAGCTGCCTTTGGAAAAAAAGAATGATGAATGAAATTCAACTCGGTTACATTCTTAGCTAGTCAAAATAGTTGGCTTACCTGTCAGCTACTAGGGAGAAGTCCAGACTAAACCGAATGTAACCTGACATTGTTCATGAACAGTTAAGAACGTGGCTGATGTCCGTAAGTCTGATCGACTCAAAAGTCACTTTACTGAGCTTAGTAGGCTATTAATTGTGGTCTGTTCTGCAGTTGGCCGTTCTTACTCAGTGTTGTCGATTTGAGCGGGAAATGTAAATAAGTCTAATGTGATAAAAAGCTGCCAGGTTAACTCTAACTGTTATGCGTACTGAGATGACTCAAAGTAGTCTACCTGCCGTTGCAGTGGTGAGTTTCACAGCAGCGTCGAGTGCTTGGATCATTAACTGCGTCTCTGGGGTCGCTGAAGAACAGCGAATATGGGTGTCTGCATGGGGCTAATCTACGGTATGGAAGAGGCGAACCGCAGTCAGTCCATTTCATGGAAATTAATACCTCTCCTTTTCACCATTTACAGAGACACACTGCAAAATTATTTAAATTTTTTTTTTTTTACTAAACCAAAGAAGAACATAGATGCTGGGTGATATAGATACTACAGCTAATGTACATTGTTGATTTGCAATGTACATTGTTGACTAGGCTATGACTTACAGGAGATGTAATATCTTGTGGGGTTTTCAGTTATATTGTAGGTGGATCAATGGTGGGAAACATTTTGTAAAACTTTCAAATAAATAATAATAGTAATAATAATAATAATAATAATAATAATAATAATAATAATAATAATAATAATCTGCTATACATTGTAGTCTGTAGATACTGTAGACGTATTATAAAAAACAAAATATAAATAATCTCTTAATTAAAAACAATAATAATTCAGAAGGATATGATGACACCTGTTTCTGTATTTATTCAGTTCTGTTTTGACACATTAATATCATAATCATATCTTTGAAAACCTGGATAACTTATTTTTGTAACCAGTATCGTACAGATGGATACAGTATTTTATGTATGGCATTTTTCTCCACTCTCTATATGAGATATAAAGCTTTCAGCCAGAACCCATTGATTTCACCATTGATGCTGATTAACCATATTGAATGTTTACAAATTAATCTTATTTTCAGGAGAGAGGACTTATACTGTAATCACAGTAGACTTATTATTTAAATTCATAGAAACAATTAACTAGCAATGCATGGCTTTAAAGGAAATTATGCTACCAATGAAACACCCGTGACTTGTATATGAATGTTAAAATGTATTATTTAAATGTTAAATCATGGCTGGTAGTATATGTATTAGAGAGAATAACACACTTTTACTTCGCTCTATTCTTTTCTCTTTTCAAGGTAACATTTTGAACTCTGCTTTTATATTATGCCTAAGGCGGTCTCATAGTCTGGGAGGTTTACATCCGATGTGCGGATATATATCCACCCATTTAAGTCATTATAGCGCAGTTTAATAGCTTAGCCGTTGCGCTTATCTAGAGCAGATTGCACTGCTTTCGTTTGCTCATAGGCCCAATTTATACAGCTGGATATTTAGCGAAACAAGCAAAAATCACTTGGCACCCAATCCTACAACAGCTGTGTCTCGCCTGGGATTGGAACCCGTAGCCTCTCTAGCTTAAACGCACAGTTAGTGTAGTAACTGCACCGCAAAGCCTCTGATTGAGTCAGTTAATCACACTTTTGTTTAAATTGCACATAGGTTAATCTGTTGGGTTGAGCGGCCCACAGGGGCAGTTTGAAACAGCCGCGGCGTTTGCCTCTGCTTCATCCCATTGCCCCGATGGCCTTTTCTCTGACGGGCGCTGGATTGTGGCGAATTTCAGAATTGATTTGTCCGCACGTCAGTTTTAAAAGCAGCTGAAGGCAAAGGCATAAATTATGCAGCGCGCATTAACGGGAGAGTCTGAACCTGGAGCGAATCATGGACCTCCATTACGGTTCATTTTGTTATATTACGTTAAATTCAAATTGAATACATTTCGCAGGCACTCTGATGCAGAGCGACAAGCCTAAATGAATAAGTGTTTTCATATCAACACGCGGCCCTAAGAAGTTGCGGAAGTAGCAATTTGTCAAATGCAAAAGTGTTGGTATGATCCGGCCTTAACAGTGAAGTGATGGGAATACAAGGAGAGGGAAGGATCTCGACAGCCACGAGGGTAGAGCCAGGCTTTAACCCGTCTGCGTGACCCCGTCCAGAACAGGTTCCCCTTAACTGTAGACCTTAGGCTCTGCGTAATTCTAGAATGGATCATTTACCTGAAAAACAGGAACGTGTCAGACTATCCCCTTTGAACAAGAAAAGATCGTTCTTCCACTTCATCAAAGTGCAACTGTTTTAATCCAGCTTTTTTTTTTTTTTTTTTTTTTTTAGAGAGAGAGGGAGAGATTGAAAAAAACAAAAAAACACTTAGTATGATTTAGGCAAAACATAAATGCTTTCATAACTGACTCAAACTGCCAAGTTGTGTTTAAGGCTATATCTTTCTGTGAGCCAGAAGCATCATTAAAATAAAGTAACCGCATTGTTTTCAGTGAGTTATTTTAAAACAAATCCCCGAATACCAATGGTGGGCCTTTACTTTAATGGAGGAAGTTGCCTCTTTGTAAGGGGAGACCTGGTGGTCATTGGTTAGGGATTGGTTCTCACCTCACCTTTCTCACACAGGTTTAATTTTGGCTTAAAAGTCTGCGTTTAAGAGGACGTGAAACTATTTGGAGAGAGGGTCTCTGCTTTCACATTATAACCTCCGAGATTCCTAAGGGTTGGCCTGAAGTCGTCCAGTTGATGGTCAGAGCGCCCGCCTCAAAGTCCACTTCTCATGCTCTTAAGTGCAGTTAGCAGTTCGTTTTAGCAGTTAGCAGTTAGTTTTATTCTGATGAACAGAAATGTGTGAAGTCCTGTCTTTGAATTGCCTTCCCCTTTTTCTAAAAAAACGACAGTATGCATGTGGAGGGCAGACATATCACTGACTTTTCCCTTCCGGGACAATTTAATGTTTTGTCTTAAAAGCAAGACTACAAAATGGCACCTTCAATTATTAGTGTGCATTCATTGTGTTATATATTGATTTAATGACAGTGGTATAAATAATTGTCAGTACTCAAAAATATATTTTTTGTCTATCTTATATCTTCTATGTTGCATCGTTTTTTTTTTTGTTGCATTTCTTTCTCAGGTAAACTTTTAAAGCTGTTGCTTTGAAAACTGGCTTGCGGAACATCCGTTGGTTCCATGTTCTCTTAAACAGCACAGTCATTGTAGAACAAACCCAATGGCAGATTGCAGTACTGAAAGGAAACCAAACTTGCCGTCTTCCCTACCGCTGTACACGCCACAAGCCAACGTTACTTAGCTTTTTCCATCAATGCCTCAGTAACGATTGGATCGCTACAAACTTCATTTGAATATCTTTTTTTATTTAATTATTTCATATTTTTAGTTGACGTTTGTTGGGTTGGTGATCTGGGCAGGAGTTAGTTGTGCTACACTGTTTGACGGTTAACTGGTTAATGGTTAACTACCAATGTAAACCCTCCTGAGGAGACCATCACTGTTTTCCATAGTCATTATTTTCAGTGCATTGTGTTTTTCTCTAAATATTGTAGCTACTAAACCCCGCCAGGAAACAAATTCACCATCGGGCTAAGCTCTAAAGTACCTGTACCATGCTCTAACCAATCAATGTTATTTTAATTGTAAAAATTAAACTCTGTCCCATAACCAACTCTAGCCAATCAATGTTATTTTAAGCTTGTTTTCTGGAGGTCACAGTATTGCAGCTATTTAACTGAATTTTTCAATGCTGTATTAAGCGCCTGTTCTGTCGTTTGTAGTTTTGCTAAATGAAATGCAATGCCAGTAAGCACGTGCTAAACGACACTGTTTAAATGAGAAAATTGTAATCCACACCATGCGATTCTCTCATGGGAAGTCATATGTGGAAGTTTAAGGTAAGTTTAATGTGTTGCACCAGGCCTTAATTCACGCTAAATGTTTTGTCTTTAACCTGAAGTTTGACGTATCAAGGGTTATGCTTTCCTGAGTATGACACTATATATATATATATATATATATATATATATACATATTTGTGTGTAAATTTCAGCAATTACAATACCATTATTGGCTGAGAATCAATGGGTATAACACATGTATGCAAACCTAGATGATCTTGAGATGACTCTTAATTTCTAAAGATACAGCTTTGTAGTACAGTACATGGGTTACTCTAGTTGCACTTCATAATGAGAAAGGCTGTCATACCATCAAATGGCTGCTCTTCATATCTAACTGCTTCTGCTATGTAAAGCCCACCAAACCACCGAAGATTAATAATAATTGACATTGTACTTTGAAAACCTGCCACACGGTTGCATTATTTATATCTTCCACCTCTTCACAAATACATTAAACTCCTTCCATGACGTGACGTGTCAGCGTCCATCCCATTCGCAATGCAGTCACTTTGTTGTTTGGAAAATCCCAATATACGACTTATAATTTCGAAGTAATTTTGAAGTGAATGTTCATTAACTAAAATAACTGAAATTAAATAGAATTCAGTTCTGATCATGCGTGGGGACGCCTCCTCCGGCAGCCCTGCCCTCGGTGTTGATGTCAGCCTAGTTAAAATCGATAGGTCGCTCAAACGCGCGGTTCGTACGCACTTTGTGGTTTCCTGGGTTTCGTCAGCGACTCATAAAACGTGGAAATGATTTATCTTAATGGATGAGATGACAGTGGTTGTGAGTTTAATGAGTTTAGGTTTAGTGCCGGTAGGTTTAGTGGTAGACCCATAGACTGTATAAAAATATGGACAAAGTCACTGTGACGTCACCCATTGCCTTTCCACGGCCTCGTAAAAACCGAATTGAAGCTCCGGATGCATTTTTCGCCGCCAGTTTGTACAAACTGCGTCTGCTCCGTGGAGCTGAAGAGGACTCAACCTGTCCCTCTGATTGGTCCTGAACAAATGTTAATACCCTGTCCAAACAAGACAATATTTTTAAAAAAATCAGCACATGCAGAGGCATTAGATGAAGGAAAGGCACCTATTGCAATTACATTTTTTTTGTGGGAAAAATTTATTGACTGAGTATTTTGACCACATTGCTGCCATTGACTTACATGGTGAAAGACCTATACTGGAGCCAATCGCAGTGGCACTAGTGAGCAACGGCACAATTGCCGCTCCCAGCCCAACCAGGAAGTGAGCATCAAAACGAAACTCCAGTCTTGGCCCCTTGGGTAGACCCAATAAGTGACAGAAGCGGCTGCTTGGGGCCCCGCGACCACCAGGGGGCCCCCTAATATATATCGAATCCGATCCTGCTTGTGGCCCCTCAAAGGCTAGGGGCCAGCACTGGTCGGGGGAGAGAGTTTTGGGGCAACCTGTCCATTGTTCCACTTTCAAAGTTGCCTCTGCTAATCAGATATTTTCCTCTGATCCCTGCAGCCCTGCCCCCCTGACTATGGACACGGAGGTTGCGGATGGCTATCTGGCTAGTAAGTTGACATTTGAATCATTTCTCATCCACCTTATAGGCTTGCGATGAAACTAACTGTGACAGGCGTAAGTAAAACACAGGGATGCTACGCCTATCATTGTGGGAAGCTTTATTACTCTTTATGCTCTCTGTGATATATGATTATATATTATACAATATGATTCTAATTGCTGGTGAAATTATACTTTATTGGGTCAGTGCTATAATACAAAAGTGACAGGGCAACTCATTAACATTCATTAATGATATTATAGCATATGGTGCAATATTGGAATTTATAGTGGGATTTATATAATGTTAGTGAATTAGACTACTTATTACCAGGAATAATATATTTTGCTTTGAAACCAATGTATGTTTTTTTTTTTTGCCACTCCAGTAATGTTAGTTGAGTATTGTAATTTGTCAGTGTGTATCTCTTGTTAAAACTGTAGAATACCTATGTCTAAAAAGAAAATAATAACATCTCATAAAATATTAACAGTTTGGGATTTTTTATTAGGAATCTTTTTCATCCTACTCTCCATATGAATGTTTTTAAAATTGTCGTTTACGGCATTATATAGGTACTTTTGATGTACTCGTCAACGCTGCTTGTGCGTTCAAAGGTTCCATTTTCTGGTACTGGTGAGTGTGTGACTCTCCACCCAAAAGTACAACTAATGATGCGTAGACGTGGAACCAATCAGATGGGTGTTAGTGTTCGTGAAAACATGAGGGACATTCTGGTTCCCTTAGGAGGAGACCAGCAGGAGAACCAGCCCAGCAAGGAGGGCTGCTTTTGAATAGTCCCTGGGGTGAGGCATGCTTTCATCAGTGGAAATGGGCACAATTTTTTTTTAATTTTATTAGTATATGTCAATCTATTGCAGTGCTGCCCAATTAGTTTCCATCGAGGACCACGTTGGAAATAAGTGTTTTGTGTAACACTTTCATATGCTATCCTCTGGGGTCAATGTAACATGTTTAGTCTTTTAACATGTTTAATGATTTTTACCCATAATAAAATCAAATCGTGTCATGGAGGGCCGAGAGTATGCAGGTTTTAATTCCAACCAATCACTACACCTGCTGATTTCACTATTTAACACACCTTCAACCAGAGGGGAGGGGACTAATTAGTGAAATCAGCAGGTGCAGTGATTGGTTGGAGTGAAAACCTGCATAATCTCAGCCCTCCACGGCATATGATTGGGCACCACTGTTTTATTGAATGCATTTCTGTGCATATGTATTAATAATTGGCATATGCTATTGACCAGTGCAATTTAATGAGCGTCAGCAAATAAAAGTGCGCTGGGGAGCACCGCAAAGCATGTTACTCACTTGTGATGTCACTGAATGTAATTGTAATACGAATAACAAGATGGCTGCTGCTTCCAAATTAGTGTTCAGAGTGAAAGACTCATCTTGGTTCCAGAGGCCTCTCGTTTTGTGGGAAATATATACAAAACAGCACCACTTCTTTCGCGGTCGTATACGTGCTAGAAGTATCATTTTGAGACCTTTTTAGCTGCCCCATAGAAATGAATGGAGAGCGACAAATACCCTATTCTGGATTATCAACCCAGGTGAGCACAGAGCATCTAGTGAACATATTTCACCACTATTTGGACTCATATCATGGCCAGGTAACTACACAACCCAAAGTTCTACCAAAGTTCAGTCGTGCTTTAAGACGGGCAGAAGTTCATTCTCGTTCAGAGTGGGAGGCGCAGCGGAAAGAAGTGAGCGAATGGGAAAGCGTCGAGACCCGGGCGTGTGATCCTACGCTTCGCGTCTTCCGACGGGGCCTCATGGGCCTCCTACTGCGGTCAGCCCTAGAGGCTTCTGGGAAATCGTGTGACCGTTAGATAGAGAGCGGCCTCCCTCCCAGAACAGGGTGGAAATGTTGGACGAGGAGGCGAGATTGCTGCCATGGGAACGTGTGACCAAGGCGGCGAATGAGAGGCGTAGTTTAGCGTGGGGCGGTGGTAACGCTTGAGGTCTCTCACTGCACCCTTTGTAGAATAGGCCTGCTCAAGCCAATCAAAGAGGGAGGGCAAAGGCCTTTAAAATAGAACAGTCAAGTTGCAATGCATTTAAGTGTGTATTTCATACAAGCACATATTCACACACACACACACACACACACACACACACACACACACACACACCAGCACTTCGAGCTCGCACGGAAACTCTTTCGCTCAGCCGAAGAGGCCGTTTTTAAAGGGCCGTTCTGCTTTATTAATCCGATAAGCAGAGTTGTGCTCGAATCCCGTGAAAACCGAACGGCTTTTGGCTCCCCCTGAGATTCATTATCTGGAGGATGGTCATGTACCAGGTGCAGAGTGGTACCTATCCATCCTGCCTGCCTGCCTCCTCCCCACAGGACTGATACTGCTGTATACAGGGCAAGACCCTCACAGGTGTTTACAGGGCAGTGTCTGTCCTCCTCAGAAATGGAATGATTTAAGGATACTGTTTTAATGTCAAGAACCTCTGCAGTTGCTTCAAACTGATAAAAAAAAAAAAAAAGATTTGTGTGCCTGGTTATCACATACTGGGCCTGAATCTTTAGCATGTGTAAAACCTTTAAGCACACACAAAACCAATAACACAACCAATAATTGGTACAGACGAAATACCATGACCAGTCATTGGTCATGCTATTGGTTTTGTGCGTGCTAAAAGAAGTTTTGCACACACTAAAGATCTTAGTAAACCAGGCCCACTGTTTCCAAGTATGTGCAGTGTTACAGTTTATATTCTATATTAATATGAGAACTGTGGACAGCTCCCACGAGGCCTCATTATATGGATGCATTTATTTGCTGTTTTCTTAATGCACTGCCATTTATATCTCTCTACATTTGTAGCTCGGAATGTTTTCAGTGTAACCATGGCGATGTAACGGCAGGGACATACTGCCAAAACGACACCAAAAAAGGTACGGATTGGAATGAACGCCAGTCTGGAGCAACATAAACGGCTCCTTATTTCCCTGTGTGGACTGTCGTTCACTGCAGGACTTATTTCACAGCCAAGCCCCTCTGTTTTTGAACTTTATGGTGAGGAGGCAGGTCACCATTAGGTTTTAAACCAAACTGCTGGAGCGTGTGAGCTACGCATATACCAGCAGTCTGTTTGCATGAAAACAAAATCATCTTCAATATAATCGATATCAATATATGGCATGAGCATATACGTACGTGTGTGTGTGTGTGTGTGTGTGTGTGTCTGTGCAAACATAATATGTGTTACTTATTACATGCATCTATAACATGTATTGTTGTATATATTTGACAAACATTTTCATGAAATTCTATTTTCAGTATAAATATTCCTAACACACACCCAGACACACACGCACACCTGTTCCTAAAGACGGGTTTTAGGGCAGGAGAGACTCCATGGTGCTCGTGGAACCTGAAGGAGCTCTAATCCATTGTGGATGTGGGACGGTCTGGCTTCACACAGTCATACAGGAAAAACCAGATCCCAACTCAGCCCTCAGGAGCGTTATCAACATGCCAGGACCCAATTCTCTTAGGAGGATAACTCCCATGCTGTTTGCAGTCATTGTGTTGCTCCGCCCCCTGCTCCACCCCCTGCCTACACTCCCCACCCTGTCTCCGTAAACGCAGGCTAGGCTAGCTGCCCAAACTACGCTGTGTGCTGTGTTACTGGCCAGAAAAAAGTGGGTTCATCCAAAATAGGACTGAGGAATGTATCGCCCACCTTTTTTAAAAATGTAATCGTGTTACAGATTTTTAAACAAAAATATATACACATTTAGGGAATTGCAACATTCATCAGGTTGCCGTTTTGTATCTTGAGTAGGTATTTCACTGGTAAAAGCTTACAGCGGTAAAGAGGCCAATATGTAGAATGGAACAATTCGAGTCACCATGGATACAAGAATCCGCCAAGCAAATGGCCAGTACGAGATTGTGATTGCATGTCAGCCTATGTCTGACATATCTGGCCAAGATGATTCTTGAGCTCATATTTGATGGAGGCTGCGTAAATGAACGACAACATTTCCAACATAAATGAAGCCACGTTTCCCCCTATCTGGGCTGAATTTCAGCCTGTTCTTTTTCAGTAGAGATGGCTGTGTCTTCTCCAGAGAGCAGCTTTGAGTGGGCGTCTGTCAGACATGCAAAAGATCAAAAAAGCCATATTAAAGGACAAATAAGAGTCTCTACCTCTCCGCTCATCTACATCCCTGCCTCATTATCTCTTGCTGAAGTGTGTGTGTGTGTGTGTGTGTGTGCGTGTGTGTGTGTGTGTGTGTGTGTGTGTGTGTGTGTGTGTGTGTGTGTGTGTGTGTGTGCGTGCGTGTGTGTGCATGTTAGTGTATCTGTGTGTAAAAGTAATATATGACCAAATGTTGTATGTATTACATGCATATACAACATGTATTGTCAAATTCATATGACAATCATATTTATGAATATTTGTCTTATCTATCTTATGCCACCATTTGCAGCCACGCCCACCACATTCACCCATTTTCACCGCTCATCACCAATGGGGAGTCTCTGTCATTAACGCTTCCACCTGTGCCCTTACCAGGGTCTGTTAAAAACACACACGTGCAGAGGCGCGTCACGGCAATCCCAATCAAGTTTCTCATCGACGGCTACGTCACTGTAGACGGGAGAGGCGCGTCGTAATTAAACAGTCAAATCGTAACACGCGCTCGAGACGCTCGAGACGCTACGCAGTGGAATTTCCGTCGTGTGCATTTCCACAAACAGACTGAGCTGATGGAACAGCGCACAGAAAATCACTCTGTTTTCCTGTACTATAATTATGGGTAAAATAACGTTAACTTTCCACTGAATTGCACATACACGCGTTCAGATAGGAAATGCGTCGATACCGGATTATGATACGAGATATGTCGATACGAGATATGTACTAACAATATGATTATGTAAGAAATCTTGCCTTTGATGAACAGAATATTAACATAATTGACCAATTACACTGCCTGGCCAAAGAAAAAGACGCTCTTGCACCCGTCATGCAGAGTGCCCACTGTACAAGCCTCTCGAGGCAGTGTTATGATCTGGGGTTGCTTCTATTGGTCAGGTCTAGGCTCAGCAACGTTATGCAGCAATGAAATGAAGTCAGCTGAGTACCTGAATGTACTGAATGACCAGGTTATCCCATCAATGGGCATATTCCAGGACGACAATGCCAAGATTCATCGGGCTCAAATTGTGAAAGAGTGGTTCAGGGAGCATGAGGAATCATTTTCACACATGAATTGACCACCAGAGTCCTGACCTTAACCCCATTGAAAGTCTTTGGGATGTGCTGGAGAAGACTTTACGGAGTGGTTTGACTCTCCCGTTGTCAATACAAGATCTCGGCCAAAAATGAATGCAACTCTGGACGGAAATAAATGTTGTGACGTTGCATAAAGTTGTCGAAACAATGCCACGACGAATGCGCGCCGTAATCAAAGCTAAATGCGGTCCAACGAAATATTAGTGTGTGCGACTTTTTTTTTGCCAGGCAGTGTATAAAAAAGCTATCAATTATTTTGAATTTAAAGAAAAGACAAGTGAAAATGTTTTTCTGTGGAATAAGAAAATTGTTGTGCTACATGGATATGAATTACTGTATGCACACCTGCATAATATCCATAATTGTTAATGTATTGCTATATTGTAACAGTCATACACAGCTGGCACGTTAACAAATACAAAAGGGGCAAGTAATTAGCATTCTACCGTAACTAAAAGTTTACAGTCGTTTTAGGTGAGTTGTTGAAGGTAATGCATAATTACATGACAACGATAAGGTAATACATCCGGATTACTGCGGGCCCGCCTGCCCCAGGCCGAGAAGGGACGTTTGACAACAGCCTCCGCGCTGTCATGGAAAAATCCACCTCCCCGCAGTCGCTGAAATCCAGGCGAGGACGGCCGGTCACCTGAGATTTCCTACAAACCCCATGTAACCAGAGCAGGCCCTTGCGCGCTGAGACGCCATTGTGTGTCTCCCTGCGTTCTCTGGCTGCTTGCCTGTACCCCGTACCACTGCGTGATCCCCTCTGTGTCTGTGAAGATGACGGCAGTGTGTTTGGTTTTTTTTTCGGCTTTAAGGCCATTATGACCTTTTAAGTGATTCAGACAGTTCGGATTTGGGCTGTGATAGCTTGAAGTGGGCTGTTATTTTATGGACATTTGGACTGTTCTATGAAACAGGTGTATTTCTATCCTTAATACACAGCGTGACACATTGTATTTGTTAGCTGAACATTTTGATATATCTTCAATGTGAGAAATGTAGAGCATAGTAAATATAGATGTTGGTGTTAGGAGTTAAAATGGGACCATGCACTCCAACACATGTTACTGTAAAATAGTTTATGAGTAAATTTACTGCCTTGAAATGAACAGCCTTGCATTAAATTGATCCCTTTGAGTGAATATGAATATGGTTCATGTCCCAATCCTCCAAAAGTGTAAAAGTATTGATTTTTTTGTTATTTTTAACTCTCAACTTTTAACTATGTACATGAAATAAACCAGAAAAAAAATGGACATAGTGCCTTAAACCCTGAAATGATGAGGATCTTTTGCGGACATTTCAGGTCACACTGGACCCTGACCAATTCTTTATGACTTGCTGTAAAGACCTTTGAATGGGAGGCCATGGTTTGTTTACAGTAATCTTCTCCTGATGGAGATCTCCTGTTGAATAGCTGCCATTGTTAGTATCGGCCCCATTTGAGGTCCCCTGAGATACGATACAGTCCGTCGTCATGGCAGGGAGGTGTGTGTGTGTGTGGGGGGGGGGGGGGAGTTGTTATTACTGGTGGCTTATTGTGCAGAAGACTCTGATGGGGGTGTAATGAGAGAGTGCTGGTTGGGACGTGTGTGTGTGTGTGTGTGTTTATGTGTGTGTGGGGAGTGTTGGAGCACTCTTATATCCCCAGGCTTTCATGAGGAGCTCAGCTAAGAGATTTAGGAGGGGAGAAATGAGCCCCCCCATTGGGACTAGTGGCCAATGGAGACCCACTCTCACACACAGTGTTGACAGGAAGCATCCCACAGCCCCACAGTCACCTAGGCAGCTACTGTTTGTCCTTCAGGGACGATTTCAACGGCGCAATTGTGTCGGCATGTCTGGCTGAGAGTCGTGACGCGCTGTGTGTTTCCACAGGACTGTTCCGTCCTCACGCCCGACCTATCCTCTGTGTTGTTTTTTTTTTCTTCTTTTTTTTTTTTAAAGAGATAAATGGTATCATGTTTAATGTCTGCAAAGCAAGCCCTGCAGTAATATGTCTTGACTGCTGGATTTGAAAAGTACACCTGTTGTCGAGGAGGTGGAGTCAAACCCCCCCCACACTCCCCTCTCCAGGAAAAAAGCAGCGGTATTCTCAACTGTTGTTGTTGGTTTTTGTTTCCTAGGTAACGGCGACTGCTCGCCGAGGAAGGAGCACGCCAGGATGCTGGTGGACCTGTCCATGAACAGCATGCCCAACGGGCAACACTCGCCCAATGGTGATGGTGAGAGACTTCCTCCCTCTCTTCTCTCATTCGGTCTGAATCTAAATCTATAGCCAAAAAAGATCAATCTGTAGGCTTGAGCAAAATTCACTGAACACTATGTGTAGTTTTTCCTATTTTTACTTCAGGAGTCTTAGGACTTGGTGTCAGACTACTGTAGGTAGCTGTAGGTTTTGTGTCCGACTCCAGAATGTTTAACAATGCAACATTTTACGAGATAAGGTGTATATTCATTATTAATAAGCAAGCAATAGCAATTGTTGTAATGTTGGAATTAGGAATAATAAAATTCAAAATGTAGATTGAGGATTGTCCTTCCATTAAAATGCACCATTAACGGAGACTTGTTGTTGTGTCCTTTTCTGATAGCCATGGTTACTTCTACCATCTCTATCACGATAGAACATAATCAAATCTCTTGAGCCATTATGTGTGTCGGACCAAAACTTAGTTTCACCACGCACTGCTTCCCATATCTTTAAATAGGTGTCCACAGCTGCTCGGAGCACGTCAAATCAGAAGGAAGTAGCTTCACGATTTGCGATTAGCACAGCTGGAAACTCGTGGACCATCGCCGTATCTTTAATCTGATGCTAACTGCAACCAGCTCGCAAAGATCTCCCTTCCCCCCAACGTCAACAGTAATAGGAAGGGTGAAGACAGAGTGCTGGCTATCTGATTAGCGTGGTGCTTGTCACTTCAGAGAGGATCACTAAGAAAAGGGAAGCTGCCTTTTACTTTATCTGGCTCTGTGTTTGAGGGATAGAGACATGGGGAGGATTCTCATAGATACTGTACAGCTACACAACCACACCGATGCTTTGTCACCATCGATTACAGAAGTGCCAGCCCCCCACTACACACACACACACACACACACACACACACACACACCATATTTCAACACTCCTGTGGCATGAAATAACCCCAGCTTACTGTCTCTATGTTGTTATGACCTTCCTATAGGACACAAACAACCTTTTTGCGAATGCCGTGCTTTTTGTCCGATGAGGGATGGTCTGCTCTCGCAATGGCAGTGTCAGAAACGGATATAGGCGTTACGACGAAATGAATATCCAGGTTCAGTGACATTTAGTAAGCTGGATCAGTTCTCAGACAACTAAAGCTGATGCTATTTCAGCGCAAAATGATGGAGCTTGAAAACGTTTCTCAAACGTTTCTCACCCTTTCTCTAGCGTGTTCGATAGGGTTTGAGATCGGGGCTCTGAACAGGCCACAGAGGCAAGAGAAGTTCTTCCACACCGCTGTCATGCGTAGTCATGCTGAAACAGGAAAGGGCCTTCCCCAAACTGTTGCCACAAAGTTGGAAGCACAGAATCGTTGTGTGCTGTAGCGTTAAGATTTGACTTTACTGGAACTAAGGGGACTAGCCCGAACCATGAAAAACAGCCCCAGACCAAGGGGTGTCCGGACACTTTTTGCCATTTAGTGTATCTGTCTATAGACATACGTTAAAGGAAAACCTGAAGTCATTTCTCAGTTACGTTTCAGTTGCCTGACCTTCTCTTCGCCTGAAACTCCCTCTTCATCTCTGGTACTGGAATCGTGCCAATGTTGGAGCAAAAAAATATGTCTCTTTCTCATTCTTCCAACTAAGCTGTGCTTCAATCCCAGAAATGTTATTTTTAAAAATAATGTCCTCGCAAAGTGCAAACAGAAAATATAAATTACTATAAAAGGAAAAAAAAAAATAGTACTGAAAATGTCAAGAGTTTTAGTTTTAACTTTCATGTCAAGGCATTTTAAAATGTGTGATCTCAGTAAGCCACTTGATTATTTTGGAACAGGCGAATGTTAAACTGTAAACACTTTGCACTTTCATTCTGAGTCCAACTTACCTCTTTAAATACAATGATTTTGCCTTTGCCATGACGGATTGTTGAATTGTGTGTATGCGTGACTGTGTGTGGGCGGGTTCGTGTCTGCTCTTGGGGACATGTTTGTGAATGCGAAGAATGAGTGCTCCGTTAGCAGAATGCATCATTCGATCCACTGTAGTTCGGTTTACATACAGGCAGGTGTGCAGTGCACATGTAAAAGCCCACGTTCTCAGATCAAATCTGGACCGTGCCATTGCTGACCGTGGACGGTAGCTCCGTAGCGCTTCGCCCAGGGAATAGCAGTCTTCCTCCCACTCTACTCTATCTGAGCCTAGCTGTAGTCCGTAGTGCGGAAAAGAAGCAGCTGGTGACACCTCGTGTTTCGGAGGAGAACCGTGGATGTCTACACTCTCCCGAATCGGCAGCGGGATTTGTGCATTAACACGGCTGCGGTTGCAGATAATTGGCCATTCCAAATTAGGGTGGGAATCGGGAATCTTTTTGTTTCACTTAGAAAAAAGAATTAGAACTAAGATTTGAATTCAAAATATAAGACTAAAAAGATTTTCGCTTTTCGCAGTGTAGGAGATTTACCATGTATACCCGAAATTAAGAGATATAAGAGAACTAACCATAAGATAAACATTTAAATACATCTGACCTTTCAGGTTAGTGAAGGTAATAATAGAGGGTTAAAAAAGGACTTTTATGCATCAGTGGAGTGTGCTTCTGTCATACAGGTGGCGTTCTCACTTGTTGTTCGGCCCTGGAGAGAGTGCTGGTTTGGATGAGCACCTTGTTCTCTGGCTTTGATCTTTGAGAGAGGAAAGAGGCGCGTTTCGGTCCACCTCGCCGTTGTCCCAGCAACCATCAGAAGTTTCGCCAGCCACAGTATGCATGCTGCATATACTCTTCAACAGGGAAAAAAAAATAAAAATAATAATAACACTTCACACATCCCCTGTTATGTTGCCAGGATACAAAGCCCGGTCGGTTCATTTCAGGTGCATGCAGTAGAACTGAATACAAGTCCTCCTGTGTTTTAGTAAACATTTCAATGGATCGTATTTCCAACTTCCAATGTACCTCAGATTCCATGGTGAGTGCCTGGTGGTTTATTAATACTAGCAGTATGTATAGTTAGTAGTATCTAATAATACATGTTCAAAGTGTGTACACGTCTTCTGTACATTGGATATGGTTATGCTTGTGCTTAAGTAGGTTAATGATGTGGAGAAGCAAGTTGTGATTTGAGATTTCCTTCTTTCCCTGCTATCAATATGAAAATAATTTGACCATTGTCTCAAGATCGCTCTCTCCTATGGAATTCATGGCTGTTTCTCCACTAAAAGGAGGGAGATGAGGTTGCAACATATACACATCAGCCTCTACAATCAGGGATTTAAGTGTAGCAGTCAATCAGATTTTGGATCAAATGGCAAATGTTAATCTTAACATACCTACAACATTTTGTCAATTGGCAACACTTAGGGGAATTTGTGGTATTTATAGAGCTGAAAGTATTTTTTTCCCTGCAAAGGGTAACACCTGTTTCTACCGCAATACTGTTTCATTGTAAACGTACGAACAGGCGTGTCTGGATTGCTCTGTTTAGTGGGAGGACGGTTTGGTTTCGGGAAAGTGGGCTGGACCCCACGGAACATTCCGCGTGTGATGCTTCTGGTCTTTGTGACACGCTAATTCTCAGCATCCCTGAGACGAGGCCTACAGAGACCACACCCCTGTCACAAAACGTAGTGTCGCTCACCCTGCCAATGCTCACTGACACTCACACTCACACACACACACACACACACACAAGTGTGCGCTCAAAATAATCATACAAGTACTTCCTCAACATACAGTGGCTACTTTATAAATACTCATTGCGACCCACAATGTAGATAGAGTATCAGAGGATTACTACCCCTTTCTAAACGAATACACACTTTTTATTTCAACCTTAGAAAACACAGCACGAACAAGAGGGCATACTTACACAAACTACAACGGAGAATGGCATCACTTAACATGATAAATTAATGGATGGTTCTTTCCCAAGTCTTTATTTAGTTAAGCTGACACATCAACAGACACCAGAAACTTTGAAAGCACCCCGGTTGCAGTGTGATTGCTGTATAATAAGCTTCAAAAATTAAGTTTTTTTTTTTAATGTACTGTTGTGTAATGCTTTCATGCAAATGTGATACTGTAATTATCTCATACATGACAGCATACCTCTGTGTGTGTGCTATCTACGGGCTAGGATATCAGCCTTTGTAATGTTCAGTACATATGGGGGGATGAGGAAGTGGAACCTCACTGATCCAGTAAATCCAGTCACTCCGCAGGTATTTATGTCCATAACCGCCACAGCTTGCTCTGGATCAAAGAGAGATAGAATGTTCTGGAAATGCAACACGAAAAGGAAGGATGACACCCAGCACACATACATACGGCTGTCACGTACAGTGCCGCCTTCTATATTGCTATTGTGCACTGTCAGACGTTCTAAGAGGTTCCTCTGTGTCTCCATAGGGGAACCCTATTGAGTAGAACAGCTCTTTGTCAAGCAAAATGGTTCAATCTGGGAGCTTTCACACTTTACACATCTACCATAGAGGGTTCCATAAAGAACTAAAAAAAAAAGCTTCCTTTATGGAGAAAAGCCAAAGAACCCTGTTTTTTCTGAGCATCTAGGTACTGAATATGTATCTCTCATTCATGACTAAAATGCGGAGTATAAAATAAACTAAATGTACAGAGACATCCGTGGGGTATATTTCCAAGGATAAACCTTGACCCCCCAAGCTCTTAGCCATTTTGTTGCAGAAGTGTGTCATTTGGTTGAACCAAATAGGTACTGAATGTGTTTGCCTCGTAATAAGGCCTAGAATTCATGAATGACATGCAGAGTAATACAAATAAAATAATTAATTAAATGTACAGACACATACGTGGGATGTATTTCCACTAAACCTCTGTATCAACCATCCCCCCAAGCTCATAACCATTGCAGAAGTGTGTCACTCCAAAGGGTAGTGCAGGCCCAGCGGACTGAGTGAGCAGTCACTCGCGCCAATCCCGCCACCACCACCCCCCCGCCCCCCCCCCCCCCCCCCCAACACCCGAACACCCCCCAGGGACCCCTTTTATCTGGTGTCTGACAGACACCGAGAGTTCCGAGCCGACACACCCAACTCACTCCAACTCCTACTTACCGCCAGCTAGGCCTACCCACAGCTGCCTCTCCCGCCATCGGCCAAGCGGAAACCCCGCGGGGCGCTGTGCACCTGTTTCTCCCGCGGTTCACGCACCTGAGACGGGACTCTCCCTGTGCTCCGTCCCGGGCCTTCAGCGCCTTATCTTCGCCAGGAAAACCCGCTTTAACCCCTGGGAGGGCTCATATGCGTCGAAATTCACCAATAGGCAAAGAAATCGCCATTTATGCCCAGCAGTGGTGTGATGGACTGCAGATAACAGTTAAGAGTAGCAGAGAGAGAGGGTATCAGCTGAAAAGAACATTAAAAAGTAGGTTTACATCCATGAAAAACAGGCTTTTTTATGGTTAAAACGCAAGCACTGTGTGGAAGTTTGTCCTGGGATTGTTTAAAATGTAGTGTGTACTTTTGCGTGAATCATATCCTCCTAAGACCCGGCAGTTAATTTTTGTCCCCTGTAGGGGACAAGAGAATAAAAATTTAATAAATAATATTTTAGAAAATATTTCCACTGCAACATATTTTTTTTCATCATCCAAGACACATGTATTACGTTTTGTTTTGCCGGGTCTTGGGAGTGTATATGTACAGCAAACGGACCCATCGAATGCTGCCACTTCCTTTTTGAAAACATCCTGCACCTTTGATGTCTCTGAGGTTTGGTTCTGATGGCTATTGACAGCGCGCATGATCAAGCAGGAAGAAGGAGCTGATGAGGAGGATGAAAAGAGAGCCCTGGCCACAGAAGAGGCGGGCCAAAGCGGCGAAGAAGGCTCCGGATTGGAGGAGGTCATGATTGAAAGCCCCAACGACCTGCAGGACGGAGGGCCGGGGGCAGACGGACCTGGCGACGCCGGCGCACGGCTACCGAACGGTAAACAGATGATTTCCGGGGTGCAACTTAAGCCTGACACACTGCGGGTTGAGATTAGCACGTTAGCATTCACAGGTCAAATCCTTCTACGTTACATTACATTACAGTCATTTAGCAGACGTTTTTATCCAAAGCGACATGCAATAAGTGCATACAGAAACGTCATCAAACTAACTACAGAACAGACAAGACAAAGCACATCCTTCCCATAATGTAGCAGCTATCCCTAGTAATGAACATTGAATATAGTTCACAGTAAGCTGTGGGTAAATCAGATATACTACAATTCTATTCTATATACTATTATAAACTATAACAACCAGACAAGAAAACACAGGGAACAAGTATCATGAGAGGTCCTAGATTAGTCGTTCTACTTGTTTAGTCTCTGTTTGCAGGTTATGCTCAAATCGGCCGTAGTGTCAACATGCCAAAACTCCGTACATTTGCTTTGGCTTCAAGAATTAAGTTGCAAACGAACGTGAATTCTCTGATTATTTTACCTGCATGCCCTTGTGTCTCACGTCCTGCACACAGCAGTAATAACAAGCTCAAAGCTGAAAAAAAAAAGTACTGTCAGGGCAATACATAACCCTTCTTAGATGCTTCTCTTTGAATCCAAATAGCTTATTTGTTTGGCTGACAGCTTTCTCTTTATCAGATATTTACAGAAGCAATTCAGGTAAATACTTGGTAAACACTGCACGGTATTGCCTGACAGAGACAACTATTTGATGGATGGATGTGTGATGGCATTAGGTTTATTTCAACATATTTACAACATTAGGGATTTCCTTACAGTGCTAATATACTGCATGTTAAAAGGAGGCACACGTTGGTATTTTATTTCTTTTCGTTTTATTACCTCACAAACGTTTCCTCAGACATCAAGCTATTTTTTTTTTGTTTTGTTTTGTTCTTAAGGGGTGTGGAGAGGGTTGCTAAGCAACCCAATACAATGGTTAAGATCTGGAATCATTCTCAAGGAAAATATCCCAGGAATCTTCCAGAACCTGTCCGATGCCTCACAACTGACGTTATTATTCCGGTCAGGTCGTCAGCGAGGCCAAATCATATTTCACTTTTCCAAACGAACGACAGCTCCTTGGAGGCATCTCACGACCCGACTGTCAGCCTCTTCATTTTCAGTTAGCCATAGATGGAGGAGAAGAGATGCCTGCTGTCAAGGGAACATGAAAGGAGTGCTATGAAATATAGTAATCTTGCAAGGAAACGCAATACAAGCCCCATCACTTAAAGAAACCTCCAAACACTAACCACTGCGTTCCTCTGCCGTTTCTCAAAACATGCCGGCAGTCTCATGGGATCTCAAGAGCCACCTGACTGACTGGTGGCAATTATGCTCCTCCGCTTTCAAAATCTTTATCAGGATTTAGGAATGTCAGTTTGAGGAAAGTACGGCTGTACAGTTTGCCGAAAAAAAAGGGGCTCCACAAGTAAGGTGGCATTCCTGTTGTAATAGCCTGTCACCAGGTGTCTGTCAGCCATCGTTTAATAATAATCCAGTATTGGAGATATTCTCCACACTTACAGAGCGGTCTGTCAAACCTTGGACAGAGTCAACCGCCAGAGAGCAGATTATAGTTAAACGCTTCACACAAATACTAAACACTCAAGATAGCAGCTTTTTTTCTCCTAATCTCCATTTTTACAGGACTGCAAATGTAGAATATGCTTCTCGAAAAGCAACCCAGGTGGTTCTGTAGAGAAAGTAAAATCCAGGCACGATCTTTTTAAAGATGGACGTTAGAAACAT
>CM056383.1:68256348-68321348 GCA_029718625.1 Synaphobranchus kaupii
TCCACCGTCACTGTGCAGCGCGTATGACACTAGAGTTTCCCTCTGAGCTGGAGGATAAACACGCCGCCTGTTCCTGGAAGTGCTCTAGCACAAGCGCAATTTAAATACTGCACGCACTCGGCCCCGCCCAAATGAACGAGTTACTTCTCCTCCTCTCTCTCTTTCTCTCTCTCTGCATATATATAGAGAGAGAGAGAGAGAGAGAGAGAGAGAGAGAGAGAGAGAGAGAGAGAGAGAGAGAGAGAGAATGTACACCCCATTTAAATTCTATGGTTGTTTAGGATATTAGGACATAACTAAATCTCACCTCACGGGACTCAGCTCACACTATGTTTTGCTTTGTCTGTATTTATTTAGCCTAAATAAAGAAATAAATAAGCCAGTCTGAAATAAGTGATTTTGGTAGTTTGGCATTTTAGTCTGAAAAACACAGGTCTCCGTTGTACTGATAACACTGCTGGAAACACAATTTTCAGCATTTGGTTTGAGATCGAAGTAAAGACCTCTGGCACTAGTCCACAGTTGTAGGAAGTAAGGAGAGTCGGGGTGGGGGGGGAGGGGGTACAGAGAGGTGCGCAGATCGGAACGTCAGGAACTTTGCGCCTGGCAGGGGAACAGGCTGACCCTCCAGGTTTCTTATGCAACAAACACCCCTCTCCCCCTCTTTCTCTCCCTCTGTCTCTCTCCCTCCCTCTCCAACCTTCAGCACCAGAGAGCCATGTATGTGGCAGAGGGCCCAGAAACAGACTGTAGTACCAGGAGAAGCAAGGAGTGCTTCTCCGCCCCTTAAAGCAGCCCGGTTAAATATTATTTATCGATTTTAATCATACCTTGAGAGCATTCTCACTAAATGGCTGTGCTGAAATTAAAGCTTTTAAAAAAACACACACAGCATACAGTTCTTCTTCATAATCTCACTCTATTTACTGACCACACTCAAATCCCGCTTCCATTTTGTACAAGTTGCGTGTTGTGTAACTCACTCCTGGGACCCACTATTGTTTCTCCTTGAGGGAATTATTACATATTACTTAATTACATAAAGTATTATTACATATACTTACAAAAACTATCCAGAGTAAAGTGCATATCTCAGCCTAAGATGGTATGAAAGAATATCTCAATAAAGTCCATCGGCTATTATTGCATTCCTTGGCAAAATATATATTTTATAAAGCAATAGTAATTTGTAGTTATCGTTTATCCAAGACGTGTGTATACAGGTAATGAACACAGAATGGACACCAATGTGAGGTCCCGTTGTCTGGTGTTGGGTCACTGCCTGTATGGTTCTTTGCATGGAGCTTCAGAGTGTCTGGAATTCTACAGGAGGAATATGACACTTAGTTGAGGAAAATGGAAAACGTCTTGGACATCATTCCAGAATACCCCGTAAATAGTCCGTTGGGTTTAGAGCTGGTGACTGAGAAGGCCGTGGCATATGGATAGCATCCAATGTTAAACCACTACTTTGCATAAAGTTGCAGTTATACCTGTGTAGTTAAATTGTAACAAATTGGGGAACAAGAGTTATTACCGAGTAACTTCGATGTAGGAACAACAGTTAGCGGTATTCTTAATTACACATGTGAAACAAGGCCAGGCTTGTGTCATGATAATTAGCATGTGACAGGACCGGCCTTGTTTTAGATAATGTAATTAAGAATACCGCTAAAATGTTGTTGAATTGTTGTTCCCACATTGGAGTTACTCTGTAATAACCTCTTGTTAGCAAATGAGTTAACTACTCAGGTGTAGCTACAATTAATGTAAAGCGTTACTTCTCTTTGGTTGTTTTAATACTCATCTCAAGCAGGAAAAAAAATGTCTTTAACATGGGCGGGAGCTTATCACTTAGTGCCAGTAAGTAAGGATTGACACCAACCTCGCCTTCTTAAGGGTATGAGTGCCCACAAACCTCGCCTTCTTAAGGGTATGAGTGCCCACAAACCGTTCTAGTAAATGCACCCAACACCCTCATTGAACCCCGGAACTCTTCACCATTCTGTTGTCTCCAAATTTCAGTGTATAACCTTCTAAGTAACATTTAGGACGGTTTAATGTTACACTAATGAGATCAGATAGATGCCTCTTTATATTTACTTGCATGGCTTTCTTTCACTAATAATAAAGAAAACAATAATTATTTTTTATTCTTGACCTTTTTTTTACATGATGTGGACCCTTGTACAGTGCCATGCCAGTTAGAAAAGCAGTCTGTGGGGCTGTCTCAGTGGCGTAGCCTGTAAGAGCCCCGTCCAGTCACTGTGAGCCGCGACGTCGGCGGTTTGAACCCTTGTCACATGTCTTTCCCTCTTTCCCGCTCCTCATTCTTCCCGTCTCTACACTGTGCCGTCCATGAAGCTGAAAAGCCCTAAAACATAACTTTAAAAACATGAAAAGCGGCGCGTGCTCTAAAGCTTTTTTCAGAACATGTTCCAAGTAAAGGGCGGCTGTGCTGCTCTTTTTAAATCCCTATCTTATTCTCATTTAAGACCTTGTCACGTCGGCGATAAAGGTTGCGTACAAATTCTTCAGAAGTACTCAAAACATTTTGTTAAAAAAAAAAAAAAAAAGTCCTCTATCATGCTGAAGCGAAGCCTGACATCATTTTAATATCACAATTTCCTGTTTTCTTCCTTAACTGAACACTGTTGAGCAGGCTATTTTCACCGCAATCTCTCATCCCTAAAGCATTTGCATATTTGAGTTTCAAGTTGAAGTGGCAGTCATTTTGATACAAGGGCTGGCATTTACAGTGGGGCAACAAGGCCCTGAATAAACTGCTATCCCATAGCATGTGCGTGTGCGTGTTGGCCCATGTGTGTGCTGTGTGTGTGCCTGTATGTGCGTGTGTTTGTGTGTGTGAGCGTGGGGGTGTCCCTAAGCACAGACGGCAGTTTGCAGCTGCATCGCTTGCGATCACTCAAGCAGACACTTCAGTTTGTGCAGATCTCACTCAACGGAGACAGCCAATCAAAATGCTACACGTCGTCATAATTTTGTATTAATAAAGATATCGTGATCATGCGGTCACTAATATGTAAAATTGCAACACCAACCCGCTCTCTCTCTCTCTCTCCCACTCACAATGAAGCGGAGAACAGGTCAGATGTTGGATTTACAGTGAATTTCCAGAAGTTCTCCAGCGATACAGTACATGCCATTATATGTCACAGGGTCATTTGGAACATACATTACTGGTCTAAAGATTTAGTGCACTTTACTCTTGTATTAGTACTCTGTTTAAAACAGTTTAACTTTTGTAAATAACCTCAATTGGCACAAGTTAAGAAGCGAATAGTCAGTAATAGTCAATAATATTTTACTTCACAGGATAGTGACCTACATTTTAGCCATATTTGGCTAAATAAACAGGTGAACATATTGTTTGCATTGTCCAACAAGAGAAGTAAAATACAGCTGGCTTGGGACGAATTGGACAGAAAGGACAAGCGCAAGTGTAGTATGTCTGTGGGAACCTCTACAGCAGTGTTGGTGTGAACTTTCACAACCAACTGCCCTTAATTTACATTAAGCGCTACAAAAATGCTGCTGGAATGTATATAGTTAGTCTTCAAATTATTGAGTTAGTTATGGATTATGGATAATTTAGCTATGGATTTTAATTCTAAAAAATTTCATAAAATATGATTTATTTCACCTTTATACCAGATCAGATAAGTGTTACTGTTAGCGTTAGCGTCATCCCACGCACACAGGCTAACAGTCCGTCCTCACACCGGTGCTTGTTCCGCTGCAGCACGGCGTGGCCTGCAGTGTGGAAAGAGGTGGTTGGTTCGCGGTTGCGCGTGTCGTGGGAATGCTCACATAGGCTCCAGTGCCCCTTGCGTGGGTGTAGGAGAGGCACCACTGGAGATTCCGAAATTTAGGGGGGGACATTGTTAATCAAGCCAAGTTAAATTAAACTGTTAGCATGTCTGGCCTCTGATAAGAAATTAAACCAATTCGGTTACTAATAAAAAGTAGGCTGGATAATAAAGTTGTGTACCCATTTCAGAAGAATAATCATAATGTATATCAGCTTTCATATTCACAGCGTTTACACATACTGAGACTTTAAGTGGGTGGACCCATTTTATTTCCTTTTTTATGGCATTACTACGCAGCCTTCGTTCTCACGTAAACCACGTATAACCGTCCCTTTGCTTCACATCATTACCAGTAAAACATCATCGCAATTTAGGTGAATAAAAAAAAATCAATTAGCAATATTTACTCTCAAGATGAAATAGAAAGAGATTTAGGGGTTAGTAATAGTAATAGTTTAAAATTACACACTGACTGTTCTAGTAAATGTATGGTGGGTGTGGGTGTTTGTTCTCATGAACATATTAGTAACCTTTCACCATGTGCTTCAAAGTTAAAACTTTGAAGAGGACAGTGAGAAACCTACAGATGTTTTCGTAAATTACCGCGCCAGTGTCGAGGTTCAGTGAGTTCTCACACGTGAAATCTCTCCCAAGACTCTCACGAGGCCTAACGGATGCTCTCGATTGCTCCCAGATTTTAAACCATCACATCGTTTTGCCGTGGAGACCCTGTAACGTGATTGATGCAAACAAGCTGACAATGACTGACTCAAAATACGGCGTCTCCACCCGTCGCGGGGTTCGTTTTGAAGCCTTGCATTTCCATAAGCATTTCCATGCTTCGTCAAGTGTGACATCTGTCCCAGTGATTACTCAATGCAAGTATTAATTGACTCATTCCGTAAGTGAATCTCTGACGCCAAAATGGAATATCTGGCTTCTGTACCAAGACTACCGCTCTCTGCTACTGAAACAGTGGTTACAGCGTGCATGCGTTCACTGATTGGATTCCATGATGGATTCCGATTTCAAGAGAGGGAAGCAGTCGTTGCATGGGCTTGAAGTAATGTAATGAGGTCTAAGAAGAGACATAATACAAAAAAAACGCTTGTCACTGGGTGGTACCTTATAGGTACATAAAGTTGTACCCCAAGCCAGCAATACATAATTCATTTGTACCTTCTTTTTGCTTGTAAAATGTATTTGCTAGTACCAGAATAGAACATTATTGTACACACTTTCAAGGTAAATTTGGGAAATGAGCAAAAATGTACCTCCATTGTGTACCTTTAATTCTGAGTGTTTAGCGATTTTTGGCGTGCTCTGGAGGTCCCGCCCACAAAGTCTGTCATTCAGGAGGGGCGGGTTATGTAGGCTACCTGCAGCTCGCCTCCCGTGCTCACACTTCTCTCCCCCCCCCCCCCCCCCCCCATTGGAAAGGCAGTGGCGCACCATCATGTACCTGCTACTGTAGTCGCCCCATCTTTGACCCAATCTAGGTGGAACTGAGAGTATGAATCACTGGAAACCGCCAGAAACAGTGACTGAACAGAAACATGCACACACACGCTTTTTTTTTTCTTTTGTTCTGTGTTCAATTACTCTTTTTTCCGATTACTATCGCCGTCGACTTTCGTCCCCACCGGGGAGGCGGGGTGCCCGTAGTAGCGAGCCCGCACTGCGTTGACCGTTTGGGGTTTTTTCTGGGCGTAGGAGAAACCGGGGATGAGGTGTGCCGCCCACTTCGGCTCAGTCTTATTGGCAGAAACTGTGTGGGATCTCCGTGTTGTAAGGGGTATGCGTAGCCTGCTCCATCACCACCCACCGCTACGATTTATGTGTCACACCACCTCGAGGTGCCATTCACTAATTACTCTGAGTCACTGCAGGTGGTAACGTTAGTGGGACGCATCGCTAAATTTAGGTTAGCAGGGGCTCTTTTGCGAACAAAGTGAATGCCGTAGAGTTCGGTGCATGGTGGTTTGAATTAGTTTCTCTGTTACGTTTGTGTGTGTGTTTTTTTACATTTTTTTTAACGACTTTCTCTTTGTCATAGTGGGAAAACCACACAAGTGCAACTACTGTGGGCGGAGCTACAAACAGCGCACCTCATTGGAGGAGCACAAAGAACGCTGTCATAATTACCAGCAGAGTGTCATCATGGATTCCGCCCCAAACCCCGGACCATACCAAGGTAGGCGAGCGACGGGGTGATTTAGACCGGATTTAGTTGGCAAAGGTAGCTTAAAGAAAATGACGTAAATGTACTCATTAAGCTTGATGTGCAAGTGCTCATTTGGCTCAGGTTGCCAACTGAATCGATTAATTTTAACAGAAGATCCAATTGTTGTTACACATTCATACTGAATTGTTTAAAACATACAAACAACGTTCATAGCTGCTCTTTATAATTTTAGCATTTTGTTTACTAGTTGCATATCCAGTGGACCATTTATTTTTTATTTTTTAATTTGCTAGTAATGTATGATGTGCATTGTATTTGTTATGACTATGACATTGTTAATTTACATACAAATATTGGATATTTTATTTTTTAATTGCACACATTTTTAACTGCAAACATAATTCAACTGAATCTAAGGTTTTCATTGTTAAAATTACACAGTTAATGATCAGAACTATTTTTAACCCTTTGAAGAGTAGGATTTTGGAATGTTTTTTTTTTTTTTTAACCTTTTCACCTTTGTGTTCTCTTTTATCAATGTATTATCCGCCGCAGATAGTTTGTGCTTTAAAACAATTAATTTTGGTGAGGTCCCGAAAATGAATGGGAGTGAATGGGGACCCTGACAACCGGGACTAACGGCGATGCCGTTAACAGTCAGCAGGGACAGCTGTCGTTGCTAGTATTAACGCTATGCAAATATAATGGGGTAGGCTCCTCAAAATTACTTATGTCACACAAAGGTGAAATATCCCTTTAAAGGGTTAAAGGCGGCTTTAATGCACTGTATTGATAAACTGTTCTTCACATGCAAAACCTGTCTCACCCAAACACAGGCGACGTACTGAAGGATCAGAAAGCCTCGATGGAGAGCCTGCCCATGACCCCGTTCGACCGGCCACCCGTGATCGAGAGACTGCAGGCCACCATGGGCAAGCGGAAGAGCAGCACGCCGCAGAAGTTTGTGGGTGAGCCGCTCACTCTTTCGACCAATCACTGTGTCCCTGAAGGAGGAGGTCCTCCAATCGTATTTATCTACGTGTGGATTCAGTCACTGTGTGTATGATTAAAAAAGTGAGCGTGTACATTTTACAATGGTGGCTACTTGGATGGTTTCAAAAGCTTTAAAACAAAAAAGTACTCACAGCAAACTCAGGTGTGCTAAAACACATAACGTCTTTGGTGCTGATGCAGTAAATCTTTAAAAGTGAATGGACAAAAAACATTTATACACACCACTTAAATTACATTGATGATTAATAGCTGATCCAAAGAGGTCTTTGGAATCCACGTTAAGAGCTGCATTTTATTACAGAAAATCTAATAGCAATTTTACGGAAATTACAATTGCAATCCTATAAGTGGTGGTTTGTTGTTATTAATGGAGGATGTTGAGGGATGGAAAATGTAATATTTCAGATTAATTTTCAGATGTAAGAGCAAAATGAGTGGTCCGCTGTCACGTGAGCTTTTGGATTGATTCTCTGAGCCTTATTTCCACTGGGGGAAAGATTTTTTTTAAATTACATTTTCCTGGACATGAGAGAGAGTGAGAGAGAGTGAGTGAGTGAGTGAGTGAGAGAGAGAGAGAGAGAGAGAGAGAGAGAGAGGAGAGACAGAGAGAGAGAGAGAGAGAGAGAGAGAGAGAGAGAGAGAGAGAGAGAGAGAGAAAAACACGCGTTGTGGTTTGGCACACCTGTAGTTCTGACATAGCTTATCGAATGGAGGCAAAGCCACTCACCGCATCCATGTTTTGCAGGGGTTAAACCCTTACTTTGGTTACCCTGCTTCCTATGGGGCTTTCCAGCATTAAAAGGCACTTTAGCAAAAGTAGAAACACAGAATAATGGAACTAAATGTTTTGAGATCTTTTCGTGGCAAGCCAGTTTGTGCCCTGAAGCTACACACAGGTCTGTGTTCCTACAGTCTGCAACTCACTTTGCTTTCTGGATCTATTTTTTCTTGAGAGAAATTATTAATTCACATTGAAGTTGCATCCAAAAGGGCAGATTGAAATAACGTCAGTGTCATATCCTCAACATTATACCGATCTCATGAATGATTTCCTGGTTTCTGTTCAGCAACAGTAAACAGACTAATGCATTCCTCTTCTGAATGTGTCAATTTAACAGCACTTTCTGGCTCTTGTATGTATTACACTTTCACTACATTCCCAACCTTTATTAATTATATACAGCATGAAGGAATATTATCCTCAATACCATAATTACCATACCCGTACGTATATTTACCATACCCTTATCACAATGTGTTTGTCCCCACATTTGGGTTTGGTTGAGTAAAATCTGGAGTGTCCAGAGAAAATATTTACTCTGTAGTTGTATTTATTTTATTTAATATTTATTTGAATACGTTTTTGTTTTTTTTCTCAGGTGAGAAGATGGTGCGCTATGGCTATCCAGAGATGAGCTATGAGGTAGGCTTGAAGTACGAGAAGGAGGCAGAGATGGTGCAAGCCCACATGATGGACCAAGCCATCAGCAACGCCATCAGCTACCTGGGAGCTGATTCGCTGCGACCCCACCTGCCCCACCCACAGTTCTCCATGGGGGAAGTGGTGCCCATCATGAACCCCCTCTTTCCCCAGGTGTACCCCTTGGGCCCGCGCTTGGACCGGCCCGGAAGCCGGGACACCATGGCCCTGCCCCTCCCTCCCCCGGACTTCCCCCCCTCCAGCAACGGCCCCATCTCCCTGGTGCGTCCCAGGCAACCCCACCACGCCCCCCGGGAGGAGTCGCCTAGCAACAGCTGCCTGGACTCGGCCGACTCCGAGCGCAGCAGCCCCCAGGAGAAACACCAGGCCCCTCCCACCAACCACACCCCCTACCCCCTTACCGGCCCCTATGGCAAAGGGGCGGGGCGGGGGGGCGGAGCTAGGTGCCAGGGAGGTGGCGGAGGCGAGGAAATGCGGCGTGGTGGCGGTGGAACGTCCCCCCAGCAGGGACGCTTACCGCGTCTACAGCAGGGAGGGCCGGGAGGTCAGGGCTTTCCGCTGCGAGCACTGTAGAGTGCTGTTCCTGGACCACGTCATGTACACCATCCACATGGGTTGCCACGGCTACCGCGACCCCCTGGAGTGCAACATCTGCGGCCACCGAAGCCAGGACCGCTACGAGTTCTCCTCGCACATCGTCCGCGGAGAGCACACCTTCCAGTAGGGGGCAGAACACCAGTAGCGAGCTCCCTGGTGGAGATCGGCAACTTTTGTGTCACAGATGTGTGTGTGTGTGTGTGTGTGTGTGTGTGTGTGTCCATATGTGTGTGTGTGTGTGTGTGTGTGTGTGTGTGTGTGTGTGTGTGTGTGTCCATATGTGTGTGTGTGTGTGTGTGTGTGCGTACACACTAGGGTTGGAGATTTTCTCGATATTTTAACATCCCGGGATTTTTGAGAGCTATTGCAGGTAATCCCGGGATTCCCAAAAAAAAACGTTTTAGTGTTGAAATGCACAAAGAATTAACGGGTAGTCTTTTAAATTGAATTTTATGACAGTATACCAATAAATAGTCAAATAATTTGCTTAAGAAACAGTTAAATTGTTGTCAAAATAAACACATTCGAAAAATGCCAAGTCCCTTGTGGAAATCCCAGTTTCCAACCCTAGTGCACACACCCACACACATGTTCATATAAACTCAGACAGCTTGAAGCTTAAATAATTGTTTTTTGACAAATTCATGAAGGCTTGGGTCCAAGAAATATGTGCACTGTTTTTTAAGCCGTCTGAAACATTGTAAGATTGAGGAAAAAAGGTGATTGATGAAGTTTTATGTCATTATTTTATTTCCCTCTGCGGCCCCTTAAAAAAAAGAAAAAAAAAGGTACACCACAGGTCCACCTTTGTCTTCTCAGGGTGTATCCATAGTCCTGTCTTACCAGAGCAGCTATACATACGTGAATAGTTATGAAGTTTGAGTCTTTCCATTGTTTCCTTTAGCTCTTCCTCGTGTTCAGCCATTTCTCTGATGTTTACATCTAAGTACGCTTCCATGTACTTTACTTATCATGGCCCTCCACGCTCATTAGTTTCCTGAAATAGTGCTTGACCCCCAAACCAGGCCATTTCCACAGACAATCTGAAGTCTATTATATGTTACACGGTTATAAACATTTAACTACTGTGCCTAGAATACAATATGCCTTGTGAAATTTGCAGTTAATTTGGAATTCTTAGTATATATATTATTATGTGGCTGTGGATGTTTTTGTGGCCAGGCAGTATGGTAAGAGCAGCACTCTCTTTTTCACATCAAACGTGAGTCAAACTGGTTTCCTCAACACATGAAAGTGACACGTTACCTGAGCCGACTTGGAAGAATCAAAGTCACTCCAAAACTGGCACTTTATCTGAACTCACTCTCTCTCTCTGGGAAGTGGCTGAGCGCCGTAAAGTCACGACTCGAGCTGAAGAGATCGTACTAAGCAGATGCAGTAACCAGGGTGACGGTTGCTCCTCGATGCCTTCTTTCCACCAAAGCTGGCAGCGACCCCAGTATCGAAGTCGAAATGTTTATTTTTCATGATTTGTCAGCTGTGATTCAATAGAATATGTCATGCTCGATAGGAGTGGCAGACAGTTGAGTATCAGGTGAGCTGATCAGAGCTTGTCAGTAGTTTTGTAATAGTATAGGAGCTACTGTTAGGCTTTACTAAAAGGTCCACCCGCTTGTCATTTCACAATCATACGGAAAACCAGCTATAAGCACGTAGCGTTTTAGTGTTTCGTGATAGTCACTTTCTCAGTTTCTCATGGAGATAAAAGAAAGCAGTCTGAAAGCACACTCCAACTGTACTGGGAGCTTAAACCCCCGAGTCTTTCGCTTCCTTTGCCGGCTGCCATCATCGCGTCCTCTGTCTCCTCTCTTACGACGATTCTCCAAACATCCAACTCACTCCAAATTGCGTCATGTTGTGCTACAGAGAGAGATGCAGTATGCACTTTATGTCAAGCACTGGATCTGTTTATCACGTGTTAATACTGTACAGTGGAAGAAGAAAAAAACAGATTTATACATGGCAGAATGGCTTTCTCTGTTAGGGCCTTTCTACAACAAATCTACTGGAGAGCTAATTCCTACTGGTTACATATTACATAGGCATGCTATTTGCAATGGTGTATATCGGCATTTGTTTTGTTATTGTGGCATTATCTAAACAAAAACATGTAGCATATGAATGGTTTGCTTGTCCTCATCCAAAGAAACTTCATCTTTCTACACGGTGCAAGTATTGGGTTTCCTACTACACTGGGTAAATCAGTATTGTCAATTATTGGCATGTTGTTGTGGGAGCTCATTTCTAGGGCACATGCTTTTACTCGTTTACATTGTTTCCGTACAAAAATAATAATCGTTTACTCATTCCAGAGGAAGGTGGGGTTGATTATTTATTTATTATAATTATTTTAGTCTTCTTTGCTCAGTGATATTGTGCGTGTTCACAGATGTGTTTATGTTGCTCATATTTTACTTACTTATTGCATTATTGCTAATATGTCATCGTTTTGTTTATTGATGCCTCTAAGATCCTTTTTAAAGAATTAAGTAAATAATACAATTTTCTTTTGCAGACGTACAAATCCGAGCTTATTGGATGGTGATTAATGTTACTAGGATATGTATTAATATTGATATGTTATTCCTATTTACTGTATTTGCTGGTTATATGAGAACATTTGCATGTCCTTATATTCTAGTGAATCCATGAAAAATGTCCCAAGTTAATATACTTCTAGAATAAATCCTTAATCAGCAAAATAATGCAAAAACAATGTAAGATATGAGAAAGCTCAGTCCTCTCCACCCCATTGCTTTCTATTGATGTTTAATATGTAATGTTAGAGGGAATAACAGCACACAATTTACTCAAACAATACCACGGAAACTCTGAAAGCATAGGCAGTAGATTCTCATAGGTGCGTTGTTTACAGATGTCTAAAGCTTTAATATCTTCTATGGTGCTCTGTTTTTTTTTTGCTTATATATTTTAATCGAATATTATATTCGCTCTGAAGAGGAATAGATTTTTGCTCACTTTGGAAAGCTCCTCGCAAGAACTGTGAATTGTGAAATTACCGTGAGAAGGACGAACAAATTTGACATGTAGCCCTGACGGAGAAGGATCTGATTTCACTATTCTATTGTAAATAGAAAGTAGCTTTTAACGCATTTAGCATTACACAAAAAAATAAAATAATATTTAAATGCAAGGGCATTATGAAGCATCTAGAGCACCCCAAACATGTCACGTTTTTACCAACTCAGAATTTGTACAATTCTTTATTTATTTTAGTATGTCCCTGAAAAGTGGGGACCTTCGTTGTTGATTCTGAACAAAGTGACAATATCAATATTTAGATAAACATAAGCGAACAAACAGATGAAGCATATAATATACTTGAAACCATGGAAACCCCAGTTGAGCACTGAGTGCATTTTACACAAGAAAAGTGCAATAGCTGGCTATTTTTTTTTTCAGAGTACGAATGTGTAAATAGCTAATAAATAATAATTTGACTTTTGAAAATCTTTTTAAATGCCTGCAAATCAACAAACTGGAAGTGTAAATGGTTGCAGTTTTTTTTGTAATATATACATAATATATACATGAGTTGCATATATTTTGGTACTGATTTTGAAATGGGGTTTACTGTGCTTTACTTGCTCTGAATAATGTTTAGACAAATAAATGTAGGGATCTCAGGTACTTGTGTCTGTGGGTTTTCTCTTCCTGTGCCCAACTTTCACTGCTCAATATGGGGCAAATTATTATTTTTTCTTGGCAGCTGTTGCTTTTCCCATAATGAAGAAACAGAATAGGATTTAAAGATGTTTGTGCATTTTAATACACACCCTACACAGTGTTTTTGTTTTGTTTTGTTTTATTGTTTAATGGAGACGCTGTTGTGCAGTGTTACATTCATAAAGCATGGGTCATTTCTACATTAAAAAAGTGATTTATCCTCATGGCCACGGTGTGTCTTTTTCACTATATGTGACGATTTTTGTTTTGTTATGTTTAAATAATTCCTCCCCTTTAATTTCAGCATTCATCTTTTCTTCCCAAATGTACTTTGGGGGAGTGGACACTTTGTAGTCTCGCTGAAGAGTGGAGTACAGTGATGTGAATATTTAGGCTCGGCTTCGAGGCTCAATTTTCTGTTTTCAGGTAGGAATGGTGTGCGTGTGTGTATGTGTGTTGTGTGTGCGCGTGCGTGAAAATGTTTTGTTTTGAAAAAATGTCTCGCAACTGGTCCCCTCTTGGAAGGTATAGAGTGATAGTTTTCTCTTAATAACATAGACGCGTATATATGTGTGTGTGTGTGTGTGTGTGTGTGTGTGTGTGTGTGTGTGTGTGTGTGTACGTGTGTGTGAACGTGTGTGTGACTCACCCCGCATGTGCTCACAAGCGCTTGTCTCACTAACACCTTCTGTCTGAAACCCATCTAGAGTTGTTGTGCGTGAGTGATTAAGGTCTCTGCTTGGAGCACGCTGTACTGTCCCCAGTCTGTGCAGGCCCCACACCTCGCATGTATATAAACCACAGCCCTTTCCTTTCCTCTGCATCTGAGACCGCAGGAGCAGACCTTGAGCATCGTGTGACTGCCAGTCTCACTGCTGCTTGGGAAAAAACATAAAAACACTTTATTTACAGCTTTATCTCTCTATCTGTGCTAGACTGATCCGCTTATCGTAGGCCAAGGGGGCATACTACGAAGCGGGATTACTCAGTTAGCTGGATAACTGCGCTGAGTAAAACCCGGAATGGACTGAAGTAAAAAGCTGTTCCGGGTTTTACTCAGTGCAGTCTAGTCCAGTTACCTCGGTAACCTGCTTCCTAGTATACGCCCCAGGATTCCTTTGATCGATTAATGTAATCAAGTTCTACTTTTCTCTATTTTAACAAATATATTTTTTACGAGTTTAATGGTGGTCATTTTTTTGTGGTTCTGTTGGCCCAAAATAACAATATGCTTAAAGGAGCATACTTGGTGAAATTACTGAAGTTTACATTTATAATTAAAAAGTTGTCCTGAAGTTTGATCTTAATTGTTTGTACTTTTTACATTTTTTAACTAAGTGACTGATTATTATTTTTTATAAAGTCCACAGAAAAACAAAGTGATTTAAGATCTTGGCACACTTTGTCCTCTTGATCATTGTTTAATACATCATATCATCATAAAATCACACACAACCAGCCCATGCCATGGTGCAAGCCCCTATATGTTCTCCTATACAAAATAACATGGCAGTAATGAACATTGATGGCACAGGTGATGCTGGTAAAAGGATCGAAAGCTAGACCAAATTGGCGAGCAATGCTTGACTATCAATCTGAAGGATGTACATTGACGTACATCTGTGTCTTCCATGGCGAACGTGTGTCTCCACTCTTCTCTAAAAAAGACCGGTGCCTCCTCTGCACCTGCATGCGACAACTGCAAGGCATCAGAAAGATGGTATCTCCCCGTAAAACAAGGGTACGTTATGAAGACGAAAAAGTGTCGAAAGATAAGCCCCCTCGCCGAAGCAATGAAATCTCCCATAATCAAAGCCTCTCTGAGAACAATGGCAATTCTCAGAGAGGCCTTCTCTGGTGCTTTCTGTGACCCTAGCGGAGTCGACGCCCGTTTGGTTGATTCCGGAAGGTTCGAAGAGACGCGGGGTCGACCGCTCTAAGTCCCCACGCTACGCTTGCCTGTTTGTTCGTTTTTTTTCTCTCTTTTTCTTTGTATTTGTTTCGTAAGAGGTGCCTCGAGCCTGCCACAACGATCGGCTCTCCTGTTTCTCATCTGTACCTCAAACGCTCGGTGACCTTTCTGCCGTCGATTTCCTTCACCGCTTCACCCTGCAAAGTGTGGCCCCACAGGGCTACTGATGCTTATTTCCTTCACCGCTTCACCCTGCAAAGTGTGGCCCCACAGGGCTACTGATGCTTATTTCCTTCACCGCTTCACCATGCAAAGTGTGGCCCCACAGGGCTACTGATGCTTATCTTGTGCTTATCCTGCGCCACTTTGGTAATGTAAACATGCGAAGGGGAATCACTTGCATTAGTGCATACAAGAAATATATTATAGGGGTAGCACTGCAATGTTAACTCACCAAGACTGACTTAGAAAGTACAACTTTGGCATACAGTTCGGATTGGTTTTGCTATTTTTTTTAAAAACCAGCCCTTATGCTGTCGTAGACATGCGCCTCTGTCTAGTAATAAATTAATGTCTTGGAAGTTGGGCATTTATGGAATGAATATCACAAACCCCAGTTGAGCACTGAGTGCATTTTACACCAAAAAAGTGCAATAGCTGGCTATTTTTTTTTTCAGAGTACGAATGTGTAAATAGCTAATAAATAATAATTTGACCTGCGCCACTTTGGTAATGTAAACATGCAAAGGGGAATCACTTGCATTAGTGCATACAAGAAATATATTGTAGGGGTAGCACTGCAATGTTAACTCACCAAGACTGACTTAGAAAGTACAACTTTGGCATACAGTTCGGATTGGTTTTGCTATTTTTTTTAAAAAACAGCCCTTATGCTGTCGTAGACATGCGCCTCTGTCTAGTAATAAATTAATGTCTTGGAAGTTGGGCATTTATGGAATGAATATCACAAACCCCAGTTGTGCACTGAGTGCATTTTACACCAGAAAAGTGCAATAGCTGGCTATTTTTTTTTTCAGAGTACGAATGTGTAAATAGCTAATAAATAATAATTTGACCTGCGCCACTTTGGTAATGTAAACATGCAAAGGGGAATCACTTGCATTAGTGCATACAATAAATATATTGTAGGGGTAGCACTGCAATGTTAACTCACCAAGACTGACTTAGAAAGTACAACTTTGGCATACAGTTCGGATTGGTTTTGCTATTTTAAATAAAAACCAGCCCTTATGCTGTCGTAGACATGCGCCTCTGTCTAGTAATAAATTAATGTCTTGGAAGTTGGGCATTTGTGGAATGAATATCACAAATTCCTGGCAGGACAGATTTCCAAGGTAGAACGCGATATCGGAAACATCGATTGTGCTCAACTCCAACCTCTGGCAAAGAAGTAGCATTCTCTAAATCAACTGGCCTGTACTGACAAAAAAGATATAGTGTTCAAATGCATTTTTCTTGTTTCGGTGATAAAGTCAGACATTTTTTTTTTCTTTATAAACCCATTGGAAATCAGGCCATAGAGAGGATGAGAGAATGCACTCTCAGCAGTGTGCTGTTGTTGACCTCGGCTAGCAAAGCCACATTTAAGACCCGCGGCAAACTACTGCCCGTTGCCTCCGCTGCAATACTATCAGTACCCCAGGTGGGAACAGACCTACAGATGGAGATAAGCCACACTCCCAACTGTCCTTTTCCTTATCTCCCCCTCGACAATGAGTGTCACAATGTGCCGTAGAAGCAACGCGCAGCACATACAGCCAGGATCAAACTGCTCCAGTCCCAAGTATAGTGATATAATACTATATGATGGTAAATATCATATAGAATAACATGGTAAATATGTAAAAACTAGACCTAGAAAGTCCCTTATTGGCAAACAAATAATGGCACAAAAAGTAAAGCTGTGGGATATTTTCAGTGTGTTTTTGGACTGGTCCTGTCCTTCATCGGTCTTATTTATTCCATGGTTGCCTTGACTCATTGTTTTGCGATGTGGCCTCGCAGGTGGAAGCTGACTGCACGCCCTGGCCTATTGTTATATCACATACCCATCTATGTGTCACTATCGGGATGTGGGATACTGACTATAGAATCGGAATTTTCTTTTAACAATTTCCTTTCATCTCTCCTGTCTTTGGAATTCAGTTGTAGTCACATGCTGTCAAAAGGTCACTTGCATTTGATATGCTCCTAAAAATCACCAATTCCTTTTCTGTCCCCTATAGGGGACATGAGTCTCTGGCCTTAGTCACAAGAACCATATATTCGACTACGCTGAAACCTACACTACAAGGGACATTTAATAATTTTTTAAATAATTAAATAATTTATTTTAAATTATTTTCACTGCAACATGTTTTCTTTTCTCTATCTTTTCTCTGCTAGGTCTCATGAGATTATTTCAGGAGCAGTACAGAGAATATCACAAATTACACGGTGAGTTTTTTTATCAATTCGAAATTCGTCTGTCTTCCTTGATTTGGTTTCGGAATTCAACCATAACAACTACAACTTTTTATTTAAGAGGTTGATCTTTCCTGCAGCTTATCCACACAGTAAAAAACTTTTAAAACAACTCTGATAGAGTACATACATTTTTAGGTGCACTTGATCCCTGTTGGACTTTGTAAATTAGACTTAAATTCAGACAGAGAGCCCTTGGTTTTTCTGTACGGCTGCAATTTTTATGTTGTGTGTCCTTTCTCTAAAGACCCTGTGCTCTGAGAGGGTTATATGAAATGTCACATGGCTTCTGGCATAAGCTTCTGTGACGAGGGCCTTGTCTGGGGCCTTTACTGAGCTTCAGAGGGTGTGGAAGGTGTTCACAGAATTTGTCTCACAACCTCACGCTAGACTTATGCTAACCCACAGGAAAATATGACTCCTCTTGGCAAGGCCTTCCACAATACTGGGATTTAGAATCGATTTGGGGCTCGGCTCAGCGAGTGACTTCAAGTCACCGTGGAGGACTAACGCTATAATGCCACTTCAAATAGGTGTGTGTTTATAGATGGGACTTGAATTTTAAGAAGGCCTTTTGTAGGAGTAGGGTGTTCCTCTTGTACATTGGATCCCCGTGGATTGTTGTGTAAGCACTTGTGACTCTTATTCCTGTTTTTCCTGCCTGACTGTGAAGGAGCTGGCTGTTGCTGCTGTCACCTCAGGACTATTTTTTATATATATTTTTTGGGCTGGCCGTCTTCAATCAGCTCCGCAGCTCCACCGTGGGCTTTTCAGAGGCACAAGACCCATCTCCAATGCCACTTGTGCCAGGTTTGCTGGTGGTCCTTAGTGAGCTGAGGTACCTGGTTAATTTCCTTATGCAGAAGGGAAAACACAGTGTATTTCTGGCCCATGTTGTAGTGCTATTCTGGTGTTTTAACTGATACGCCAATAACAAACAAAAAAAAATACAAATTATATATTTCTGTCTTTTTATTACTCAGTGTCAACATTTTATTTTAACCGACCGACTGACCGCACAGTTTTTGAACTTTGACCCTCAACAAAAAGACTGAGCTGTTACTAAGATGGTAAAAGCAGGTCCCACAAGACCTTTAGCAAGATATCTTCAGTGAAAATGTTGCTACTGCATGGTTCAGCAGACTTTAACTTTGCGGGCGGAAACGACTACAGGGAAAGCTTAAGAGTAAACGTTAAAGTACAAAAAAACAGGTGGAAATTTGATCGGGCCGTGCTGAGGATCGGTGGGCCACGTTGTTCGGGAGGCGAGTAGAGACAACGCACCAGGAAATTATGTGGATTAAAAAAGAGAGAGAGAAAAAAAAACCAATGGGGGCATGAGAGAAATAAACAGTGTGGATGAGGGAGTGGTCAGGAAACGGGGAATCCTGCTCTACTGGTGCGGGCGGTTCTGCTCTCCTTACCCTGCAATCAGGATCATTTGTGCTATTTTCTTTTCTTTCGGATCAGCGTCAATTAGATGATACAGAGCTGCTGATCCTTATATCACCCGGATGGCCCTACCTGTTCAGTATGCCTAGTACTATAGAGGTTTTTAGAATTGATCCGCCCCTGGCAGAGGTGTAAAATCCAGGTTCATAAAGTAAACGATCCTCCCCAGTATTTTGTTCCAATTGCCTGGATTTGCTAAGTAGCACCATTCTTCAGCCAGTATGTGGAACTAATTAGTGAAATCAGCCGGCTGAGTTCATGGGTGGAAGAAACACGTGGCAGGACTTTTACTTTCTGACCCCTGGATTTTACCCCTCTGCTCCCTGGTATCCTGCTCTCAGAACACTGCATGATGCTGAGGCTTTTTCCTCAGAGATTCAGAGTGTGTATCACAGTGGTGGGTGGAGGGGGGCAACAAGGGGCCCCAACAGTCGCCACAGGCGAGTTGTTTTTACCATGCAGCCTTTTTTCAAAATCGTCCCATTTATCACACACATTCAAAATGTCTGAAATGCCCCCTGGGAACAGTGCTGTAGCTGTTGCAAACATACCGAGCCAGACATGGAAATAGTCCAACTGCCAATATAGATAATTTCAGAACATCATAAAATACGCCAACATGTAAAGGCTGTTAATGACAAACCAGGTTAGGGACACGCAATGCTGACTTTTTTAATTCTCCCCAGTGCAATGAAAGAGTAACTAGCTATCGAGTTATTCAGGCAATATACAATGGCTTAAGCTACCAATGTATAGCGCTACTCAGTTAGCCAATGAAATTAACTAGCTCAGCTGTTTGATTGCTAACCAAGGAAATACACCACAGTGGGCCCCGATATAGCTAAGATAGACTGGAGCAGATTGCATGTCATCGGTAATGAGTGTCAGACCGTGCTGCTAGATGCAGTTATGACTCAAACCGTGAGTCCTTACAGCAAAGACCAAGTTGCCAGTGCGATAGCACCGGTGATGACATATTTCTAAAGTGAAAATGAGAAACCCAGGGAAGGTAAAGGATGTGTTGTGTCAGTTCACACAGCCCATAAACAGGAATGGCAGCTCCCCCCAGGCTCAAAGTGATTAAGCTGCCATGGGTGACCAGCAGAAAAGCAGGTTCTGTGTATTACTGTTGGATTCCATATTTTAAAAAGTAGCTGACACTTGTTGTTGGTTATGACTCGCGGGTCACGTGTGTTTCTGGCACGTTCCTTATTAAATTCACCTCATTAAATTCATAGAAATTTAATTCATAGTTTTTTTTTCTATTTATGAGTATTCAGAGGTGACTTAATGCAGATTAAGTTGTGCTTTCATTAAAAAAAAAATTGAACCGGTGTACTTTTATTTTTTTCCAGAGCGCTTTCTGAATGGGACTGAGTCACACACCAAAAGCACAGATGCACTGCAGCTCAGAAAGGAATGCAAGGATGCTGTTATTACAGTTAATATCACTACATCACGGCCCCACTGATTTCATCATTTTCATTTCCATGTAAAAATGGAGATATTATGTTCCAAAACCATGAAGGTGCTATCCTCCACTTCAGAGGGGTAAGATGGGCAGTGAAAGAAATAGAGATTGATAAAGAAAGAGAGACTGAGAAAGCAAGACTTTGACCTGGGTGACCCTTGACCTCGATGCTATCAAAATTTTCCTTAACTGGGGTGTCTCGTGGCGTAGTGTGACACCGTCTGACGTCGGCGGTTCAAATCCAGCTGTCTGACCCCTTGTCACATGTCTCTCCCTCTCTCTCGCATCCCATTCTTCCTGTCTCTCTACACTGTGCTGTCCAATAAAGCTGAAAAAGCCCTACAAATATATATTTGAAAAAAAATAAATTCCTTAATTTTTACTTATCAAATAATGCAAGAATTGAATTCAATTTTGATTCAAAGCTAAGGAAAATATTGATTGAATCCAGGCCTTTATCTAGTATTAATTAAAAAAGCATGGATATAAGTAAAAAAAAAAAAAACATGCAACACCAAATAACTAAAACAAAAACATTTGAACTGAATTCAGCCAAATAACTTCTTTTCACATATTGTGTCTTCCTCATCTACTTTGTGAAACACCCTTCTTATGGACCAGTTGCTACACAAATAATAAAAAATAAAAAAAGCTTTATATAAGAAATGTTCACTTTGGCAATCATTGCTATTCAGCGTCAGGCTCATTGCACTTCAAGCTCAACTTCTCGTGTTGTGCAGATTGCAGAGGTGAAGTGTGGGGGAAAGGAAGGATGGAGAGAGACAGGGATATAGAAGAAGGAGAAAGAGAGAGAGAAGGAGGGATTTGGCTCATCGGATGTGGGGAGCACCTGCAGAAGTGAAGAAAGTGAAAGACAGAGGGAGAGAGGAAGAGAGAGAAGACGGGGTGTGTGGAGAGAAGCTCACCTGTGAACCGGGGAGGGGGGGGGGGGGGGCAATTGGAAAGCGAGAACTAGTCCTGAGGTTGGGGAAGGGGGGCTGGGGTGGAGCGGGGAGGTGTTGGAGAAGCAGGAGACAGGCAGGGTTGTGGTTTTACAGAAATGGGTGCGCAGCTGCCACAAACTGAGAGCAAACAATTGAACGACAACTAGCTCAAGACTTCAACAGAAAAGCTTTTGAGAAGTAATACCAGGGGTAAGATATGAAGAAAGACATATACAACAATAATGACTTGGAACATGTTTTCAGCTATCTTTTGGGCTTGGCAGTTCGTATAAATGTGTTCATCACTCTCAGGCATTCCAGGTTGAACACTCAACGTTCTCCCACTGGTAAAAAAAAAAATGAAGGCCACAAATCTTGCATGTGTTTCAGTTTTGAAAGTTCAAAGCGGGCATTTCAGGCATTTTGGTTTGTTACCTGCTGTGTGCCGTGCTGAATTTCTTTTTTATTAGATTGTTTTTTTTTCCCGCTGCGAAAGAATATGTAATGAGGTTTCTGGTTCCTGGGTATTGCTTCACTCTGTTCTGTAAGCACATCCTGGAGAGCCGGTGCATCATCATCATCGCCCCGCAGTAAAGGTCACCGTATACACGAAGCCGACTTCCTGTCCTGGCCGCAGAGCCACCAAACCCCCCCCACACACACACACAGCCAGACCCGTCCTGCCTCAGCACTCTCGCTGGGGTTCGGAAAAGGATGTGGCCACCAGAGGGACAGGCCAACTTCCTGTCCACTCTGCCATACACCCCTCCTCACCTACACAGTTCAATCGTATTCATATTGACATTGTTCACTATTCATTTTATTAAAGCTTGCACCTGCCTCAGCTAAGATTTTTTTTATTTTTTAGTTTGGATGCAGGGAGAGAATGTGGGAGGGGCTTCAGCTTCTGGAGGCTGGGGTATAGTTTTACAAACGTAACAAGCATGCAAACTGCCCATGCACCTGGCTGAGGTAAGAAGCTGCATTAAACCTGTAAAAAAGAAACGTGCATGGCTGCTGTCTGTCATAGTCTGTGTGACTGTAGCCATTCATGGACTGGGCCAAAAGAGTTCCTTAAAAAGATAAGGAGAGAGGGCCTGATCTTCACATACTCCCCTTGAAATAATTTGTTTCAGTTGTGTTGGTACTAGTCACCATCAATTGAAAATGTCTATGCTTTGGGAATATTCCAGTGCAAAGCTGTAACATATTTGTTCATGCCAAAACCATATTTAAAATTAATGAATAAAGTTGATAGAGACAAGAGAGATAAATAAGGAGAGCAGAGGTGAGGGAGAGAGAAAGAGAGGCTATCCGGCAGTCTAGCTTGTGAAACACGTGTGAAAAAAACGTGCCGTTTCTTAAAGCATTCGGCTTTGAAATGTCAGCGGTTTCATTTTCCTCCTTCTCTACAGTGCCGCTTCCTCTGGGCTGCTCTTAAATGTGTCCAGGTTTTCAAATCACTTTGAGTCGATCTTTCAATAGGGAAAAAAATACATTCAGAATGTTTACCGGTGTATATACTATTGCATACTGAAATGGATGTTTTATTGTTTTTCAAAGTGCGTCGTATCTATTTCATGTCTTCCATTTCGTAACTGAAAATGTCAGACCTAAATGCACATCAGTTCAAACCCAAAACCTGAAATAAAATGCAACAATTTATTTATTTATTTCTCTTTCTTATTTTCCATTTTAGTTTTGTTCATTTATCTGTTCTGTGCATGTCTAAATTAATGAAAAACAGAGCACTGATTACACTTGCTTTCTAACTATATTATACATTAAATGTTATTTTCTAATGAACAGTAGATTTGTCTGATTGAGTTTTCTTACCAATGGCTCATCCAATTTTGACACCCTCACTATTTTTTAGCAAGTTTTTCAGTTTGGGGGGAAGAACAGAAAGCACACTGCGGCTGTGTCCAAATCAGAGCCTTATCTACTGCATCCTGTGTACTAGCATACTGTATACTGCTAACTGCATACTGTTTAGTGACATGCAACCTCTCCGTTCTGCTACCTCAGGGCACCTGGCCCGTCAACCACCACGTCCCTGCACTTCCAGATCATGGCTGTGTCCGAATCCACGCCCTTCCATACTATTGAGCTTGTTGAGTATACTGGATAAGAAAATTGTTAAGTAGGCGAAATGTTCTTTAAATGTAGTGTACTTAAAATCCCCGGATGATACTTATTTATGGGTTTTCGCTGATAATAGTATTGAAAATATTTTTTATATTTCTAGGCTATTTGTTTGTTTATATACAGTACAGTCTATGGAATGAGCAAAACATCACCGGATATTTTTAGGAATTTAGAAATCGCACCTGGACGGATATTTTCGGTCCCAAAAGTAAGAAGTGTCCGGGAAAAAGAGGATGTCTAGTCAGCCTAACTTATGACCCCTGCATCTGCTGTTGAGCTGCTTTATTCTGTTTGGTTAGTTCCAGCTAAAGCAATTACGTCCCAGAGCCCTTGATTAATGAAAACTTGAATCAACCAACGAATACAGTCAATATGACCGCATAGGAATGGTCCAGTTCTGGCCTATAAGAATATTTCTGGCTACACTGCTCAGGGACTACAGATGCAAATTAGCCACTTGTCTAACTCTGGTGCAACTAAAATGTTGTGCAAGGTCCCTGTTAAATAAACTAATAGACTAAACTAAACTCAGTTTTTGTTAAACAAAAGTTCTCTTTTGTTAAATTGCATTTTTCATACATGCATTTTTTAAGCTGAAAAAAGCCTCCAGGACATCAGCAGTGAAGAAGAAGAAGAAGAAGATGATGAAATAAAGTTGTTAAACCCAACCGTCACTGGAAAAAGAAAGCACTGCTGAACGTGAAGGGTTCTCTCTGGCAACGTCTCAGTGTAGCTGGGAACTTCAGTACATCAAAGTAAATTAGCTAGAAACCACATGCTAAAATTGACGTGCGACAGCCGCAAGTTTGCAGACTGCGCGGCTGATTATTAATACTCCACTTATTGCAGATTATTTATAGCAATAAGATGGGCTGTAAATACACTTTGTGAGAATGCTAAGTAGCCTAAGTAGCCTAGATATTCATCTCAATCTCAATCGAGCGCAATTAGGCTATTATTTTCAAAAAATGGTTGCAAAAGCATCACTCAGTAACAATCGCGGTTGCAAGTAGTCTAATGATTGCATAGGATATATGATGAAGGATTTGTGTGTAATAAAGTCATCAACTGAATTCAGCATCTACATCTGATTACACCATCAGGTTTCTCCCTTTAAAGGTCACTCCTATGAAAATGCAGCATGTCTTATAGAAGAACAAGGTCAAACCCGCACAAGCTAGCCTATAATCTGCATTGCGGTTTAATGTTTAATTCAGATCGACTGCTGCATGTCAATGACATGCTCTTCCGGTCATTGTGTGTTCTAGCAGGTTTATACGGTGTACATGGATACATTTAACGAGGTATGAATGTTTCCAAAGCACAGACGCTCATAAACAAATGCATACACAATCATACACACTCATTCACACAATATGCATATAAAGACACATGTAGGCCTATATACATGCATAAACACACATACAAATACACAAACCCAAATAGACAGGCATAGAGAGAGAGAGAGAGAGAGAGAGAGAGAGAGAGAGAGAGAGGTATACCACAAGCAGTGGCGTCACCAGACCTACTTTAGGGGGCATTAGCACCTAAACTTTACTGTAGCCCCCCTACGTATTTTTTAAGCCACTAGTTTTATCATTAGCCTACGTTTTTTTTTTTTCCAGATTGATTTCACAAAATGCGCCATTGAGACTCCAGAATAATAAGGCACAAGGAGTTTTCCTGTACTTGGACCCAGGGGACTGGCTGGTGATACCCCTAATCTAGTGCAGCCATTGGTTAGAGTCATAGACTGTATAAAAATATGGACAAAGCCACTGTGACGTCACCCATTACCTTTCCACTTCCTCGTAAAAACTGAATTGAAGCTCGGAAGTCTTTTTCGCCGGCCGTGTGTACAAACTGCGCCTGCTCCGTGGAGCCGAAGTGACCTTGGCTTGGAGCAGGGTCAACCGGATATGGCCCGGGCACAGTATGATTGAGAGTTCGGAGTGGAGAAGCCACAGAACTATAAAGCCCACAGAACTATATAAAGCCCATGACCTGACCAAACCCACCATTTTGCCAAATAAACTTGCGGTAAACTTTCTTAAGTTGCTAATGTTTTATAATATAACATTTAATTTTCATCCTCGATTTTACTGTGTCATTTATTTGCATTGGATGTGTGGTATTCGTCACATAATTAACGTTCATTCAGTTATCTTCAATTTATATTCAGCTAACATCAGCTAATTTGATTACCAGCTGAGCTCGGTAGCCAAGCTAGACGCAATGCATCACCACCATTGCTAACTGCTAATTAACTCGACTGTGGCAGAGCAGTCTGTCACGGTTTGCCGCAGCATGAAGCCCCATTCTAAAAACTCTTCCAGATAAAGTGGGGATTAAGGTTAGTGGGTTCACACGCTAGCTAAAAGCACAGTAGTAGCTACATCGTAGCTGGCATTAACTTTCATCTGCATCCTGTAACCTAATCACAAACACTGCAAACATTTACAAACGCAGACTCCGTATTCTTTTCCGATAAATTATTGGTTTTATTTTAAACATCCCCGTATTGAGTCAGTACAAACATACCGCTAACACGTTGGCTCTATTCCCCGCACATTTTCGTAATTTTTGGCACCTAAAATGATCCAGGTGTAAAAATGTCCGGTTAGATTTCTAGCTAGAGCAGCTGGCTAACGTTAGTAAGTAGCTAGCAAACTTATATGGCCAGCCAGCAAGGATTACTTGACAGCAAGGATAACTGTTAAATTAAAATGGCTTTCCATAAGCTATCGTTAGCTTGCTAGCTAAATGCTAAAACGACTTACCGTGAGATATCGTTAGCTTGCCAGCTAGCTAACCCAGCATTGCTAAGCAATGGTAACGTTCATGACAGGGCAGTACAGGGGGAGTACATAACAGGGGGCTATTGCGTAGGCTACGGGAGCGGTTGGAATAGCTAAATTAATATCTAAATTGATAAGGTTATACAGGTATGGAGCAATTGATTTGAGATACTTAACCCATAGTTTGGCTGCTTGCTCTGAGACACTGGGCCTGTAGTGTAGCTGCAACATCCCCTTCTGTCTCATCTTACGAAACAGTATTTTTTTTCGTAGTAGACCAATCATAGCTCGCTCCAACCAAAATGAATATGTGATGACAAACATGTTGAAGATGAGCGGGTAAGGCACTCAATTTATTATGCTACGAACTGCGTCCACAAAACAACAGCTTGTTCACGGTAGGCTAGGCTACTAAGGAATGTTCTCCATCGACTTCCACTCAAATAGAGCGTGTCTCCCTGTCCCAAGCATAGACTGTATAAAAATAGGTCCCGCAGTGGCACCTATTGCAATTACATTTTTTTGTGTAAAAAAATTATTGACTGAGTATTTTGACCACATTGCTGCCATTGACTTACATGGGGAAAGACCTATACTGGAGCCAACCGCAGTGGCGCTAGTGAGCAACGGCACAATGGCCGCTCCCAGCCCAACCAGGAAGTGAGCTTCAAAACGAAAGCCCAGTCTTGGCCCCTTGGTTAGAGTGCAGTGTGGTGCGCGCACTGAACCGCGTGACCGCGCAATTCAAATGACCGCGAGACGTGGGTTGTAGAAGCTACTGTAAAATCACTACTACTAAAGCTACTGTAAAATCACTACTACTACTTGAACTCGGGAGTTCGGTAACAACATGTCAGTAACATTCGTGTAAGTCAGGGCTGCCCAACCCTGTTCCTGGAGATCTATCATCCTGTAGGTTTTCACTTCAACCCTAATTTGGCACACCTGATTCTACTAATTAACAGCTCAACGAGATCTCTATTCTAGATGTTGAATGAGGTGTGCTTTGTTAGGGTTGGAGTGAAAACCTACAGGACGGTAGATCTCCAGGAACAGGGTTGGACAGCCCTGGTGTAAGTTGTCCACTTATTCCAGAGGGAGAGGGTTAAAAATATTCAGGGACGTTAACTACGAAAGCGTTTGCTCCATAGGTCTGCTCTCAAGTGCTCAACGTTAGCTGGATCCATACCATAGACTAGACAAAATGACTAACCAAGTATGATCAAACTACGGTACGTGCTCCTTGTAGGCTATTCATCAATGCTACTACATTCCACTATTTAGTTATGTTGACCAGCCAGAGTCTACTGTTGTGTAAAACAACTCGACTATAACTTTGTTTGTATCACGTTAAATCGTGCTTTGATTCTTATGTAGCCTATTATGGGTAGCTAGGCTATAACCGGGTTGGAGATATGACTGTAAACTCCTTAGTTTAGTAGAAAAGGCAGAAGTTTCTTCATTATTTATAGCCTATACGTGTATATTGCCGAAACTCCTGGCTCCTATCGCCTCCCAAGTTCCTAAAATTATTGGTTGAGTTTTAGGTTTTTGAGATGGCCTATTAGCGGTTCCACTGAAATGCCTGAATTTGTGAAGCTTGCCTGTTATTGTTATAAATACATTTTGAAATGGAACCCACTTGCTGCATCTGCAACGTGGAGTAGGCTAGCTAGCCTCTCTGGTTTTATGTCCGCAGTTATCTAACGTTACTGCGATAGCCTGGATAACAGTTTACAGTGAGATAGATAGCTACGTAGGTAGCTTATTTGACTCATAAATTCTAGTTGATAGACGATGGTATCGCAGCTTACATCAGCCCAACCCAATTGCTGTATATCCAAGCAATTCAAAAAAATATTCTTTGCAACAACAATGCCAAATTATTTTAGACTTATTGCTGCGCTCAAAACTCATGGGGAACGACCGTTTTGTGGCTGCTTTTTTGAAAATTTCTCTTGGGGGAGAAACATATACCTCTGGTGACACCCCTGACCACAAGTTAAGGCCTTAGCATCCACAGATACCCTGGGTTTACTAATGCTTTTTTTATTTAACTGTGGGAATCATGTCTAGCAAAGATAAGTCTTACAGACAGTCAAACTTGTTCAACAGCAGATGCAAAAATCTTCAAAAACCAAATTGGTTTTTGAAGATGCTTGAATAAAAAAATACAAGATGACATTCAGATATGTATAAATGAAAGGTACTGTACATATCAAGTGCAATTATAATTATTATGAAAAACGTTTTTATTTAAATTTAATTTATATACGAGTGAGAGGCTGTCAAACATAGTTCTGCTACAAACAGATTTACTCGGACATGACAAAGTGTTGGATTCAATAAAAAAAAAATTAAAAAAAGGATTTACAATTGAATGCACAATTGTTTAGCTTGTGATATACAGGTATAACCGAAATATGTAATCAAAACAACTGTTGATTGAGCACTTTTTATAGTCAAAGAAAATTAGACATTTTTAAAGCTATTTCTGCCTCTTTGTTTTTATGACTTATATAAAGATACATTTAACTTAGCAGGCACTGCAGGGAAATGTAGGCGTTTTGTTTATTTGAAAGTTTGTTAAAACTTTTGTGTGTGTGTGTGTGTGTGTGTGTGTGTGTGTGTGTGTGTGTGTGTGTGTGTGTGTGTGTGTGTGTGTGTGTGTGTGTGTGTGTGTTGGGGGATGGGTGCCTTGTTGATTGGATTTATAAGCCAACCATAACTTTCATTTTGATTTCTGATTAATTTCGTTTTGTACTGCCCCTGGGTTGCATTTTTCAAGTTTTTAAATTAAATTTCCAAAATGTCTTCAACTGCAGCTTATAATTAATGGAACATAGCAATCATAATGATACTATTTTGAATTACACAATTTAAAGATTAATTCTCCATGTGCATTTAAACTTCAAATGCTCTGTGTTGTGTAACAAAGGAAATTGCATAATTATGTTTCTAGAAATACATTTACGTATGCAAAACGGCAGATATTATACCCATGTATACCATATATATGCATTAATAGATAGGGTAGTTTACTCCAGGATGTCAGCAAGATCATTTAGGTTGCGTTGGCTCTGCAGGATCCAGTCTAAGTTGTAAATATTTAAATTCCTTAGGCCATTTATACAGGATAATGGAAAAATGACAAATTACTTTTTGTGCAAATTTTGTTGAAGAACTCAATCAAAAACTATGCAGGTAAATACAGCCAGATTTAATTAATGTAGATGTATTGACATTATAGTAAGTCTTATGCTGCCACCTAGTGGTCATTTAGTGTGAGGTTTTAAGTGTATTTCTAGCATGTTTTACCTGTCCTCTCGGTCTATACATTAAGAAAAATATTAGTATTTTCCTGTATGTATAGCTTGCAAGACAGAGATAAACAACTACTGATGTTACTAAAACTGCTGTAACTACTTCTACTACTCCTACTACTACTACTAAATAATAATAATAATAATAATAATAATATTTTTATTTAATTTACCTTTAATCACAGAGTGTGTTTGTTTCAGCTGGAATAGCATAAGATGATGAACTTTATTTAAACCTACGGAGTTGAAGCAAGTCTGAAAGCATAAAATGCTTGATTTTTGCCAGAATTTAAAATTTGGCAGCAGGCCTATCATTTTGACAGAATGAAACTCCCATTAATGTTTCTCTTATATGTGACCATGTGGGGGGGTAGGCTTGTTGAGTAGACAGGATGAAAAAGTCGTTAAGTAGGCTACATTTTCTCTAAACAAAGTATACTTTAAACCCCTGTATGATACACTTACTTCCGGGGTTTCGCTGAATATATTCACACTTTTCAAGAAACACACAAACATTTTGGTCGCATAAATATGACGTGAAGCTTAGTTTAAAAAAATGAGGCGCTGCTTCGCTGACGTTTTCCTTCACATCCAACAAAAACAACACTTGAAATTGCCACGCAAGGGTGGGACGTCTTACCACACTTCCACAGTACGGTTGGAAAATAGTATTGAGAATATTTTTTTGCGTACTGCACGTCGCATGCTAAACAGTGCACATTAAACAGTGCACTCCTGCCAGTGAGTGCACTGTACGCAGGAGGCAATAGCAGTAGATATGGCTCTGATACGGACACAGCCACTGTCAAAAGGTGCCTAATTTATGTACAGTGAGCACCATAGTTCATTGGACAGTGACATTGTTTGTTGAAGTGCAGGCTGTCAGTTTTAATTTGAGGGTATTTTCATCCATATCGGATGAACCGTTTAGAAATTATAGAACCTTTTGTACATAGCCCCCCCCCCCCCCCCCCCATTTTTGGGCATTTATAGGAGTACCAGAAAATAAGATATCAAGAGTCTTTTGATGTTGTTGGGTCACAGACATCAGGATATCATGGCATGCAAAGGATATGCGACCAACTATTAAAAATGATTACTTTATTCTACATTATGCTAAACTGTCCAATATTTTTTGATGCCCGAAAATGGGGGGACTATGCACATATGGTTCTATAATTTCTAAACGGTTCATCCGATATGGATGAAAATAACCTCAAATTAAAGCTGACAATCTGCATTGTATCATTTCAAACTCAAAGCGCTAGAGTACGGAACCAAAATAACAAAAAATGTGTCACTGTCCAATGAATTATGGTGCTTACTGTAGTTCTTACAGGTAGATGTTATGCTATAAGTTTTCCACTAGAGGGCAGAAGCACATTTGTAAATTCTGCAATATCTCTGCTGTGTTCAGTACTGCATCATCAGATAAATATGTATACTGAATGCATTTTAGAGACAAAACAAAAATGAAAATAAATAAAAGACTATATTTTTGTAAGTGATGCAAAAATAAAAAAGGCGTCTGCAGCATGTATCCTCAAATACATTCTGAATGTTTTTTTTCTCCTCCAATATATTGCTGAATTCAACTGCCATGTGAAATAGAATTTCAAATAATGAATATGAAATGCATTTAAAAAAAATAAATAAATGCAATAGACTTGCTATTGGTGCATCCGTGTGCATATATTCAAATGCTCACAACAAATGGTACTATATCACTATGTAAATGACTTAACTTAAAATGGAGTCTTCCACTGTTGTCTTATTTGTTTGTTTGCTTTTTCACCCATTAAATGTTCAGCAGAGCCTGACCTGCTTTGATTGATGAAAGGGATTTTGTGTCCATAAATTTTAAGACTACATTTGCAGCTGACAAATAAAATAATGACCGTGCTTCTCTTTGGAGCTCTTCAAGACCTTGTAAATGTATTTGGAACTTCCAAGTAAATTCCTTTGCCAGGTGAGCGAGACCTGAAGAATTGATAGTTGATTGACAGAAGAGTTGAGGCCCCATTTAAACAAATAACTGGCCGCTCTGTCCTTGAGTGGCAAGCAAAAATTAATTTAATTATTATAATTGATAATAACACTACTACTACTACTAATAATAATTATAATCACAATAATAATAATAATAATAATAACACAATGTAACGACATGTATAAACAGTCCCTCTTTCTGAATGTGTTTTGCTGGATTTGGTGTTCATGAGTTCATGCTAGATGCATCGTGATGACTGAAAAATCACTTCCCCTGTTGGTAACTGATATTGATTCAGTGGACCAAGTGCACTGACCTTAGCAGGGCTATTCGAACAATGATGTCATACGTAGCGCAGTAGCCCTGCCACTTCACTGACAGGATTCTATGTGGTCCGGATGGGAAACTCTAAGGGGTTGGGTTCGGAGGACCAGACGCGACTGACAGGGGATCTGAAAGTTGTCCCGCGAAGCGTGAGAAACAACCACTAAAGAAGGAAAAAGAAATCTGCGAACGGAGTAGAGAGAAATTATTTTTATTTACACAGGGTAGGTTGACTGAGCACACATGCTCTTTTACAGCAACGCCCTGTTAATGCCCCCCAATTAGCCTAACCTGCATGTCTTTGAATTGCGGGAGGAAACCGGAGTACCCGGAGGAAACCCATGCGGACACGGGGAGAACATGCAAACTCCACACAGAAAGGTCCCGTCTGGGATTTGAGCCCGGGACCTTCTTGCTGTGAGGCGACAGTGCTAACCACTGCACCACCGTGCCAGCCGAAATAAACAGCAAGGGAATATAACTCTCGGTGTACAGCCAAAATATAACAACCCAGATAAGTGGGTGAGAACTCGGTTACGAGCAGAGAAAATAAATAAGGGAAAAGAATCCTGGCATAAGCCAAACCAAAAACTACCCCAAATAACAGGGCGAAGCTCGAAGACTCAAGCAGAGAAAAGAAAAGTAAGGCTCTATAACAGTCAAAGAGCTAAGAAACAAAAGGCAAATGGGAACGAGGCGAAACCAAGGTACTATCTCAACAGAGATAGGGGAAAGAAAACCAAGGAAGGAAATGAGTGAGAAGGAAAACGAAAACTCTAAAAGGAAAGAGAACTCCTAATTCACTACGACAGACCCCACGTGTACTTTTAGTAAACGCAAAAAAACAAGTGGTCACCAAATCCTATACCGTCGTTACCTGGCTTAGTGAGGCAAGAATGACACAAAAGCACTGGTAGAAGGAAACACAGTGCTTATATAGCCAACAGGAAATCAGAAACAGGTGCGCCAGATAAGTGCCGGGAAGAGGAAAAGCACGGCATGGCCGGCGGAAAAGTAGAGCAGGAGCGCCCTCTAGCTGCTCCGAGAGGAAGCGTCCGCAGAGTCGCAGAGAAGGCTGCCAAACCGTGACCGGAAACTGCCTTCTATCGATAGATAAGTGGTAATTATACATCATATTAAGCTTATTTAATTAAAGCATGGAGTTTTGGCTACATTAACTTTTCATTTTGTCAAAATAAAAATAAAATGTTTTTATACCTAAAATTGTTTCATGTGGAGTTCATAAAGGTCATGGCAAGACATTAGATGCATTTTATGTAGACAGGCTTTAGCTGATAAAAGGTGATTCTTATTTTCAAGGTTGTTAACAATAATAGAAAATTCAAAAACAGATAATTTTCCGATTTAATGATTAATTTCATTTCGCAATGGCGAACAATGGCATCCGAGCTTGTCTCACCAAGGTAAATGGGAGATACAGTGCCCTCCACTATTATTGGCACCCCTGGTAAACATGAGTAAAAAGGGTTATAAAAAATTCACCGTTTGGTGAATGAGCTTAATCTCAGACTGAAAAAATGTGAAAAATCCAACCTTTAATTGAAGTAAATTTATTAGAAAAATCCCTCATCAAGAAATAATTATTTTTAACAAAACAATGTGTGCCACAATTATTGGCACCCCTGCATTTATATATAGAATAGAGTAATAATTTTAAATATTTGTGCCATGACTTCCTGATGTCTGTGACCCAACAACATCAAAAGAGTCTTGATATCTTATCTGGTAGTCTTACAAGCGATACTATAATGTCTCTGCATTTGAATAGATCTCTATGGGAATTGGGGGGTGGAACTAGATTTAGCTGTAAATTACACTGGAACAGTATGGAAACACATGGTTAGCTAAATGGCTTTAAGTCATCAAGGGTCTGACGTATCAAACAAGCCTTAAATCATCACTCTGCTGCCGGATATACAGTAGCTATGGATGGAAAACTTGAAGGTTTTCTTCTTCTGACTTATTTTTCCATAGAGTTCAATAGGACAATTTGTCAGGAGAAACAACCCTTCAAGTGATCCATCAATATCTACTGCATATCTGGCAGCAGAGTGATGGTTTGAGGCTCGTTTGATACTGCAGACCCTTGAGGACTTACAGCCATTTTACCAACCATGTATTCCATACTAGCTAAATCTAGTCCCGCCCCCCAATTCCCATAGAGATCCATTCAAATGAGAGACATTATAGTATCGCTTGTAAGAGTACCAGAAAATAAGATATCAAGAGTCTTTTGATGTTGTTGGGTCACAGACATCAGGAAGTCATGGCATGCAAAGGATATGCGACCAAATATTAAAAATTATTACTCGATTCCATATATAAATGCAGGGGTCCCAATAATTGTGGCACACATGGTTTTGTTAAAAATAATTCTTTCTTGATGAGGGATTTTTTTTTTCTCATAATAAATTAACTTCCATTAAAGGATGGATTTTTCTCATTTTTTCAGTGTGAGATTAAGCTAATTCACCAAACGGTGAATTTTTTATAACCCTTTTTACTCATCTTTACCAGGGGTGCCAATAATAGTGTAGGGCACTGTATGTGTGTGGGTGTATACATAGGAGCTGAATTTGTAGTGCGTTTGGAAGCAAATAGGTCACTTTTAGTTTTAAAACAGAACATCTGTGGCCTTAAGGAGAGGTCAATAGTTTCCGCCAATCCAAAGAATGCTTTTCAAATGACTTGGTATTACCATAAGCTTATGTTGATTTGATTGACCCCACACTATTGGCAAAAGGATAAATCTGTACACCACACTCAAGCATTGTCTGTAATTATCTTGGCTGTGTTTGTGCAACCTAGGCAGCTGCATATAATATTTTTCCATCACTCTGGGGTGAGACAGATCTTCTAAGATGGCCGTACTGTGGGCTGTGTTATGTATGCATTTTCATCCAGAACGTGACGGAGCATAGGTTTTGTTTATTACAAAATATATTTTACATTGACCGCAAACCAATATTGTGCAATAAAGAGGGGGGTTCAAAAATCGTAAAGTTTAAAATTTGAATCATAATGTTTTAAGATTGTGGCCATGTGACACAAAGCAAACGTTCATCACTAACGGAATGCAATATCGCAATGAATCGCTATCCTTCTTTCATATCTTAGCATGTATTTGGATTGCAAGCATTTGACATAAACCATTGATCAACATAATTATTTAACATTGGCGTTCCCCTTGTGTACCCATACACAAAGTTATAATGTTGTCATACAGGTGTACTAGGTTTGTATTGGAGCTTTCTCTGTCAACCATATGTATCATATCTCAACATTATATAGATCACCTGGAAAGTTTTAGGCAGGTCAAACAAACTAAGTATCAGCCTTTTATATTTTCTTAGCTTTAAGTCCTTTTGTAATTCATATTGATTGCTATTTTTTTTTTTAAAGTGCTGTTTTCACACCTGACCAGTTAATTCCAAAGAGTTTTATAGACGTGGCTACTTGTTCACTTGAGCTTTCATTGTTTTTGTTGATGTTTTAAAATGCCAAACCGTGTGTCAACTTCACACAGTGTTCCTATGTTCTGAACACCCTTGATATTTGATTTATGTTCATTAAATGCCACAGAAAAACAGCCAATTCACATTCTGCAGAGCACCTTGTTTCTGTCTGCAAACCTCCTCTCTCGAACTATACATATACGGTGTCAAGACTGTAACAACCATCCAATTACACTGATGAAAACAATACATTCAAAAGCAATAACCTTGTTGATGGACCATGGGATGTCAGCTCGGTGAGCGGATGTATATAGATCGCATGTGCAGCGTATGCGCCCAGATCAGGTCTTAGTAATGCAGTATCCCGGCAAAAAAATGAAATGGATCTGCTTGATCTGACAACCAAGCGAGTCAAATACCAGGCGTGTGAGATATAATTATCACATCTTCAACAGGAAGTCGGTTCAAAGAAGTAATTTAAAATTGTCAGTTATCTCATACATCTCCTTGATTGCTTTATGGAGGAACTTACTTAAAATCGCTATACAAATCTGTTATAGTCACCTTTTATTAATAGGCTTAGACAAACTAATTTGACAGATTTGAGTTAATTTTTTTGATTTTTCCAGCCCCATACCAATCCCATACATCTAAAGTTAGCATTTTCTGTCATATTTGAGGGGGGGGGGGGGGGGGTGGTTATAATAATAAATAGAAGGTGCGCACATAATAGAAGTCTTTGTTTAGTCCATTGTATGAGAAAATGTTTCCACATTAATATCAACACTGTCAGATAGACCTCTTTAATAAGTATTACAAATCCTCTATTTCCATTCATAGCCAGGAAAGGATATGAAAAGATATAGAAAAAATCTGGTGTGTGTGTGCATATGGATATATGCATTATGTGTGTGTTACTTTGTGGAAACATAACACACTTTGATAGTCAGTTATGCTGATTTATAGAAATGGTGATGTATGATTGTTATAGCTGTTTGTGCAGTATTATATTTGATATGTATTCTGTACCGTTTTATGAATGGTAATGTCGATTGAATTTGAATGTCGTACTCATTGCCTGGTGTGTGTGTGAGCCGCTACCCAGACGGATATGTTAAAACCCTCTCCAAATGGGGACTTTTCCCTTCATCTTTCAGTCTCTTTCACCACATTAAGTGCCTTGGAATGCAATTTATGGTGATTGTGTTATATTTTTTTTGCGAATTAGGATTGAATTGGCATGAACTGGGCAAGCTCTGAATAAAATATGGCAATAAAATAGCTATTTCATATTCAGGGTTGTTTTATGAGTGACAGTGGGAACGGGATGTTTGGAATCAGTACAACATCCTAAATTGGTTTAATCACTATGACACATTATGAAGCGCTAAGCTTTCACTAATCTGCTAATTCTTTGAGGCGTCTTGTAAGCGTGTGATAGCTGCCATATTTCAAGAATGTAATGGGTTTAATCTTAATGTTTTAATTACTATTTTTTAAATAGTTAACAGGCACCGATTACAGACGCAGACCCCAGTTACATTTGTAAGTGCTGTTATTAAAGGCAGCCTTTCAATGCATGCATATACATTCTTGGAAATATGTGCTCTATTTTTGGGCCAGGAGTATGCAAATAATTACGTTTACAGTTATTTACAGTATGTAATGTTTATGTGAAGTATATACAGTACATTATTATAACAAAATATGTCATGAATGACGATATAGAAGGAAAGATTTAATTATTCTATCTATCCACCAAAGGTATCAGCTGTGATGTTGGTTTAAAGTATTTTGGTTTAAAACTAGACTTATTTGACATGGAATGAAAGAATACTTGGGGGTGTTACAGGCCTTTGTCTTTCTCCAGATTTATCTGAATATCAGAGTATTAGGGGTCACAGACTTCAGCCTTCCGAGGTAAGCTGTGTCCAAATCATTACTGTCTGCTATTATTAATTTCTTTTTGAACACTTCTTCTGATTATTATCAACAACCGTGGCAATACGCACATACTAAAAATGCGAGTCACTGTAGTTGTAAAACATTATGTGGACCTTTTGCTGTTTCTAGTTAGTTTATAATAAAAAAGGGAGCAAACTAAGTGTTATTAGATGATCATAATTGAGATTATTTTAATGTTTGGTATAGTCACAGTTGTCACAAGGACACTGAAGTCAGCCACCCGATCACTGACGCTGCCTTCATAGTCTGGTTTAATAGCCGTTGTCATTAAACGGAGCTAATGCACTCAGCCACCCTCTTAAACGTCCTCTTCTACCGCGGCCCCTGTTTATGAGGACGCGGTCCGTAAATGTGTCGATTAATTTAAATCACCTGGACCACAAAGAGACCTGAATTAACACTGGACTTGCAGATGCGAATTCAAACTGCAAAAAAAATAAACCTGCGTTCACGTTTCACTCTGGTTTGGTCCTTAGTGTACCATCGGGAACAAACAAACACTTTTTAAACAAACACTCACAGTTAACACATATAACTGCATATATGTCATAAAGTGTAAATATAAAATATGTAGGAGAGACAGGGAATACAATCAAGACCAGATTGTCACAACACATATATAACATAAGAAATGATAGGAAAACAGACACACACGTAGTGGCTTATTTCCTACACCATGGACTTGAAGCAGTAGAAATATTAAAATATTAGAAAATTCAAACATTAACTGGACACAGGAGGACAGACGTAGGACAGAAAGACATTGGATTAGAAAACTCAACGCCATATTCCCAGGAGGATTAAACAAACGCTGGTAAAACTTCAACACAAGAAGGACCAAATTCTTCCTACTTAAAGGCTGCAGTGCACTGAATGACCAGTGCTCTTCCTACTTAAAGGCTACAGTACACTGAATGGCCAGTACTCTTCCTACTTAAAGTCTGCAGTACACTGAATGGCCAGTGCTCTTCCTACTTAAAGGCTGCAGTACACTGAATGGCCAGTGCTCTTCCTACTTAAAGGCTGCAGTGCACTGAATGGCCAGTGCTCTTCCTACTTAAAGGCTGCAGTGCACTGAATGGCCAGTACTCTTCCTACTTAAAGGCTGCAGCACACTGAATGGCCAGTGCAAACTTTTCTTTCCCAAGGGGCCCTCATAAGGGGTAACTTGGGAAATAAACATTCTTTCCTAAATCTGGTCTGGTCCTTGGTATCTGGGAACTGATGCCCACGTGTGCACCTTTAATTTCCACTCTGGTCTGGTCCTTAGTGTACCATCGGGGAACTGGCGAACACGCAGGCACCTTTAAGTTCACTCTGGTCTGGTCCTTAGTATCTGGGAACTGATGACCAGGCACGCACCTTTACTTTCAAACAAAGGCCTGGGTTTATTGCATGGAAGAACATTCAGGGCTCAATACACTTTTGTGTTAGTTATGCATTTTACCCAGAATGCTCTGGTTTGCCTCTATACTCTCCCTGTTTCTCTTTGTGACAGGCCTCTGAATGCCCCTGTGTATGTGTTTACCCTAATTACATATTAGAGGGAGTTTGGAAAGAGGTATAAAAACAAAGCAATAATACAAATTCATTGCGATTTAAATTGTGCGGCTGGATATATTGTGATGGGCCACGATTCCGAAAAGGTTCCTTTTATTAACACTCCCTGTACAGTAAGATCTCACCCATTAAACAAATCTTAGAGTTTTATATTAAATTACAGATACACCCAGTATCTCTGGAAGTTGTGTAAACTCACAGTGATCTTTCTGGAGGTTTATTTTTTAATCCCAAGATGGCATTATGCAATCGGCAGAGTGTGGAAAATACAGTCAGGGGAGCACACCATTAAAAGCATTAAAACACATTGCTGTGAAATTACATTTTTGTTTTATGTTAATAAACGATGGCCATTTAGATCTTATGACAAACGGCCTGTTCAATTTTATGTCTTATTTTAATATTTTTTTCCACTGCATTTCGTTTATATTGAACACTTGTCACATTGAGCCATATTTAATAATATGTTCTAATAATGATGCCAATGTCAATTAAGAATCAGAACACTTGCGTGTAACAGCTTGAGCCTCCCCATGTCTTATGCCTTCTGTGACCAAAGACGAGTGAAAAGGGCTCCCTCCTGTGGTGAAGGGTCAGTATTACATTAACACTGTGAACGCTTGAAATGGTTCAACGCATTTTCAGCCGCCACTCAAGTATAAAACCTTCATTACTTCCTGCAAAGTTAAAAGTAGCAGCCCTCGCCTTTTTTTCCCCTTCAAAGTCATAGACATTGGATAGTTTTGAAACTTAGGTGAGAAAAAGTGCTACTTTAAAGGTCTCAAAATAGGTCAATCAAATGTCACGTATATTTAGATTTCCGTAATGTAAATAGATGTAAAATAGCTTCACTTAGCATTCAGAAATTGTGAAAAAATATCATGCACTTGTCAGCAGTCATACTTCAAAGATATTTTCTGCAATATTGAGAATTCTGTGTGCGGCGGAGTGCAGCAGGCTTATCTAGAGAACAGATAAACCAACAACAAAATGTCACACACTTTCTGTTTGCTAACTTTAAACAATCGAGGAGTCAATTTGCGAAAGAAACATTTTCAAAATGTCGTGTTTTCTCTGTGTTATCTTGACAGTGATTGCAAACAATCTGGCATTGGCATGACTCGTTTGTTCGTCTCATAAGAAATGCATATTACATGCAGCACAACAGTGGGTGGCCTATACTACGAAGCAGGATTACTGAGTTAGCTGGACAACTACACTCAGTAAAACCCGGAACCCTCCCAAATCTGAAACAAGGACTTAAGTAAACGTCCCCAGTGACAAGAGTTTGTATCTTTTCCGGTACTTTTCGTCCCTTTTTTTTTCTCTGAGAGTACACTCTGTTGGGTTCATGGCAGGTGAGAAGGGTGGAGCTTTGAAACAGAGACAAGTCTTGCCGGGAAAACACTGACAGATACTTGCGACGTGCCCACGTGTCATAATCATGCATGAATATTTCCTTTTTTTTTTGGGGGGGGGGGGGGGGGGATAAGGTTTTACATGGTAGACATCGACATGGCAGATGCAGGGATGGGATACTCAAATCTGGCCCTCGGGGACAAGTATTACTGCTGATTTTAATTCCTTCCCTCTAATCAGGGACTTATTTAAACTTGACGCACCAGGTGAGTGTACTCTGTGGCCAATCAGTGACGTTATTGGACTACGGACTATCAGGCAGAAGATAAAACCAGCACTACTACTGGCCCCCAAGGGCCAGATTTGAGTCTGACTGGACTAAGTGCTACCATAATCTCTGAGTATTGCATTGCCTGCCCATACATTACACTTGGACCCCAGAACCTGAAGACTGATACATGCTCCTCATTGTGATGTCATAAACAGATCCTTGACTTGTCACTAAATAGAACATTGAACTAATCCGTGTCGGGTCATTTCCTGTCGGAATGTATTTGTGTCATGGCATACCATGTTTTCCTACATCGGGCATTATGCACCATTTAACATGTACAGTAAGTCCATTGTCTTCTGTATGGTAGCCCATTTGGCTATGGTGGCTACCATATAGAAGGTGTGGGACTATGTGGATCCTGGAGATGCCTTACTAGCATATAGTGATCTTTTATGTGAGGGGTATATAGTCCTTATATATACTCGTTTTGTTTAATCTATTACTATGTTTGCTTAACGGCAGAGTGTGTACTGTCTGCGCTCTGAAGGTGGCGGTGTTCAGGAGACGCCACTGTGGAGACAGACGGCAATTACCTGTATGTGGAGCGCAATGCAGTAGCTACGCAGAGGGTAAGACAACGGCGCATTACACACCTTCCCTCAAAATCTTCACTTGTCACAGCGGTATCCACACAGGATATCTCTCTCTCTCCTCTCTCTCTCTCTCCTCCCTCTCTCCCTCCTCTCTCTCTCTCTCCTCTCTCTCTCTCTCTCTCTCTCTCTCTCTCTCTCTCTCTCTCTCTCTCTCTCTCTCAGAAAAAAGTTTTAGCCAGATGTTTCATTATACTGTAACTCCAGGAAGTATAGCCAACCCGTCGAGCAGGTGTGAAAGGGGAGTGTTCTTGAGGGGACGTCTGTCTTAATTTAATTTAAAAGAAGCCATGTGTTAACTTCTGCCCATGACGAAGAAAATGCACTTACCATAAAGTGGACCTGAAGGTCAACATCACTGCATTGAGTATTTAAAAAAAAAAAATTTTGTTTTTCGTTGAAATGTGCTAAGAACAAATTAAAATCTAATACTGTAACGACAAAAAAATAATACGTCTTTCCTTTAACAACAACAACAAAAAATGAACGCGTTTCTTGTTTAAATAAATATATCTATTTGTGTTTGATCTTACCATAATGTTTTGATTTATTATAATTACAATATTTGATAAATACAAGATGCCATAATTCCACCGGTCCTAATTTGCAGCAGTCGAGACAGGTGCTTGCAGCGCAACAAATGCGTATTTTGGCAGAGCCAAATAACCAATGGGGGAGAGCAAGGCGTGGAGAAGGGCGGAGTTTGACTGTAGTAGTCGTACCTACGACCAATCACTCGGTTGGTGGGAGGGACAGTCTTGCTGGAGGGTAGTGTCTCCCACTCCCGTGCCCCTTCGCTGTGTACTCAAACTCCAGAGGAGAGTAATGGCATGAGCAAACCATTGTATCAGGACAAGCAAAAGCGCGCCGTGGAAACTACGCTACGACTGTCTAAACTTATTTTATTGCGCACGAAACGCAGGCTAAAGCAGGGCGAAGGCACCAGGAGGAGACAATTATAATCACATCGAAAATATTGTACATCGAAAACTAGCTGTCACGACCGGACGTCTCTTCTCTTTTCTGCTAAAAAAAGAGGATATGTTGCTGGACATGTGAATTATAGGAGTTTACCACCACTCACCCCCGAAAATGAAGCTCGCCTCCTTACTGTATTTCTTCAGCTTTCTCTTCACTTCTGTGGTGGTTCGGGTGAGCCCTTCGCAGTCAGGTGAGTGACAGTTGCCCCAATGTCTGCTTGTTTACTCTTGACTGCGTGTTTGTTTTAATCGGTTGCGCTTAGGGACAGCGCTGTAAAAATAAAATGCCCCGACTTCCAGATGGAATTTAGTGAGATAATTGAAAGCTAAATCGCATTGTTGTCTGTTTTGGATAGATATCGCCTCGGCATCTCTGCAGTGATTGTCAAGTCGTCTGAATCTTGATGAATAATTTGCTCTGCCACACGGAAAAGGGCCACCGGAATTGTTGATTATAATTTTATTTTACTTAAGACGGTGCTTCAATTTCATTGCTTCTATAGGCAACTGGATGAATTCTAAAGTGACATCTCTGAATCCTTCTTGTTTGTGAATTACTTAGTGTGTGGTTCAAGAAAGCACTCTATATGTATGGGCTACCGTGCATTTTTAAAGGCATCTCAAATGAAATAAGGCAGGCTAAATGCTTTAAAATCCGCACACAGAACGGCACTGTTGAATTCGCGTAGAACAGCATTGAATAATCAATACACGTGTCCCGTGGACACAGAAGAAGCTAGCCCAGTTCTTTTTTTTTTTTTCCTTTTTCTTTTTCTTCTTCGTATTCCTGTCCCTTGTGGGAAAAGGAGTTTAACCAGTCTGCTTGTTTTCCTTATCATTGCCTCGCTCAGTGAACAATCGCTCCTGTCAGAACGACTATTGTTACTGTCAGTTGTGTCTGTGAAATAACTTGGCTCGGTTCTTAGGGGCGCCGTACCTTGCATACACGGAGTTGTTTTCATTTGCATATGATGTCCCGGATAAAGATGCAGGCTATACTTGTTCTACTATATATCTCCCGTAGGACATTAATGGGAATAGGATCGTATATAACAAGATTTGATATACGATCCCTTTATTTAAAATTGCATACCCATAGGGACGTACTACAACACCTTACGTCTTCATAATAGTCACCCTTCTTCCTTTTGTTATGTGGTTGTAGTAGGCTAATTGTAATTGTTGTATAGCGGTAGTATGGCTGATCATGATCGTGTTCTGCATCGGTAATAAGTTTTTCTATGACGTGTTTTAATTTGTTTAGTTCGTTTGTGCTCTGTTTTGTGACAAATATTGATATGACACACTGAAACTTTTTCATGCCTTCCTCATGTTTATAAAAAAAAAAGGACAGACACGTGTGTGAATTACATGGATTTCGTTCAGTGCCAGGAGTTGGAAGTAATGATGCATTACAAATGACTACGGACTATTGGTTTATTGAGCGCATGTTTTCTTCTTCTTCTTCGTCTTTATATTAGCCTGTAATACGCATTCTTCGTATTATTATTATTATTATTATTATTATTATTGAAGATAAACTGCGTCAATAACTTGCTTGTTCTTCAATCAACTGCTGTTAAAAGAACCAAAACATCTCGCGTAGCAGGGGTAGAAAAACTGAGCTCATTTGATTGCATGACCTTCATATAGTTTTAGAACAGATGATCATGGTCACAGGGGATCGCTGTTCTTTGTTCCGCCTCATTCTTGACCGCTTTACTCTCTGAAATACCGAGGCAGTTGTGGATGGTTCCAAATTATGCATTGCAATTCACGTGTTTTACAAAACTACGTATTTGTGCAAACGTATAGCTTAGTCACCGGGAATAGTTAGAGATTAGCTAATAGCTGCGTTTATCATTAGAGGAGTTAAGTGCCGTTTTTATTGCGTGAGAGAATGCGACTCTCCACACGGTGGTAGTATGAACCGTACAGCCACCGCGAAAAGCGTTGCCCCCCCTAATTTCTACAGCTCGAGGTGACGATTGAGCGGATAACCCCTTATTTTTTCTTTCTTGTTTTCGTTATTTCAGGTGCGTCAACTTCCTGCGTGCTTTTTTATTATAAGACAGTCCTATTAGCTCAGAGTGAATAGCAGCAGGCGCAGGCTGCTAACGAGCGGAGTTTCTTTTGAGGAGTTGAGTGGAAGAGTGTGCGCGCGCTCCAATGCGCTGGACTGCCTCACACACAGCCATGAAGTTATGTCGCTGAGCCGTTAATAATGAATGGGTCCCAAGTAGCCTAATTTTACTGTGCACGCGGTGGCTGCTGTGTTTAGGCTTACAATTGCTCCTATATACGTCCTGTAAACGGGTTCATCTCGTAGCCCATGTAGTGATTTTAAAGAAAAATTACTTCCTATTTGTAGTGCTGATCATTCGCCGTATTCTCGTGCCCACGTGACAATTTAGAGTCCGACCAAGTTTTATTCAGACTTAAAACAAAGGTAACTTGCACAAATGAAACCAGTATCTAGGATACAGTATATCATCGTCATCACCACCAGCACAATGGCTATAGGAGGTCATTTAATTCAGCTGCATGCATTGAGAGTTTGTTTAAGCGCAGACCCCATGCTGTGGTGCAGTCGGATAGGCTTTGCATTTTAGACGGTTATCATATTGACGCGTTAGATATTTTTAAACCAACTAACACAAAGTGCACGATGATGGCGAATTAATCTTTTCGTTTTTTCCGGAATTCTGTTTGTACATTAGACCTATAAAACATAACATAGGCTGCCCATGTCAAGCGAGACAGATTTTAATTATTAGTTTACCTTGAAATAAAACGACAACAACAACAATAAAAACTAATAATAATAATAATAATAACTATTGTTATTATTATTATTGTAGCCCCATAATAATAAACGTCAGTGTTATTAATTTGTAAGTAGCCTAGTTATTTTAACATTAGTGTTAAGCTTGTAGTATTCTCATAGGGTATTGTTTCATGTACATTTCCCGGTTTATCTGTAGTTCGTTCAGGAGCATCAGGGCTTCACGTCTTGCCTGTGTGTTCCACTGTTGTTTATTATTATGCTTTTTAACTGTCGGCATTACCCCGTGGCATCTTCATGACAACAAGGAAATTCGTTTGGTGAATGGTTTTGACGTATAAGCTCGTGCTGCATTAATAGGAATGTTACAGGTGAATTATTGTTATGACGAGGCGGGGGCCTTGAGCCTATTTCGCTAGTCGTCGTGTTTGCGCCGTGTTTCAAGAGATCATCCCGCAGTCTGCCAAACGAAGCGACGCAGGCAGTGTAGGAGATGGGTGCAGTGATCTCTCAAAGCGTCCGCGTTGATTGTCTGTTAAATTTATTCATGTATGAAACTGAAACGTACATACTTAATTTTCTACTATCGTTTCACAGTTAATGAACATAAAGACTATGACTATAAGAGGCAGAGCGCCAACTGAAGGCCTTATTTGCTCTCGAAAGCCGAAATATTTTTGGTCGTTTTAAATACGGACTTAAAGTGTTTTTTTAATAATTTTTTTTTAATATCCTATTTAAATAAAACAATTAAAATAAGAGTAGGCCTAGCCTATAATTGATTTTCTTTAATACAGTGATACAATCTAAATGGGCCTGAAAATGTCGGTTTTTCCTGACAGTTAAATGTATTTGTTTAAAACAAATAGGCAGTGCCTTGGGTTATGAAAACCAAGCAAAACTGATAAGTACATGCAATGTAATTTTCCCTCTTTCCTATCATACAGTAATTGGAATAAATGACTAAGGCTCTGTATTGCTGTCAGGGCTTTCAATATTGGGATGACCGATTCATTCGTATTCCTTGTTTCTAATGTGGCAATTTCACACTAATCCACCTGAACCGTGAAAATGACTTGTCTAGCAACGGCTGCATTTCCTTTAGTAATTGAATCGAAATTCGGTGTGTCATTAAATGAATCCGACAGTCGGTTTGGCAGCCAACTTAAGCCAACACAAGGCCGAATTCAGGGGTCTTTAGTGTCCGGAAGCGAAGTGAGAGAAAACCAATTTGTTTCATCTCCTCGTTATCCGAACGGTAGGCTACGAGTGGGCTTCCATTACAGACGCTAATTAATGAATAGATTACAAAAGCTGTCAATCGGCCGCGCACCTGCACCTTGCCGTAGAGCCGCGATGCCGAGTGGCTCCGTGGTGGACGAGGTTTGTTGGAACTCTGATGGGAAATGCAATACAGGAAGGACAACCTCAGACAGCCGGAGGGTGACAAGGTGTTGATTGAATTGCTTTTTGACGAAACAAATTAAGAGGCGTTGGTCGGAGGGAGGGATGCGTTTGGAGTTCGATGTCAGGGGGAAGAGGAGACATGACGTCAGAGGCTGTCCTCCACTTTGGTCATCTGGAAAAAAAAATGAGAGGAATAATAATTGCAAATATCTCCTTCAGAATATGAGAGATATGTGCATCAGAATATGAGAGATGCAGTCATTTGATGCGTTGGACGTGTATGCAACTCCAGCTATCCTTATGCCACACAATCTCTTCCACATCACTCGATTTTACGTTAATGATCAATCTTTCTATGTCAGGCCTAACTCTAATGTATGCTATTTAAGCAAGTAATTTAGACGTGCTGCTGATTTAGTAAATACCAGATTAGATTGTGTGTGGGTGTGTTTGTGTGAGTGCACAATTTCAGTTGTAAATAAATGCTGGCTCATGCCATTCTCACTTCTCAATTGACTTCATTCTGTTGGTTCTGTCGAATGTTAAAATGGCCATAATTTGTTTCCACTCCCATAAAGCAATGCAAGGAATAGTAATTCCATGATTTATTAGAATTTTGCAAGAAAGCACGGCCGGCGTATGGCTTGCGGAATACATTGACGATGATATTAATAATGATGGCGATCACAGTCTTGACATATTCTGGTAATATTGCGCTCAACGTGTGACAGTTCAAAGGTGTGTGTGGTGTGTGTGTTCAAGGCACTGACGGCTTCTTCCAGGTTTAGTAGTGCAATATGACTGCACTAATAAGGCTACGGTGAGTGTGTCCTCGTTGTCCGTGGCACGGCTTTATATTTTAATCAGACTGGTGTGACATTTACAGTACAGGTTCCAGAAAAACCCAGCAGAACAGCCAAGGATATATATATAGAACAATAATCAACTTTAGCCTGGTCTAAGATGCATCAGTGACTTGTCAGAATCACAGCAAGTGACAATTACTCAGCGATAATCAAATTAAAGTTTTAGTTGATGAAACACTGATTTATTCTGTTCGGGAAAGGGATACCGTAAGATATAATGTAGTGCCGTAGTATTTTTTCTAAACGTGATCTGCTGCCAGAAGAAGCCTTCCCATAAACAACTATGTGTCATTTTGAATTGACGTACAAGATGCAATACAATACTCACTTTAAACGCGTCCCTTAAAACTGTATTTTGAATGAATATTGAACTGCCCATTTATGTAACCTCAGTATCATCAGGTCTGGCTCATGTTAACCACTGACTGTTATCCAAGACCCAAGGCAATGTTTTTTTTTTTTGCTCATTACTTTAGTTATTACATTATTTCTCAGTGGTTCGTTTCCACAACTGTACAAACAGTGATTACTACTTATGTTGCCAGAGTGTGTGTGTGTGCAGGACATTTTTATTTATGTGTTTTTACATTTATTTTCTAGATAGCAAAATCAAAGGTCATCATGCTACTGTAAAATATATAGTACATAGTACATAGTACACAGGAGGAACCGGAATATCAGGAACACAACATTGGCACGGAATACCCAGCATGTTTTGAATGAGCAAAACAATACTGCATACACATATTGCCTAATGCATCATGCCTTTTACAGTAGTATTAGAGATTGTGCGCGCACGCGTGTGTGTGTGTGTGTACGTGCGTTTGTGTGTGTGTGTGGCCTGGATTCAGTGAGCATTAAATCTGTCATTAAATCTGGCTTATGATTCAATTAAAGTGTTCATTTCCTCAAATTAAATTTTGGCGATTGCTAAACTCGGCGAACTCTGTCGGTGAAGAATGAAAACGAACACTCGTATTTAATGGTAAGTCTGAGTTGAGGACAAAATGGCTGGGTTCAGTTGGTCCTTGGGGGTCAGGTTGACCTGAGATGGAGGCGGTTGGAGAGAGACAGTGACATCAGCAGTCTGTGTGGATGGTTTCCAGTGCCTGGTTGACTCTAATCAGAACAGAATGTGAGCAATTAAACTGGTCGAGTGCCATGATCTCAGCTCTATCTCTTTTCTGCTCCGTGGAGATCAAACTAATTTGTGTTGCCGTCCTCTTGCGGAACACAGGTTGTCTCTTTAGAGAAATATAAACAGCAATCTGTTCGTAAACACACAGCATGAAGCCTTGGGACGAGTAAGGCCCTGAGCTAATACTTCTGTGATCATTTACTGTTTTTCCCCAAATGGGGCTGATATTAAAAATGTAACTTTAATTATTATTTTTTTAATTCAGAAACATTTTTTTTTTTTACTATTTTCTTTTGACCTTTGATAGGACACAGAGTTCCATAAAAAAAAAAAATAATAATAATAATGATTGCATAAGCTTGCTTTCGCCAGTTTGGTCGTTTCTGGCCGCGCACAGTAGAGGTCCTGTTCAGGAGTTCACGGCGCATCCAAATGTTTACACGGCGCGGCGAAGGGACCGAACGCAGCCCGCTGTGAGAGAAGGCTTTATGGACCCCGCCGAGCTGGGCCGCTCTCTCTATCTCTCTCTGGGCCGCTCTCTCTATCTCTCTCCATAGTAGGAAGAAGGAAAAAAAAGAAAAAAGGGGGTCAGATTGGCTACCCACACAGCAATAGCAGCCATTCTTTACGGCCTACTACGTCTTATTTCTCTGTTCATTGTTGGGAAAGAAATGAGGTTTGACCTCCTCATCCCTTGTTCTTTGTCGGAGAGAGAGAGAAAGAGAGAGGGGGGTGGGGGGCGGCGGCGGCGATGGGGGGTTAGCGGGCATTCATTCCGCCAGGCCCCCGTTCTCAGAGCCCTGACGGGTGTGTGTGTGTGTATGTGTGTGTGTGGGAAAGCCCTGTGCCCATATCCACGTTAGGAAGCGCTATGTTCCCTCTCCTCTCCTCTCCTCTCCTCTCTGCCCCTCATTTAAAGTCAAGAGAAAACCCAACAGCATCTTCTGCAGTCAGCTCCGGAGTTGGGGGTTGAGGGGGAGTTGGGAGGGGTGGGGGGGCGGTGTGGTAGCAATTGACCGTGGCCGTAATCCTTCCAGACGGACCCTCCGCCCCCCACCCCCCCGCCTCCCGCCTTGAAAGAATGCGGTGCGGAAGTGAAAGGCCGGAGAATTTCTTTTTAGAGACTGGAGGATTTGTTTTCTCTACCACTTGTAATTCCTCCCAGAAGCACTTGCTGCCAGCCCCCCCCCAACCCCCCACCACCAGCCCAGCCCAGCCCACAGGCAGGAGTCAGTGACCCTTCTCCCACATACACACACACACACACACACACACACACACACACACACACACACACACACACACACACACACACACATACACACACACACACACACACACACACACACACACACACACACACACACACACACACACACACACACACACACACACACACACACACCTTTGAGCCCTCCACACTTTAACTCCTCTCTGCTTCCCTTCCCATCCCCGGTCCACAGATATCACGCTCCCGATTCGTTGCGCCGACGTTTCCCTAACGTTTCCCCTGTCGGCTGGAAATGGGTTACTCTCTCCCGGAGCGGGAAGGGTGGCCTCTATTTTCAGACTGTTCGCTCGGGCCCAAAGAGGAAAGGCATTTCTCTGAGTTATGCAAGGTAACCAATCACAGGCAAGCTCAAACTCAAAGACATTTCTAATGAAGGAAATGGCCTTTCACCCCTACTGCTTCAGGTATCTGAACCCATTAGTGTACATTAGTCAATAGATTGTATGTGTGCAATAGCGATTGTGTGAATCGTGTTGATATTTTCGGTAGAGTGTCGCTGGGTCTATAATGGCTGGTGTGTGTGTGTGTGTGTGTGTGTGTGTGTGTGTGTGTGTGGGTGTTGTGTGTGTGTGTGTGATAAGCATTGCCAAGGCTTACCTAGTTACAGTTATATGTGTGTGTGAAATTACAGTCAGACAGGCAGTATTCACAGACTGGCGAACATATATGCAACGAGCGTAATTTCCATTCTTCCGGAATGTTCTTGCGTTACAATATCTTAATCAAATTGTGAGAGATCGGCGCGGAACATGCTATATTTGGACGGCAATTTATCACATTTGCGAATAACAAATTACGTAATTGTACCTGACCTCATGTCTGCCACGTACGAGACCGTTTGAACACGGCGATTCTCATTAGAGTTACACATGATTGCCTGCAGGAATGGGTTTACTCTCCTCCCCCACCTCCTCTCTCTTCTTTCTCTCTCCTCCCACCTCCTCTCTATCTCTCTTTCCTCCTCTTCCACCTCTCTCGTTCTTCATCTCTCATGCCGCTCTCATGCCGTCTCTTACGCTCCCTCGCTCCCTCCCTCCCTTCTCTCACTCGGACTGCTTTTTGAAAAATATTACCCATGATGTGCTCTTTGCTGCTTTTGGCACGTTGTCCATTTCCTGCATATCATATCTTCCATTTTTTATTCTTAGGTACGATCAAAAATGTTTTTTTTTTTTTATGATTTTATTTTATTCACACGGACACATCATGTTTTAATCACGTGGGGTTTTGAAACGGCTATATCAGTGGTCGAGTTCTGGTGAAATATTTACCGTTCATAGAGCAGAATGGAAATATGGCGGATATAAAAAAAAAGTAACTAAACATGAGCATAGAGCGTTTCATCAGGGCACCGATAAACACAGAGGAGTTTAGAAATATGTGTGTAATATATGTGTATACCCAGGATGTTGACGGTGCCTCTCCCTGGCTCATCAGTGCTGTTGCATGCAGGGAAGTGTAGTTTTTTGGGTCTCCCTGAGAGAGACGCCGTGTTGGGATGTTGAGAAACGGGACTCTGCCATTGCTGTGTGACTCAAGGGTCCCCATCATCAGCCTTTGTCTGCCGGTGCTATTGGAATTGATGAAGAATTCAGCTCCAATGACAGGATCGTTTTTCTCTCTTTAATTATGACGTCGGATTTATTGAGGGGAAAAGCTCTAGCTTGGCACGTTTGCCACAGAGGTAAACACTGGTGATGAGTTCTAGCCTCTGACATCTGCATGGTGCTGTGGGCGACTAAGGGGAGACAGTACCGGGGGTAGCAGAATATTGGAGTTATTAATGGGGGCAGTAGAGGGGTAGTGACTGGGGCAGTATTGGAGTGTAATGGAGGCGGTAGAGGGGCAGGGTAGGGGTATGAATGGGGCAGTAGAGGGGTAGTGAATGGGGTAATAGCAGGGTTATAGGGGCAGTAGAGGGGTAGCACAGTAAAACATTAGGCAGTAGAGAGATGGTCACTTTGCCTGTATAGGGGTTATAGGTGCAACAGAGGGGTAGTTGGAGTAGTGATGTTAGTTACCCCTAACCCTCGAACCCTAACCCCACCCACGGTACCCTCTCAGCATATGGGGGTCCTCCCGGTGCGGGGGTTACCAGCGGAGCCTCTTTGATGTTTGATGGCACTCCAGGTGTTCACAGACAGCCCCCCCCCCCCCACTGGAGCGCCATGCAGTCGGGGGTGCTTGTGCATGTGTGCGCATGCATGCAAGCCCTCACTCTGCTGCGCCCCTGTTCCACTGTGCATTGTAAACACCCCCCTCCCCATCCCCACTCCCCAACCCCTTTCAATTCCAGTGTTCTGGCTTACCTCCTGATTAACCAATGTTCTCTCATTTTATGCTTGGAGATCATTTGCAAGAGAAAAAAAAACAGTAAAATGTGAGGTAAAATGAAAAAATGAAAAATGAAATACGGGCCTGGTATTTGGTGTGTAGAACCTCGTTTCAAAATTATGTGAGCGTTTTCCTTTCTTAAAATACAAAACTGTTTAAATTGATAACTGAAATTACCTTTTTTTGTAGATTGCACTGCATTTTGTCTTTAAAGGTTGTATCAGCGATTTTGGGTGGAAACATAAATGATCACATTCATCTGATTTTTCCTCACGATCCGCTAGCTGCCCGCCCCAACCAATCACAATGATCTGCACAAACGCTAATACTCTTATCTCGCTGAAATCTTGACGGATTTACAAACGGTTTGGTTTCTTACAAACGTTATTAACGTGGTTATAATTCTGGATGCTTGAACACTATTTTTTAAAACATAACATAATTATTCATAAGTATGTTTGTTTGGGATTTCGGTTCAGAAGTGACGTCACCCAAAATCGCTGATACAACCTTTAAAAGCCACAGTTAAGTTTTATGGGCATCTGTTATACGGGGATTTCCACAGATCAAGACCGATAACCTTTCCTCCCGCTATTGACTGCATGAACTTCAGTCCTTGAGTCTGAAAATGTTTTTAATTGACGCTCCTTTGGAATTATTATTCCCCGCTTCGGGCGTCGTATTGATCAGCTTTCTGCAGTTTCCAGATTGATTCATTCAAAAAATCCTGGGCGCAATAACAACTCCGTCACGATAAAAACGTTATCGTCTTCACCTTCAGGGGGAATCGCTTGCATTCAGCCCGTGTGCGCGGTATATCGCTCGCCGAATCAACACGGCGAACACGTCCCGCGGAACGTCCCTCCGCGGGCGATGAAGCTGTTCGTTCATTAGGGGGCTCTTAGATAAGGAGTGTGTTGCAGCGGAGCGATGATGATGATGATGATGAATGCCTTCCTCGGGCTACACGCAGGGTCCGCGCTCTCGTCCCCCTCCCTGAGAGTGCGCTTGCCGCCGGCCGCGTTCGCGTCCCGAGCTGCGGGTCGATTGAGTCACGGTGTGGTCGTTTCCAGCCCGTCTGCGTGCGCGCTCAAATTGGACACTTGAGATTTAAAAAAAAAAAAAAAAAGCGATTTTGAATTTGAGCCTCTCTGCTCCTGTTCCGGGAACCGTGGCTAAGTGGGCGGAGATTACTGAAGAGCGATTCATGTCTTGCCAACTGGTAAACTGGTACATTGTAAGAATTATGCTTGGTATTATTGTCCTGGGGCTGCCCCCTCTGCACACTACTGCCGGTCTTGTTCAATGAGCTCATTCATTTGGATGTTGCTTTTGTCTCAGATGGAGGAGAAAAATAGGGGTCACAATAACTGCCCTGAGGCTTTTCACTGGCTGTGTGTGTGCGTGTGTGCGTGCGTGTGTGTGTGTGTGTGTGTGTGCGCGTGTGTGTGTGTGTGCGTGTGTATGTGTGTGTGTGTGTGTGTGTGTGTGTGTGTGTGTATGTGTATGTGCGTGTGTGCGTGCGTGTGTGCGTGCGTGCGTGTATGTGTGTGTGTGTGTGTGTGTGCGTGTGTGTGTGTGTGCGTGTGTATGTGTGTGTGTGTGTGTGTGTGTGTGTGTATGTGTGTGTGTGTGTGTGTGTGTATGTGCGTGTGTATGTGTATGTGTGTGTGTATGTGTATGTGCGTGTGTGCGTGCGTGTGTGCGTGAGTGCGTGTATGTGTGTGTGTGTGTGTGTGTGAGTGCGTATGTGTGTGTGTGTTTCTCTGTGTGCACGCGTGTGTGTAGGCGTTTGTATGTGTTTCTATGTGCACGTGTAGATGGTGCATGTGTGTGAGAGGGAGAGGGAGAGGGAGAGGGAGAGGGAGAGGGAGAGGGAGAGGGAGAGGGAGAGGGAGAGGGAGAGGGAGAGATATCCAGCCTTGATTGCCTCCTCCAGCTTCCAGCTGTACACTTGGCTCCAGATAAGGTGACTCTAGGGGCCTGATGTATGACTCTGTGCTGCTGGGAGATCATCCAGCTCTATCTACTGCTGTTTGACTGGCCTATTATCACCTGTGCTGGGGAGCCAGGGGCACGGAGCACTTCTCTTCCTGTAACTACATTACCCACAATACACCTCTGATTCTTACACGGTTCACTTGTTACCTTGGTTGCCGTGATCAATGTGAGGCCTAGACTGGCCAGAGAGGCTTCAAACGACACTAAGTCATTTCTAGGATTTATGTCCATTACAGTGGGCATGCCCCCTCTTGATCCTCTCCTCATTCAACATCATAAATAAGAGCTGGCCAAACGGTAACCACGTTGAAGCTAGATTGTAAAAAGGTCCGTCACCACAGCAAGCAATTATTAGGCTAAGTGAGCCCTGGTGGGGTGTAAATCTCTGGTAGCGTTCAAGCCTGTGTGCTGGGTGGAGTGTCCATTATTACCGTTAAACTTACACGAGGGGGTTGTATTTGGTATTTGTATTTTCAGTACAAAAGCATTTAATAAAATGCCAATAAACCAAGTTGAGGAATTAGATGGGTTTTGGGGAATCTGTTCTATATAGTGCAGTGTCTGATTCGTGTGCACAGACTGACTGTTTACATTACAGTCAGCAATAATTCACAGCGCTAAATGAACAGTGTCAAAGGTCACTCTGGTAGCACTCTGGGTCTAGCTGGTGCTGACTATGGGTGCGTCCCAATACTCGATAAATGCACCCTCCTTTCCTCCACTACCACCTCCTCTCCTCCATGCCCCCAAAACCGATCTTTGTGTCATAATCTAATGTTGCTGATCTGGCTACATATTACTTACAAATTGATTAATGTCTCGACGCAAACCGCAATGCACCGCAATCAAGTGCACTGTATACTGTACATGCAACTACTTGTACTCTGTTCAGGCAGTTTTGCATACTTCCTGGTAGGAGAGGAGTGGTAGTGGGGGAGTCGAGGAAAGGAGGTGGGGAGTGAGTAATATTGGGACACAGCCTATGTATCTAGTAGGCCAGGGGTGTTTGGCGTCCGACTCTCTGATTGGCTGGACAGGCAGCCAATGAGAGTGTCACTCTCTGGGTGGTACTCTGGTGGAGTGGATGGGGGGGGGGGGGGTGTCTGAGATCCCTCTTCCTGTTTGGTGATGTCATTGTGTGGCGGCGAAGTGACCTCACATGACACATGACCTCACATGACTACGTTTCACACAGCGTTTTACACTCCTGCTCAAGATGTGCTAAGGGTGTAATATAACCTCACATAATCTTAAGCGTTCCTATACTTGGCAGTTATTACATTGTTATACACATGTTATGTGCTAATTTGTTACTGTGTTATTGCACTTCAATTACCCACGCATGTGGCCAACTCAGTAAAAGATTAAAAAAAGGCACTAAGGCTTATTTCTCTTCCATTATTAATAATAAAAGCATTTTTCTCTCAGTGTGTTAATGAAGGCAGAAATAATTTGCTGCCAATACACAGGCTCTTTTTATGTGTTGAGTTAGCGCCCGTGGCCAAGCTTCCCCTTCTGCTTAATAACCGTTTAAAGCAGCTCTACAGCCAAATGGCTGGCTTTATGCACAAGCAAAGGTTATTCTTTTTATTTTTATTTTGTCCATAAATCCTCATCCAGGATAACCTTATAGCTTTCTGCATGTTTTTCTTTTACTCCAAAGGAATTCACTTTCTGTACTCACAATAGGAAACAGTAGTGGTATATAAGACAGTATATTCCGCTGTTTCATTGTGAAAGGCTCTATACCACTCTTCTGTGGATGCTTTGTTATATACCCTGTTTCAATGCGCAAGCCTATATGTGGCTGTTTTGTGAATACATTAGAATAGATCTCTGTTTCAGTGTGTAAGCATCTACTGTGTGCTCATGTTTAGTGAATACATTAGTCTGTACCCCTGTTTGACTGTGTAAGCCTTTCTGCTGATGTCTTGTGGATACATTGGTCTGTACCTCTGTTTGACTGTGTAAGCCTTTCTGCTGATGTCTTGTGGATACATTAGTCTGTACCTCTGTTTGACTGTGTAAGCCTTTCTGCTGATGTCTTGTGGATACATTAGTCTGTACCTCTGTTTGACTGTGTAAGCCTTTCTGCTGATGTCTTGTGGATACATTGGTCTGTACCTCTGTTTGACTGTGTAAGCCTTTCTGCTGATGTCTTGTGGATACATTAGTCTGTACCTCTGTTTGACTGTGTAAGCCTTTCTGCTGATGTCTTGTGGATACATTAGTCTGTACCTCTGTTTGACTGTGTAAGCCTTTCTGCTGATGTCTTGTGGATACATTAGTCTGTACCCCTGTTTGACTGTGTAAGCCTTTCTGCTGATGTCTTGTGGATACATTGGTCTGTACCTCTGTTTGACTGTGTAAGCCTTTCTGTTGATGTCTTGTGGATACATTAGTCTGTACCCCTGTTTGACTGTGTAAGCCTTTCTGCTGATGTCTTGTGGATACATTGGTCTGTACCTCTGTTTGACTGTGTAAGCCTTTCTGCTGATGTCTTGTGGATACATTAGTCTGTACCTCTGTTTGACTGTGTAAGCCTTTCTGCTGATGTCTTGTGGATACATTAGTCTGTACCTCTGTTTGACTGTGTAAGCCTTTCTGCTGATGTCTTGTGGATACATTGGTCTGTACCTCTGTTTGACTGTGTAAGCCTTTCTGCTGATGTCTTGTGGATACATTAGTCTGTACCTCTGTTTGACTGTGTAAGCCTTTCTGCTGATGTCTTGTGGATACATTAGTCTGTACCCCTGTTTGACTGTGTAAGCCTTTCTGCTGATGTCTTGTGGATACATTGGTCTGTACCTCTGTTTGACTGTGTAAGCCTTTCTGCTGATGTCTTGTGGATACATTAGTCTGTACCTCTGTTTGACTGTGTAAGCCTTTCTGCTGATGTCTTGTGGATACATTGGTCTGTACCTCTGTTTGACTGTGTAAGCCTTTCTGCTGATGTCTTGTGGATACATTGGTCTGTACCTCTGTTTGACTGTGTAAGCCTTTCTGCTGATGTCTTGTGGATACATTATTCTGTACCTCTGTTTGACTGTGTAAGCCTTTCTGCTGATGTCTTGTGGATACATTGGTCTGTACCTCTGTTTGACTTTCTGAGCTCGTGTGCAGGTGTCTCTGTACCTTGATTTAAGCGCCATGCCCTTCACAGATTTAATCTGACCAAATATGAACCTCCGATACTGTACCTGCTGTCCCAGGGTAGAGGGGTTGGGTCATTGATTGGAAAATTTAGGCCCAGAACCAGTATTAGCACCAGAATTCCAATCATGGGTGTACTGTAGAAAGTCACGCTGACCAGGGAGGGGGAGGAGGGTTGTTGTGACGTTGTGCGTCCGCCAGTGCCCAGAACACACTGCCGCTGAACCGCGATGCCCAAAATGTGCACACAGAGCCCAAGACTGCCTCCTCCGTCAAAAGTGCGAAGGACCCCTTTGTGAAAACATCACAGTCCTGTTCCCCCGTCGAACGCCAGACAGCGCCTTTTCAGAACGCGTGATTGTCAGCGTGCAATTAAGGGATGACAGGAAGCCTTTTACAATTGCCACGCAGAGGACTTACCAAAAAAGCCGCTCTCTTCAGACGAGAGGAGGAACGGGAGAGGGGAGTCGGCTCCTGTGATTGACAGCGTCACTCCGCTAATCCCCAACACGCCGCTTTATTGAGTTAGCGCCGCCGAACGTTGCGCCTTTTTTTTTTTTGGATTTTCCCCGCTCTTTTCTTCTCTTCCTTTTGTACGCCCACACGAAGGGACGGATTAGAATGACAATAAAAATTTGTCTAATCTCCACAAAGGCACATTCATTACCGCAATGTAAAGAATTAAAAGCAATACAGTTGCGCCCCTATAATTCCCTGTCTTTGCCTGTTATTTTCCCAGAAGTGGTTGACAACAGAATGATTCGTTTTTTTCCCCCCCTCTCTTTCTACCCCCTCCTCTTGCTTCCCTAGCTAATCAAACGAACAAATACAATGTAATAATAGGTTGGCAAACTTGGTGGTGGTGTGGGGGTGGGGAACGTCACTTTCAAAGAGCTTTTCATGTGCTTTGTGTAAATGTGCTTAAGTAAGACGGGGAACAGGACTGTTGTTGTTACTGTTGTTGCAAATTCCGTTTTTCATCCCTCTTTTGTAATCCATTTGAAAATATTCACAGCTAATCTGCATTTACAATGTAATTACAGCGGGGCCGTGTGTGATATTGACTGCTTTTGAGGCAACGCAAGCCCAACTTCATTTGGCCATTTAAGCCTGTAAGAATACATGTGAAACAAAGCTAAATACATTGCTTTTCTCCCCGCGGTTTAAGACATTTTTTTAACGGCCTTAAATTGTCATCATAAATTGAAAGGAGCTCTTCTTCTTCCCTGTGAAAATGAAAGACGGCTCGTGTCGCGTTTTCACAGGTGGTCTTGTTAGCTTTCGTTCCCCACGTTTGGAAGCTATAATGGATGCTACGCGTAAGTGCGCAGGGACCTTTTTTTTCTCCGTCGTCTTTTTCTGGCCTCCCAGTTTAAATGGTTGCGCGGAGGTGTCGAGGCGATCGTTAACGGTAACGATAATAAATTCCCGCCGTGTAAATAGTTTCAATATTGGTACAGGGACGGCGGCGAGACGAGCAGCGGCCGTAATGGATGTGTCGTGGCGAACGGGAGGCGAGTTTCCGTCGTTATGGACGCCGCGCGCGGCGCCGTTGTGCGTTGTGTCGGGCGGCTGGCGGAGCAGCACGGCGGCGCCCCGGCGTTTTGTCCTTTTTAAACGCTCCTTTTGCGTCGGTGACCTGTAATAAACGAGCGCTCGGCGAGAAATGGCAGCTGAGGAGAGGCACCGGGGAGTGTGGGAATTCAGAGAGAGAGAGAGAGGGAGGGAGAGAGAAAGAGGAAAGAGGAAAGAGGGGGAGGTTGTTCCTCTTTTTTCTGTTGAGAGAGAGAGAGAGAGAGAGAGAGAGAGAGATCCTGTGTGGATACCGCTGTGACAGGTGAAGATTGAGGGAAGGTGTGTAATGCGCCGTTGTGTCTTACCTCTGCGTAGCTACTGCATTGCGCTCCACATACAGGTATGTCTCCACAGTGGCGTCTCCTCCTGAACGTCTCTACACTCAGAGTGCAGGCAGTTACCTTACAGCCTGACAGAAATAACAGGGCTCCTTTACTGGGGCGAGCAGGTACACACTGAAACACAGGGATCTGTCTGGCAGAGATGAAGAGGCACAATTTGCAGAGAAAGGCCCACACTTTCAGTGATACAGCACACTACAGCACAGCTGTTGCACAGTATCTAACACAGTAGATACTGGCTGGAATGTGTGTTTGTATGTGTGTGTATGTGTGTGTGAAAGAGAGGGACAGTGCAGTAAAAAGTCAGGTAAAAAAAGGTCATTAGAGGTTTTAGACAGAAATGTACCCAGCAGAAGATGGTCCGTCAGCACATCCCTGCTTAGTCTGCGCTAGAAAGCCCCAGTAGCAGTCCCCAGACCCGCCCTGAAAAGACACACATCCCTCTTTAGTCTGCGCTACAAAGCCCCGGTAGCAGTCCCCAGACCGCCCTGAAAAGACACACATCCTGAGGAGTAGGTTTTTTGGAATGTTTTTTTTTCAGTGTTCTAGAACTCCATTGCTTTTCAACCACCAGTAGTGATTGTTACATCAGCGTTAGAATGTTCAGTTCAGAGCATTCTAATCACATATTTGTGAACTTACACCTTAAAGGTTGTATCAGCGATTTTGGGTGGAAACATAAATGATCACATTCATCTGATTTTTCCTCACGATCCGCTAGCTGCCCGCCCCATAAGCAGGCCGTCAAAAAACCGCGTCTCTGTAGGCAGCCCATGCTCCGAGATCGTACACAAAAACAATGGTACTACCAAGTACTCAAAACCAAAATAAACAGTATTCCAACCAATCACAATGATCTGCACAAACGCTAATACTCTTATCTCGCTGAAATCTTGACGGATTTACAAACGGTTTGGTTTCTTACAAACGTTATTAACGTGGTTATAATTCTGGATGCTTGAACACTATTTTTTAAAACATAACATAATTATTCATAAGTATGTTTGTTTGGGATTTCGCTTCAGAAGTGACGTCACGTTTGTGCAGATCATTGTGATTGGTTGGAATGCTGTTTATTTTGGTTTTGAGTAGTTGGTAGTACCATTGTTTTTGTGTACGATCTCGGAGCATAGGCTGCCTACAGAGACGCGGTTTTTTGACGGCCTGCTTATGGGGCGGGCAGCTAGCGGATCGTGAGGAAAAATCAGATGAATGTGATCATTTATGTTTCCACCCCAAAATCGCTGATACAACCTTTAATAGAGGGTTAAAATGGGTCTGGATTCACGGGCCCGTCTGCTGTTGGTGAACTCTCTTCTGGATTTGCCGGGAATGTAACCTATTTCCAAACGCAACGTGATTCAAACCCAACGCCAGGCAGGCAGAAGCCATAAGGGCGCATCAGACAAATGCCTCTCTCCTCACTGCCTCTTAAGCACATGAGAAATGCATTTTAATAATTCCATGTCCATCTGTGAACGAGAGAGTGAGGGAGAGGGAGTGAGAGGGAAAGGCAGAGAGAGAGAGAGAGAGAGAGAGTGTGAGGAGAGGGTGAGAGAAATGGAGAGAAGGGAAAAAGGAGAGGAGGAGGAGAAATGACACGGTGGGTCCAATGTCAGCGTGCCCCCCCCCTCGCTCCCCCACCGTGGCCGTTTACCCGTGACAGTGGCACTCAATCTTAAACACCGCCCGGCGCTCCGTGCCCCTTCTGTTGGCACGAGGAGGTGAAAACAAGAGAAGAAGAACAAGACCGCACAGCTACCTGTGCCAGTCACAGAGAAAAATGGCTTCTGCCATCGCGGGCCAGCGGCGGCTTTAATCATTATTGTGTCTTTGAGAAAACAGACGAGGGACCGCGAGTACAGGTACACACACACACACACACACACACACACACAAACACACACACACACACACACACACACACACACACACCAAAATAAGACTGCACACTGCTTTAGTAGTGCCTCTCTCCTGCACTGGAGCAGTTTCCCCCCTGGCAAGGTGAAGCGATGCTGATACGAGATCATTTGCGCAGGAGAGAGAGAGAGAGAGGGAGAGAGGGAGAAAGAGAGAGAGAGAGACAGAGAGAGGAGACGGAGAGAAAGTCTCTAATTTTAGCTGGTTAGTCTGTGAGGTGATGTGAGAGCTGAGGGGATGGGGGGGGGGGGGTGGGAGAGATTCCCAGGATTGTGGGTACAGTCGCCTTGGTCACATGATGCGGCAGGTCCAATTAATCATAGCTTCCCAGGGGAGTGGCGTCTGACAGGAACGCTTTATTCTGCGGCGGGCGGGACAGCGGTCCTCTCACTGTCTGGGTTCTGCCCGTTAAAAAATAACCCGCAGTGTTTTTCAGGGGCGAGGAGACGTCCGCTCCGCTGGCCGTTGTTTCTCGAACCGCGGCGGTAGTTTAAGACCGTTTCCCCCCACCCCCCTCTCACGTGATGCGTGTCGTCCAGCAGGAAAGTTATGGACTGTGACCGTGCTGGAACAACCGACTCCTCCTCTCCGTTCGATACGTTGACCGGTTTCAAAAAGGGAGACGGTCATTTTGAAAATCCTTTAAAAAAAACAACAAAAAAAACCTACTAGATCTGTGCGGTTTCCCGCCTGATTGATTTACCGCCAGAATACCCCGGTTTGCAAAGGGGAAGGAGGAAGGACAAGAGGGGGGGGGGGGCGGGGGCGGGTGGTGATTTGGGAGGGAGGGGACAGGGTAATTGCTGTCGTCTGGCCGCGATGGGCCGATGAGCTGTGCTGCAGTGCGGTGAGGTCAGGTGACCCGGTCAGTGGGAGGAGGCTGTCTCCTCAATGCCAGAGGCGAGTACGTCCACACTCACCGGTGAGCCTCGTCATTGGCTCCTTGTGCAGAGTGTTGAGTTTAACAGCGCGGTTGCACGTCCCTATTGGACCCGCGCGTCTCCCGGCTTCGCGCCTTCGCGTGGGGGACCAGCGCGGTCGCCGGAACCAGACTGGCTCGCGTCTGATTGGCTCTCCCTTGCTCTTTTTGCAGCGCTGACCTGTGTCTGCTCAGCTGCGTAGTGTCGCTGGGCGTCAGCCCAATTACAGGCGAGCCGTGGGCGGAGTTGGCAAGCCGTTTAACTGTCGCTTCTGTCAGTGTCTGGGCTGAGAAACGCAAGACGTAAACACGAAAGGGACGACGAAGCCGTCCGCCATCGCCGAACGCAAAACGACCAGAAGCAAAAACGGATTCCGTTTGGTGGAAAACCTCAGCTCCGGACCAGGAATCCTCAACCCTGGTCTTCCAGAGCCGCAGGGAATGCCGGTTTTCAGTTACTCAGCAAATCATTGATCGAATAAAAGCACTTGATTGCACCGTAAACTCACGGTTAAAAACCGTTTCTTAGATCAAAACCGGTGGCTGCTTTTCAAGGTGAAAACAGAGCCAGGCAAACCATGTGGCCCTCCAAGTGAATTATGAAGCCCGAGCTACACGTGGGTCTGAATGTGACATCATGCGCTGGATTGCGTCCGGCAGTGTGAAAGCACCGCTCTGCGTCCAGCCCGTTTCATGAAGGTGTTTGAGAGTACGGCGCAGGTCCTTTTTTCTTAAGATGGAGAAGAAGCTGTTTTTTTTATTTATTTTAGCAGCTTGTTTGTGTTGTTCTTATGTTCAGCTGAGAGCTCGCCAGGGACTGCGCCAGTGGGCGTCGTGCGCTGTGCTGCTGTTGAAGGGTTGCCTGTTCCGTTTTTGAAAAGGACCTTTTCATGAACCTTTTCCACCTCCCTGGCACGATGAGAAGCCAGCAGTTACGGGCGTGTTGGGCCTCAGGTCTGAGAACAGCAGCGCGTGTTAACATGCTAACGTTTCCCTTTTCGTTTTCCTGCACGGCGGCAGATTGCGGGACCATATTTACCCAAGGAAGGCCAGACCTGGAGCCAACCCCCTAACCTCCTGCACACCCCCCCACACACACACACATGGCCCAACCATCACCCCTGTTCTCTCATTAGCACTCAATTAGCCACCTCCTCAGTTACAGAGGCTGGGATTGTTTTAATTAGCATGACGCTGGGAAGGCCTTGGTGCTCAAAGAGCCGGCCCACCCTGCCAGGTCCCATCAGCCTAATAGGGGCTCACTCGCACGCCCTCGGGGTGCCTGGCAGGCAGTACTGCTCATCCCCCTGGCAGGGCCAAATGTGCCAGGCCCACTCTGCAGTGATGGGTATCAGCACGGGTGTGTGTGCGTGCGTGCGTGTGTGTGTGTGTGTGTGTGTGTGTGTGTGTGTGTGTGTGTGTGCCGTGCATGCGCGTGTGTGTGTGTGTGTGTGTGAGAGTGAGAGTGGGACAAAGGGATTGTTACTTATTGGCGGGTGGATTTACATGCATGATGTAATGATGCACATGCCCCACAGTGCACCAGTTCAAAGTCAGGGCTAATCTCTCTCAAGCTGACCCAGGTGCCGCTACTGAAGTCAGTGGATTTTGGGCGCATGATGCTGTGCCCATCTGTGGTGGCATTTCTGCAGTAAGAGTGGGCCAGGAAGGGTTATGCTATCACTTTTCCATATCAGTCTCATGGAGCTATGAGCATGGATCTGATTGGCAGTGAGCACCATGTTAGAACCCTCTTTCTCTCTCTCTCTCTCTCTCTCTCTCTGGTTTTGTTGTCACTTTCTTCGAGCACTCTCTGTCCTCTTGCTTTTTCCTCTTCTCTCGTTCACAAAAGCTCACTTCCCCTCCTTCATCCAGCACATTTCATTCCTTAAGTTCTTTTGCATTTCAGGTGTAATCCAGGTCTTCTTAGCCGACAGTAATCAGAAACCAACGACCCACCCCCACCCTCCCCATTCATTGGAAGGTCAGTCATGGAGTTCCGCGATGGGAGCCAATCAGTTACGGAGTTCCGGGGGGTGGGAGCCAATCAGAGCACAGCCTTGTCTGCCTTTGTGCCCACCGTTCCACAGTTCTAGAACCCCTCGTTACCGCAGAAACGATCCGTACGCAGACACGCACACATGCAAGCGTGAACAATAGCACCACAACTAGAATGCCTCTGAAAAGAAATTAAATTTCATTCCGCCACTACCAGTTGCTTTACAGTACGTGGCAGGCCTAGAATTAGATTTCTGCCCTGTTTCATGCACAAGACCTTTTTCTCAAAGTTTTATCCAAATCCGTATAACTTTTCTTGTTCAGTTTTCTGAAACATCCAGGCGGCATGCAGGGCTGACTTCCTGTTCCAGCCCGGCGGCAGCGGCGACAAATGTACTGACACATGAAACGCCCTGGCTGTGTGAGAGAGCAGAGGATAGATTTGGGGAAGTGTCAGCGCCCCTCGCTGGGTATGTCGGCCTGGGATTAAAGACGGAGAGGCTCGGAGCGCTGACTGCGACGGCTTGTATTTTGCCGCGCATTCTCGTCCGCGCAAGTGGCAGGTAACAGAAATGACAGGAAGCGCGTATGCAGGTAGCGCCGTCCGTCCGCCCGTCACAAACAATAAGATGTCATGCGCCCCGCCTGGCGGAGAGAGCGCTCGGAACGCTCCCGTTTCCCAGGAGATCTCAATCCGGCGGGTTTTCTCTTTATCGTCCTGAGGTACGGAGAGGTCTCTCATGGAGAAGTCGGAGCTGCATATTGAGAGCACTCTTCTGAGAGCCTGGCCCAGAGGTACGGGGGGGGGTTAAGGATAGGCTGGTTTGGCAGCTCTGTCACCTGTGTCCAGAAGCAGAGAGCCAGAGGGGGGGGGGGCGGGGTTAGCCTGCTGACTGACCCTTCTGTCACTAAAGCAATTTCGTGTTACAGGTTTCTTGTAACATTCTTACTTCCCTCTCCCCACCTCCCTCTTCTCCCTGCTGAGCTATCTGCTCTGCGCCGCGCGACACACAACTGCCACCCCACCCACACCCACCCTGCTTCCTCCTGTGGGGGTACATATTAATGTAGTGTCACGGAGTCTATGAGATGGCAGCTCAAGGGTCTGGGCCGGGCTGCGGAGTATGGGAACGCATAACCAATCCCAGTGAGCACCACTGAGGATGTGGCCTGTGGCCCTTTGTGTGTCGCCGTGCCAACCGGAATGGGGGGGGGGGGGGGATTTGGGAGAGAGGAAGACTGGGGCGGTGGTATATCAGGTGGTCGGGCGCTCCTACAGGGGATCAGGTGGCAGGGGGGAGAGAGCAGTTTCCCAAAATGTGTCTTCTCAACCGGCGGTGATTCCAGAAATTGGTCCAACATCAAGAGCAATTAGGTGCAGCTT